>KZ308281.1:409141-559795 GCA_000376725.2 Ladona fulva | reverse complement strand
TATATATATATATTGTTAGTTTAAGAAACTAAACAATTATGAATAAAATATACATATTGCGTAAAGGCTATCTAAAAGGTTTATTTGCACTTGATTGACAGTAATTCATATTTTGGGTCGAAATTGTTTCACAACTATCTGTAGGATTCATCACTTAAGTTTATATAGGCATTCCATTTCATTATTCTTAAACTTTAAGATTAACGATTTTTACCACTCTTAACTATTATAAAAACATGAATAATTGCAATTTAAGGAGTGCGCTTATTTTCGTGGCACCCTTAATTATCAGTTACTGTCTCGATTGGAGTCGATTATTTTTGGGAAATGATCACAGAAGGCGACAGTAAATTAGACTCGATTGGAGAATGTGGCATCGATGATAAGAATACATACAGGACGTAGAATAAGACCCATTCCCAAATTCTATTACAACATATACGTTACAACGAAAAAATCCTACAAGAATGTTCTCAACATTTTCAAAAAGATTATTCTTTTAGAGAGAGAAAAGCCCAACCCGTAAGCTATCCGTATCGAAGTTTCGCCCTCTTTAAAAGATATCAGATACAAACCGGTCGGAAGGTTTCGCAAACCTTTCTCTACAGATTAATCGACGCAAAAAAAAACCTGGGAGGGAATGGAAAATGCCCCGATTGAAATGGCAGCGAGAGGAATTAGAATCCTTCCATCAGCCGAAAAACTCCGCTCCGTTGCCCTCCGAAAATAACTCCTCAAGAGCACCGAAGAGGCGAGGATGAGTGTGCCATCTTTAAACGATTTTTTCGGAAATAAAACGCCAAGATTAAGATGCGCCCTGCCGTTCGGAGCGAAGAGTTCGAAAGAAAACAGCAGAGAAGTAAAAACCCATCTGTTTGAGTGTGAGAGGGAACATTTCGCAATTTCAGGGGAATGATGTAGAGGTGGGAGAAAGGCGGGACGGGCCCTGACGGAAGTGGGAGGTGGGAGGGATGTGGCAGAGACCGAAGAAACGTATCCACGCGAGTGATAACTCTCACGCGAGCCATTCTCCTCGAGGAGAGGGTGCCTACGCTCCTAGATCTTCTTTTGTCTTCCTTCTCCCCAATTTCGAGCCGCTGAGTTCTCGGGCAAGTTTTCTCGGCTCCCGGTAATAACTCCCAACGCTCTCTCTCCGCTATTTTGTTTCCAGCGCTGCATTTTTTCCCGCCCAAATCCCTCCCCCGCCCACCTTATCCCATCTATTATTTCCTCGCATTCTTTCGTCCTCTCGAGTCGATCTCTTTTCGCGCGCCGTTCCCTCTCTTCATTACTCGCGTTTTAA
The DNA here is from genome assembly GCA_000376725.2 of Ladona fulva. Classification (NCBI taxonomy): domain Eukaryota; kingdom Metazoa; phylum Arthropoda; class Insecta; order Odonata; family Libellulidae; genus Ladona; species Ladona fulva. Next base: position 558,492 of record KZ308281.1, on the reverse strand, counting down.
TAAATTAAGAGCTCGCGAATCTACTCCTAATCCCGCTACGGATGATGGATTTATTCGTGATGAATGGGATTCTGCGGCGTGCGTTAGAGCTGGAAATTTTGCTCCGGTACAAAACGACGATCTCGCGGGCGTTGAATAATCTGTGACGGAATATAAGAGTTTTGGGGTATTAAACAGAATTTTCTTTTATAATGTTTGCAAATTTTTAAGACGGGACGGGGCTCAGCGATGGTCACGTGATTTGCAACATTCGGGTGTCTGCGTGTAATCTTTGGTTCATACTAAGCTAAACTAGGTTTGGTTCCGGGTTTAATCAAGGATACTTTTGGTGCCTCTCAATTCGATGTCCCAGATTTCGACAGTCCTGCAATCCGACAGTTTAATTTCGTGCGGGAATTGCACTTGACCGTGAGAGGCATTGTATGCAGGATTTCATTTGGTGTATTTAATTTTTCTGGCTGTTTTATTAGACTTGTGTTTTGAGTAACAAGTTTTGAATAAATCGCAAAAAATAAAAATATTGGAAAGAGGTTGACTTATCAGAGATGATATTTAATTAGATTTCCTCGACAGGGATTGACAAAGACTTCATCTACTTTTCGTAGAATTCTATAGGAAATAGTGTCCTGAATTGTCAAGAGTCCTTTGAGTCTCGCAACTCCACATCAGTTCGCTGAGGGGTTAGAGTTGAATTTTTTGAGGGTCCACTGTATTAAAATCACATAAATGTCCGATAAAATATATGGAATTCGTTTTTTACTTCCGTTTGAACGTTTCTCTCACATAAATCATACGTTAAGTTATACAGTAAATCCATCGGGAATGCGAATTTTCAACCTGGAATTGTACATAATAATTTTGTAAAATCATACAATTGCTAATGATTTTTCAGAAGCTGTTAAGTAAAAGGATCGGAATTTAAATAAACGTCTTTTATCGGCCATTCTTATCAGGGATCCCGGGTAACTGTGGCTTGCAGGGACCAGAAAAATGTTCACACTTTAGCCATTTCCAAAGTAAAAACAACTGTATTCTTACACTACAATTTAGGATACACACACACAAGGAAGTTATAATTCTTGGTGGAGTAAAATTATTGTTTTACTATATTAATTGTATAGAGGAAGAGACTTTGAGTTAGGATCTAAATAAAGAATGTTAATTTTATCATTTCTATTATTATTACTAATTATAATAACTGCTCATATTTTCGATTTCCATTTTTGTGGTGAAATTTATTTTTTCCTTGATCACTAAGGCACTTAAAATGTAGGGTCCCTGGAGGCAAAGGCCCCGGCTTGCCCTACGCTATGGGCGGCTTTGTTTCTAATAATGATACCTCCATAAATATAACCTCAATCGCTAATATAACATTTTCAGTATAATTTTACTTCTAGCCACATATACTTCATTCATAAGGACTAAAATAAAACCGTTATCAGCTGAAAGCCTTTTATTGTAACATCATGTCAAAAGTGGTTTCTTCCTTTTTTAAAAATCTTCCTTTTACTTGCTGTACAAGCTCAGAGTTATCCTCTGCAAAACAGCGCATTCATTTAAAGAAAAATGCAATCAAACTCCGAGTTTTCCTTTCTTCATTTTTTCGAATAAGTATCTCATAATAAATTCTCACGTCTCCCTCTTTTTATGAACATAAAAATATCTTCACACTTTTTCATTTTTGAATTACTTCGAAGTTTTTAAAAATAGCTTGGGACCGTTTTGCAGATATACTCCTCAACATTTATTCTTTCCTTTTTCTTCTTTTCATGTCAACCTTTTCTGTTATATACATTTCCCAATTGTTTTTCCCTTCAGTCTTTCAGTTCTCACCAACTCTTTATTTATTCCAATAAGAGAAAGGATAAGACTGTTAACGTTGAGAATGTTAACATCGAGATGTGCGCCTAGAACCCAAGGATAAACAGAGGTCATCTAGTGGTGGTTGGATGTGGAGCGCCACTGTATTGCTCACAAAGCATTCCCATAACAGTGAAAAGACGCTGCATGGTAGATCAATGGCTAGAATACTTTCCCGGGAAGTGGAAAACCTAGGTTCGAGTCCCAGTCATATTGCTATTTTTCACATCTGTTTATCCTTATTTATTCTAGTTCACTATAGATATGGAGGGTGGAAACGGAATGGATACAGAGGCTATTTATGGAATTGATTCAGACATGATCCCTTTCAAAATAGGAAACAAGATTTATGAGTAGCTGCTCATCTCTAAAATATTGTCAATTTATTTGTACCAGTATAAAACATTTTCTACTTTAGCACAAAGATCTTCGATATTCCTATCTTAGAGAGGTCATTATTTTGGTATTATCATAAATGAAATTCCGGAAAGGTAGTTTGACGTGTTTCTGTATCTACATAAGCCATCTTCCAACCTGCGGATGTGCTATTCTCGGATTTTAAATTTTTTATTTTAGATAAATTTATATAAGCCCTTCTAGCGATTACCTGCGAGCAATTCCTGATTTAAACGATAATTTTGTCGTTTTCAATTTTACATTGTTACCTATCTTCTTACGCCTAACCTATAGTCTTTTATTAACGTTTGTGGCCCTTGAGATGAGATTCCAGAGTGACCGAATAACATGTTCTCTGCCGCTTCTCTAAGAAAAGTATTATACTTAATAAGTATTGTACTATGTTATATTATATTAAGTATAACATTTTTGCCCATATTTATCAACACAGAGTAAGAAAAACGTTCGATCTCTTTAAGTTAAGGCCTCAATTACCTTCTTTCTCTCACGTGAGTATCGAAAAATCAACATTCTTTTTCTAAGCCGTGAAAAAAACGTTTTAGACATATTTCTTAGAATATTCCCGAGCTTATGTCTAATGTCCTAAATCGATTACTGTCGCGTGGATTTTTTGATAAAACGAATCTTCGACACAACTACCTGTAATAATAGCGTCTATTTCAGTTTGTACAAGCATCTGTTTTACAAGTCTATGATTTTGCTTTCAGTATAAATCAGGCTGAATAGTTTAACGACAAATACTTATACATTCTACTCTGACCTTTAACTATATCTGTTTTTATAACACAATAAAACATTTTCTTCTAAGCGTATCCTTGAACTCCTTAAATGCTCGAAATACGTTTCAAGAAAATTTTAATAATCCCCTTAGAAAGGAAACATTAGCATTTTTTTCCAGTAACAATAATAATACCTTTCCCTAATACTCTAGTTTCCCCTAGGCCTTTCCTTTTCTTCATTATTCTCAATTCGTCCCTCTTCCTCGTATTTACATCTTATCTCTTTTCCTATTCCATCCTGTTAACACTGACTTTTCACGCAGGACCTCACTCTCTCTTGCTTTTGTTCCTTAATTCCCTTCTATATTCATTTTAATTTCACTTCCTTATCTCGCAGTAGTAAAACCCCTTCCTTCTTTTCTTCCATTGTGTTCCTTTTTCTCCCTATAGTGTTCACGTTCATTGTGTTTTACGCTCTCCAAGTTATTCTCTTATCTCATCTCATTATCTCTCCCTCTTCACTACTTAATTCGGCTCATTGCTTTTAATCGGTTTTGTTTCGAGATGAAATTTTATCACGGGACGCAAGTATAACATTTACAGCGCAATAAGAGAAGCACTCAGCCTCACAAAATAGGACTGGAATAGAAAAAATCTCCCTTTGCGCCAGAGAATAAAGTATTTTCAGCCTTAATTTTATGATGTCCGAGAGGCTTATCGTATTACGAGGTTTCAAGATCTTCAATTCGACCCCAGTGATGGGATTTTTGCATTGTAATTTTATTATTATTACTGTTTTATGCGCACAGACAGACTAATACTCCGGTGGTGACTTATTACTATTCTAAATTTATTTTAAAACAACACTACGATTATACAGTAAAATATACTATACTAATGGCAAAAACACAACGTTGTTGCCAACTAAGGACATATATCATACATAAACACTATTATAATACTTAGATTTTCAGGTAGCAAAAATGCGTAATTATTATAAAAATATCAAGAATTAGGGAAAGGTGTATAAGGTAGCACGGAAGAGCCGCGCGGCTGTAACCCAAGGAATAACAGGTGTGAAAAATAGCGACATGAATGGGACTAGAGGTTGTGAGAGTACATGCCGGGAAAGTGGGAGACCTGGGTTCGTGTCCCAGTCGCTATTTTTCACACCTGTTATAAAAGTATCTCCCAGCTATAACAATACTGCAGTCTCCTAGCTTTTATTTCTAAAAGTAATGATTTTTATAAAAGTTAGGCACGTATAACATTTATAAAAATTGGTGCTATTCAAGTGTTAAAGAGGATAATTAATGCCGATCTTGGGGGCCGATTGTGTAACACCAAGGTCATGGGTTCGAGTCCCAGTTTTGCTTTTCCTGTCGATGTCCTAAGATTTTGTGCGCGTGAATTGTAGCTTTGTTCTTTCAAACAGTTTGTTAAAACAGATTTAACGGAAGATACCTTTTTCTTGCTAAATAAGTAAGTAAACATCAAATTCGACGGAAGGGTGCTTTTCTATTTATTCATTTCTTACATTTATGTGAATACACTAGCGGATTTCCATGGTTCACTTTTCCATTTTAAATGCGAAGATAACGAATCTCTTGTTAATTTTCCCACTCTATAATTACTGCCTAATACGGCATTCTAAACTTTAAGAGACATTTAACTAAATATCAATAGAGATGTATTGTATATTGATGTATTGACTTAAGATATAACTCTGAAATTTTTAATGAAAGAATTGAGGTTGTATGTATCAGCTTAATTTTCTTAAATTTTAGGACAGAGATTACGATAATAAATAATAGTAAAATAAGTGACACAGTTCTCCGCTACAAATTGATGAGTAATGTCAAACAAGCTTACCCCATGATTTTTTCATCAGTTGTTATTCTGAATAACTCCTGTCACCTCATTCTATCTTTCACTTCCCTTCCTTTCCTCAATGTTTTTCACTTCTAATTGGAGCGGTCTTCCTTGCCAACGCTATCCTATCCCTATTTCTGGATTTAAACAAGTTACTTTCCCGCAACCTTAACTTCCCGAGAACGGCAACCCTTATCTCAGTAGGCTATTTTAGGAGCGGTTCAATGTTCTGATGCCAAAGTAGGCGCCGACCGCAGGTGTGGTCACTCATACACAGAAACACGTCCATTCGAAGAAACGCGGACCCGGAATTGAGGCGACCTTTGTAAAAAGGGACCGCGTACCATATCATTTCCTTACTTAAGGTGGAGCGACTTTCCTTTCCAACTGGAAGGCGTTAGAGGATGGGATGTAGTCTTCCCCTGATATGGCCCCTTTGCCGCTTTAGACCACATCTTTGATCCCTTTACCATCTTGCCGTGTCCATGGCCATCCGATACTACCAGGTTGCGGCAATTTGGCGACGATCAACCTGGCAAAAAGTCAGCTCAACGACAATCAACTGGGTGAGTAGGAAAATACCCAAAGGAAATTTCCAGTGGAATTTTCCTTAGTTATTTTTTCTCTTACCTAGGACGGAGTTACACAATGTGACGGCTTTGTTGATTGACGAATAATAGTAACAATATTCATAACAACGATAATAACAATAATAATGATAATAATGTCTTTATTGAGGTGAATTTTAATCAGACGAGACAACTCTTGCAACTAACCAAGTAAAGACGAACACAAACAACCATGCCCTAACCAGGATTCGAACCTGGGACCACGGCGTTGCTAGGCTAACACGCTAACCACTACTCCACCGAGGCCAGAAAAAAATGGTTGATAAAAGATTGAGACGTCTTTGCGGATTCAGTGGGGATGGGGGCGGAGAGGCGATCGTTCCTTGGTGACTTTTCATTAGCATCAATTTGCCTAGCAGGTGATGAGTTTTGAATAAAATCTGATTAAGAAATTTTTCTTCGATCACTATACATTTATTGAAATTCGGAAGTTGATTGGAGATGCATTCATGAGTAAACTGTATGAAGTCGCCACCTCGAAGTTTCTAGATATTCCTCTGGAAAATTGTTATATTGGCAGAGAAATAACTCCACTACAGTCGAATTTGCCGACGCATTCTCAAAAGTAAAGTTATACGCAAAGAATCGATCGAAGTGAAAAAGTTAGACTGCTGGGATTCGAGCTCAGATATTCCACTCATCTTGAATGAACTTTGCTTCTGTACTATAATGAGCTAGATTTAATATCATATTTTAGAGTATTATTAGTGCTCGATTATTCATTTTTTAGAGTATTTGTAGTGCTAGAAATGTGCTGTATGTTCCATTTAACTGATACTTGATGGTAATCCCACAGGTTATATCCAAGGATTCTCATTTAAGTTTTATATTATATCTTTAGTTTATAAAAAAATATCGCTTTACAGAAAAGTGAGTGTACAGGCTAACATGATGAGGTGATTGACTGGACCCTCTCACCCACCATAAGATTCAGCAAGTACTTCATAAAGAACTTAACTCACGTGAGTTTTATCAATAAATACATGGAAACAGAACTTATTTACTCTTATAACATAGAATTACTAACTCTTATTATTTCATTGTAAATTAATATCCCAATTAAAACTTACATCGAAACACGTTACGTAAATCGTTAGTAACAGTGCTGAAGTGGTGCTTCATAAATGAAAGTTATGGATGTATACCTGTGCGAGGCGCTTTCAAGTTTTAAGGTCTAAAAACTTTTTCCTGTAAATATACTTGCCCCGGAAAGTTAAGACTTCTGTCACTTCTCGATCTAATCTCCTTGAAGACCTGTACATATTTCCCAATGCCGTCATGGTTCCATGGCTGCTGAGAAAAGTTATTTAGAGGTGTGCTTTGCCCACTGGCAAAATCACGGTGTTTTCAAGTTCTAAGGTATCCAAATCTCTTTTCATCGTTAATAGGAAGCAGAAAGTTACGGTTGCTCTTTAAAAACTGAATTCTATTTTTGTTACATTATTTATTTGTAACATAGATGGCAGCAGGATCCAGAATGTAAAAATAATATGGAGACCTTAGAACTTGAACGCACATTGGTGTTTTTTTTTTTTCACAACGATTTTGCCATTGGGCAAAGCATATCCCTAAATAGGCGTTCTCAGCAGTCACGGAATCATGGCGACGACATTGTGAAAAATGTTTAGGTTTTTACGGAGATTACGCCGAGAAGTAAAAGACATTTCAACTTTTTGGGGCCAGTACTGTTTCAGAGAAGTAATTGGAGACCTTAGAACCTGAACGTCTCGAATATACGCTCACACACACACATCTATACACGTAAATGCATATACGTACCTGAATATAAATGCGTACATACAGCCATAGACACTAATGTGCCTTTTTTAAGCAGTAACCTTACGCAGATGCTTTCATTCATTATGTTCATCGAACGAAAATCGAAATGAACCGGAGAGAACGGAGTGGGAATGCTGTAATGAGAACTATCATAATATCATTTAATCTAGAGAGCTATTTCATCATGTTGACATTATCCTTTGTTATTCATAGAGGGAGCTTGTCTAAAACCATTGTAGAAAATATCTTCTGAATTTCTTCGCAAAATTCTAGTCACGATTTTCGCATTTGTAATACTTAGACGTTCTTTCCAGCTCCCGTAGAATTCTTTCACGTCAATCATTCTCCTATTTTATGCTGGTTCTGAGACCTAGCTATTCCCTCCGGCGCTACTCTTTTAGATTTCTCGGATCTTTGGAATTATTCCTCTCTCCTCCTCTGATCTTCTACTCTATCTCTTTGTTCCCCTGCTCTATTCATTTCCTTTCCCACAGCAACTATTCATATTTCCTTCCCTATTTCTTTTATCGTCTCCATTTATCTCTTCTTTAAGATGGTTCCTCACGTTTGATTTGAAGCTCTTCATTCCTGGAAACGTTTCTTAGAATTCGGAAATTGTAATAATAAAATGAACGCCTTGCCTCATTCTCCGAGCCAAATTCATCTTACTTCGACGTTTTAATGTGGGACCGTGATAAATATTGGGTATATGATCATTCTCAGAATAAAAGAAACTTTGTACTTTTCCACAGGGATTTTTATTTGATACCGGTTTCGTAAGCGTACTTACACTTCAGGCCTGCAGAAAAGTACAAAGTTTCTTTTATTCTGAAATGTCTTTCCACGATGTCACGCCTTCCAATATCGATATAATATCTTTCTCATTTAAAGTAGAGATATTTTGCAATTGGCGGTTGCTTGTTTTTGATTTTGAGACGCTGATGTGTATAAGAATAAACAAATTTTCTTCGCCCATGTAGAAGCATGATTATTTTTTCGAAGCTAATACATCTCAATTTCCGGATTGCAGGACATTTTAATAGATTCCAAGGACGGAAGATAATATAATGATGATGATGTAATAAAGGTTTCTCTAAAAATATTAGTTTAGAATTGGTCAAGTATAAGAGGCTCGAAAACGAGGCTCCGACTTATTAAAACTAAACCCGGTAACATTGCCACATTACTTTATTATAATATGAAATCATAATAAAGGATCATAGATGTGATCTTTCTTCTTTTCTTCAGTAAACATTTTTGAGCTTTTGATATTGGATATCGCTGGCAGTTCTTTACTCATGTCCCGAATAACGTATATGACAAACATTCTCATATTTAGAGAAATATAAACTTTTCAATTTTTATCGAAAATATCGGAAGTATATATGTGTCTAGAAAATTAAGTTACATTCCGTCGGAGCGTATTACTAAGAAATACCTTTTTTCCTAATTATAATTTTAATCCTAATGATAATTTGATGCTGTATTGAAAGGTTTGCCCTCTCATTCCATGGAGGCAATTCAGTTTTAATTATCAATACAAGGTTACGCGAACACAAAACTGATTGAGCCCAAATTAGTTCTTGAATTTAATAACTATTGGCGGAGAAGTCCATTTTTATCGAGGAATCAATTACAAGAAATCCTAAATATTTTAATAATTTTACTGTACCTCATCTCTAATTCAAATATTTGAATTTTGATAGAATCGGTTCTTTAGAATATCGTAATTTATCGCGAGTTTGGCTTTTGAATTGGTCATAAAACCTCCCTCTTCCAACTCATTACATTTGACCAGTAGCTATTATTATGTAGGCAAATGGTAAGTAAACGGTACCATCCTGAAGACAATATTTCCTGTAAATTTGATATTAAAATGGCAAAGAATGACATCTATAGTAGTTTTAATTCAAAATTGATTAAGTATGTCAACAATAATATGTTTAGAGAAATAACTTATAAACGATATGTAGTTCGTCGAAGAAAGCATACACACTTCAGGAAAAGAAAAACTTGTATGAATATTTTAATATAAAATTTATTGTGATAACGTCAGATCAATGAAAGTTAACTTTCATCTTTTACAATAAAATACGTGTTTAAATTAGTGAGTAATAAGCTTTAGGACGTTTATCGGTGTGGTAAAATACTGTTTGAGTTACTAAGGTAAACATTTGCATTGAGACAGCTAGCGTTGGACATAACTGTTTTGAGGCTAACAACAACTATATTAGGCACTTCTTGTAATTTTTCAATCTTTGCGTTAATCTTATTAAGTCTTGAAAATGTTATATTGAATTGTTTATATAATATTATCTTTTTTGAAGTGGATACATATTTTTGGCGGCCTTTGTATTCCAGTATTTCCGTGGGTCTGAACCCCACCAGAATTTTGAGTGTATCTCTATAAGGTTAGCTTCACAATTTGGTTCTAAATGTAACATTTTATTCCCAACCATAGAACCAGTGATTTCGGGAAAAGTTATTATTTGTTAAATAATTATAATACGTGTTAATTTTATTTTAAGTGTGTCTTTACGTACTTTTCATTTAGGCGATTCAATTTAGAAAATAAATAATGTTTATTGACCAGAGTAAAACTAGCATTTTCTTATGCACATCTTTATAAACACTCGTTAAGAGATGCGAATGTTTAAGTAAAACTCAGAATGGAAAATTATTTGCGTTACAGTTGAATTATACTAAATTTTCATCCACTTTTTCACACTCCTGTATGTTATTTACCATAAGCAGGACTTAATTGTGTACCTTTTCTGTTTGAACTTATTACATATATCGTTTAAAATATGCGAATAAATTAATAATACCTTTATTCAGGTAAGATAAACATTTTCAGCCCAGAAGTGGAGAATCGTTTTCCATCGGAAAGTTGCTTGTATGATCTGAACACTTAGAAAATTCCACATGTGATACCACCAGGCCACTCTTGGGTTGTGCATTACCTAAATTAAAGTGCTCACATTTGATATTGTGAAAAAAGCGAATTTATTCAACCGTTGATTTCTGAGAGAAGTTCTAAATTTTCTTATTACTTAAACTTATTCGAACGATTGGAGAACAATATATTTAAATATCGGGGATTTGTTTAATAAAAAACAGAAACGTTCACACTGTATACCCGAAAAGGTCTCATGTGGCCTGAAGGCTATTCGTTCCCGTCTTGTAGTCTAGCCTTTCCAGACTTAGGTCTGTCTTAACACGGAACGCTGGAATGGATATAAAATATTCATAAGGCAATAAAAGTTCCTCTTCGTATCAAATTTCGGTGGGAATACTTTTAAAACAGCGCTGTTTAACGAAGAGAACCCTTGATACTGACGAGGGAAACTATTTAGTGTTTCAAACAAAACTTGAGTTGAACGTAAATGGAGATGCATATATCGAGTTTCCAGAATACACAATTATTTCAATTACGACCGAGGTGAACAAAACGCAAGGATATAAAACAGACATCCACACACCGCTAACCGGCTGCTAATTCAAGAATAACCGACTCGGAAGAAGTAACTATCTACTGTGGTCTGAAAAAGATTTTCTCCATCCGATATCATCGAGGAAAAGTAGAGGTAACTGAACCAGAAAATAATAGCAGTGCTTTCTCGCAGGCAAATAATGTTCGTTCCTTCCACGAAATAAACCTAAATCCTCGGCTTATAGCGTCTTACGGGAAAATTGAACGTCTTGTTAATAGGGTGGCATAAGATACAGGATAAGATATTGAATTGCCTAGGGCTCCTTTCCTTCGAATACAATTCGGCTTTCTCGGAATTCTCTTTTGATAAATAAAATGGACCTTAGTGATTGTCTCTCTGAAGGAATAAAGATAATCTTCGTCTGCTCCTTGCTTATCTTCCTCGAGATGGGAGATTACTTCTTGGATGATTGGGTACGGAGCGCTCTCTATAATTGGGCGTGTCTGAAGTTGGATGCGCTACAAGTTTCTCAAAAATACTCAGATTTATCCTAAGGATATATAAGGAATACTCGTTAACTTTATCAGACGGATGAACATAATTCATGAAATCAATCTAGTTCAGTTTAAAATCTTTCATTTGTCTCTTGATGGTGTAAAGTAATTAGCTAAGGAAGGTTGTTTCAATATTATACAAGAAAATTATTATTAATTATTTGTATCGTACGGCCACCGTGATATAAACTTATCAACATTAGAATCGAGGAAATATCTTGCAGTAGCCCTCACGAATAACTTAACATGGAATACCCACATCCATAATATATGTGTAAGAGCACTTGAGAAACTAGGCTTCGTTAAGAGAATAGTCAGTCGGAACGAAGAAAAAGCACGTGAGCGATCTTATTTCGCGTTATTTAGGTCTCATCTTGAGTATGTATGTAATGTGTGGAACCCTTTCGGTAAGTATTGTATATGAGAATTAGAAAAGGTGCGGGAAAGGCGATACGTTTTGTGAAGAATTGCTACGATAAATCAGTGAGCGTCACTCAGATGCTTCGGGACGCAGGATGGGAGTCCTCAGAAAAAATGTTTGAATAAAGGATTAATTTCCTTAAGTTCAATGAATACACGATCAAGGACGATGTAGTCGATATAATGCGACAATCATGTTACATAGACCGTTCTGATACTGCGAGAAAGGACAGGAAAATATATGCTAGAACGAATCGATTCAAGGACTCGTTTTTTCCGCGAAGGATACGCGAAAGTAATCGTTAAGGGAAATGAGGCATAGTGCATGCATCCCCTGCCACACGCCGAAAGGTGACTTGCAGGGCACTTATGTAGACATATACATACAAGGAAACACTTTGCATTATGAAAGGGAAGAAATTGGAATATGGCTGTCAATGAATTAGAGGTTAAAATGCTCCGAGGGCCTTTACGGAAGCGATTCATCTCCTCCTGCTTTGTCGAAGTCTGTAAACAAGGGAAAGAAACGGATTAAACTTTTTGGGTATTTTTCTACTTCTAAAGATGGCGTTGCTTTTGAAATACGCATTAGGTGATTCCTGAAAGGCCAGTTAATCCGTTTCCTTTCCCTTTTTTTCAGAATTGGTCTTAGTGGGAGAGCAGGAACCGCCGTCGAAACGGGTCTTAGGGTAATTTATACCTCTAACTTTGCTTTATCTCAGGACTTTTATGCATAAAAATTATTTCCGCGATGTATTGTAGTTTAATGAGGTTTATTCATGGAAATTTGTTATTTCTATTTAACTGATTTATTTTTAAGGGTTCAATTCGGGCCAAAGTGAAGGATTGCACGACTTGAATGAAGGTTTGGTGGTGTCGTGATGAGATGAAAGGTGAATTGCACTGCTTTAAAGACCTTAGTATCATGTGCATTAACATTATTATAATGTATATAATAATATTAACCAATAGTAATGCAATGTATTGTGCAATCTTCAGCCGTTACTACGTCGAATTCGATAAAGGAGAATGAGATTAATTAGAAAGGTTCCACAAAAAAAGTTTTCTCTGGAACTTGGACAAAGTTATTTCCATCTTTATCAATAATTTCATAATTAGTCTGAATAAGTTTATAACATAATTTTTCCATCTATTGAGTGGCTTTTAGTTTATTTAGTGACATGTTTTAAGTTCTTTTTTTTTTGATTAATTTGATGAAATATTGCGATTTTTAATTTTTCTTGTCGTTGTATTTTCTTTTTTGCTATCAAATTATAAATAATATTCCCATGAAATCAAATCGATTGATATTCGATTATTTTAAACATGGAAATCGCTTACACTCAAATGAAATATATCGATTTTTTGTAGAATTTTGCGTTTTTTATATATTGTTTCTAATAGGGATAAAAATTGATCGGTTAAGTCCTGAATCAGCATATTTCTATGTAATGTGTGCATTTCTGTGCTAGATGTGATATAAATAAATAATCTCAGTAAATATGAATGACGTATTGATAAATAATAAAAAATTAATAAAACGGGCGTAATTATTGTAATTGTGTGATATGACATTAGTCCCTTTTTTGTACGTTGCTTCATTAATGCGTGGTAAAGCAATATAATTTGAGAATGTTAAGACTGTGATTAATGATTCAACCCTAGAATAAATAGACCTGAAAAAATAACTGCATGACTTGGACTCGAATCCAGGTCTTCCCTTTTATTTAATTGCATAATCCATGACATGAATGAGAGCAAGTACGCTATAAATAACATAAACTACCTCGAGAATCGTTATATTATTATTTCCCGTTGAAAATTTACACTGTACCTTTCGAAATCCATGAGTTTCTTAGTATGTTTTCCGATTCAAAAATCCCCGAGTTGTTAAGGGAGACATAATGTTTTCTGTTGACGCGGATTTCGAAGAGTGCGCGGGATCCAATTTAACATTCAGCTCGCCGAGAGAACGACTCATCCTCCAAAACGATCATTCTCTCGAAGATTTTTTTTCAAAGCTTTTCCCTCACAAACGAGCCTGAGTCAGACTCGAGTAAAGGCAAGGGGGAGAGAGGCGAGAAGCAGGAAGATTGCAATGGAAACCGAAGCAAAAATAAACCGAAGCAAACAACCTCCCCTAAAACCGCCGAGATGAAAATAGCCTCTCTCCACTACTCCGCCTTATTTTTCCACGATAGTACTACGCGAGGTGCACAAAAGGGTTACGAAGACGGAGGAGGAAAAGGGGTCCCTCTTTCGGAAGATGAGGCTAAGTAATTTCGGAGCCAAATGAGAGATTCTTTCCCATCTCTTGTGTAGGAAGAAACCCCCTGAGGCGCAAGTCGAGGTGTTTGCAGGAACGATTCTTATTCTACTGCGAAAAGAACAAACGGTTGAAATCGGAGAAATATTTGGGCGCACGAGGTAGATGTTTCCAGAGATGCAAAAGTTGTCTGCTATATCAGTGATTCCAAAACATGGCCGGCCCGAGAAACTCGCTCCTCGAACTCTTAGTTTCTTTAAACTTACCTCCTTAAAATAGCTCATCTTTCTTAAACAATTTCGTACAACTAACCTAACAATCGTACTTACGTGGGAATACATTTTGTGCGCTCCAACATATTAATGTAGAGAAGTAGGAAGGCGACCAGCCTATATTGCATGATTTCGTATCCCAACTTTCACATTGGATCAATTATCTCGAATTATTCTGAAACCTTTAATTACGCCTCGCGAAGGACCTACTTATATCATAAATTACTGGAATTCTTTCCACAGGTCTATATAGGTAAGAAATATTGTAATTAGATTTAACTCTCTCTCTTCTCAGTGGAACTTCATTGACCATTACTAATTATCGGTTTGCCGTATGTATATTTAGCTGTTTCCGTTTTCAGTTTTTCATCGTCTGGGCTCACCCATTAGTTCATTCTTTCAATGGGCCTCTTGATAGCCTCTTTTATTCACGTTATCTTACAATACGAAAAGAATTATTTTTAACTAATGAAAGTCAAAATATATGCGCGCTATTGGGGAAGGCAGAACACATCTGTTGGGTAGCGAAAATGTAAAAATAGTATTCTATGGTTATTTTCTCTGTATTCTTTATCTTTATCTTTAAAAGTACCCTTCTCTTATGTAAATACAGTGATCACTTGGCGTGGAATGCCAACGAATTAGCATTTGCTATATTTGTATGTGGTAATTCTCCAGTCACTTGCATCTGGAAATTGATAAAATTTGTTTATATTAGAAATTAACTTCACAAAGTGTTCCATTTCTCCGATTTAACCACGAGATGAAACATCTTAGTGGGCTTCGTTATTTTCGCTTGGTTTAATTTTTGAAATTGGTTGAATAGGTGAAGGGCCCTTCGCCTTTGTTATCTATTAAAGATACCCCTTCTTTTTCCTCATTTCCATTCTCCATTCTCGTATATGGTGTACATCCTCGTAATAGAGAAAATAAGTGCCTAATGATTTTAGCTACGTAGCTACTAGTTGCTACAGTAAAACTTAGGGGAAAAGCTCACTAATTTACTTAGTCATAGGTTACCAAACACACAAGTCTAATAAACGCTGATTTTTTATTTATCTCCTCTAAAAACTGTCAAAAAGCCTTCTCCCTACAGTAATTTTGTATTTATTTTGTACAATTCTCCTTCCGATACATCCGAGTTAATCTATTTTATAGAATACCCAATAAGCATTACTTATAGTTCCGAAAAAGAAATTTTAATTCGTTTAAATAAAATGGCCTCCTATCCTTTATGTAAAGACATCGGGCGAAAAGCTGGTTACCCTTTCGTCCTTTCATATTAGCTACTGTAGGCTGGGAAGAGAGAATTATAAAATGACCGCTGAAGATGAGAAGTAAGGTTGATGTTAGTTAGTTAACTCAATGCCTTTGTGAAAAACACGTTTCACAGAATTCAGTAAGGAGCGAACGATGATTGCCATCACTCAGCTTCACTCATACCTCTGTAGCGTTCATAATATTAACACCGTAAACAATACAAAGGCAAAAGTAATCGAAAGATACATTTTGTTGTATCCCCTATCAAATGATAAGCGAAAAATGTTCATATTATCAAGATATGGCTGCAGGAAACTCCTGTTACAAAATGTCCTACAACCTACGCTACCTATCGATAAAAATATACCGCTCTTATCCCTATCTCAAGGTAATACAAAAGCACAGCTGTTTCGACCACTGATATTCTATCTTCAGGTAGAGTGACCTGGAAGATTAAAGCAGAGGTGGGTTGTAATTGCCGGAATCCGAAATAACGGACCAGCTTTTCATTCCAGTTTCTTTCCTAACCTTTCGATTCGTCTGGGCGCTTTAATATGTTATTACTTTGTGAGATTGGATACGGAGGATAATGGAGGGAGTTTGAAGAGGGGATAAAAGTGGACCTAGAATAGAGCCTTAGGGGACACCATAGTCTGAGATGAGGAGCAACGTCGAATTTGCGGCGCCTTCTAAGATGACGACGGGATAGGAAATGGCAAGTCGAATTTGAAGCTTTTTTGTTTGGATAAGGGCTGTGGCAAGAGAAGGAGTTGGGAGCACGGGTTTCTTTTTGTGGGGAAAACCGGTTCGGGAAGCAAGCGCCAGAAGCTTTCGAGCAAGTTTTAATTTCCGCAGCTCCCCGCAATTATCCTTTTTGGGGGACACTTAAAACCGAAGTTTTTTTTATCACGGAAGCTATCCTTAAGAGTTCGGGCGGCACTGGTAGTGGGAGCATTTCTGTAGCGCTCGGATTCCGAAAGGAATAATGACGTGAAATTTATGTCCATAAAATGTGCTTGACTGGGCTGTTTTGATGATCTTAATCGGTGATCTAAGGAGGTTTCTACTAATTATATCCTTACGAAATCATGTATCTATAAATTGCCGCTACAAAGGGCTATTGTCGAAGTTTCAGTAGCGGATTGCTTTCCTCTATTTATGAATTTAGTAATGAAGCCATTTACTGATTTACGGAATAAATTATTTACACCCCATGTACCATGCAGTATGTTATTATCAACTGATTCTTCTAAGTTACTGCTCCTCTAGAGTTATCAGTATCAGGAACTTAATAAATTCTCTTCTTAGTCAAAATATGTAATTAATTGAAAATGTTAGCTTGTGCTACGTTTAAATTTAAAATTTCCTTCTTTATTCCATGTGCTCATTATATTGCTGTTTGTGTTCTCAGATGATGAAAAATCTTATGTATAACTTGATTTATTATACTAAATATATTATAAAAATAATAAAATATCATGTATATAAATGATGCATGTTTTAATTGCTAATCATCAATGATGTTGATATAGGATTCATGTGTAACGCAAGAAAAATAATAGTAGATTTTTCATTATATTTAAGGCTAATTTATCACATTTTTTATTAATATATCAAGGAAAAGACGAACTTTTTCCAACCACAATATTCATGCAAGACGACCATGGTGTTGGCGACCACGATTATGAACTGCGATTGGTGGTGGCTCATAGAATCTCCACAAGGCACCTGAATATGACTTAAGCATTATTTTCACATTACTTTAGTTTAATCGTAACCATCAGCTACTATTGGTGGGTCCGCAACTAATTAAATAAATAAAGGAACGATTTCGATGACTGATGAACATCGTCGAGTTAAAACTTTAATTTTCTACAAGTAATGTATTTAGTAGATAATGCAGTGGCAAGTGGAATTCAGTAAAGTTCTTATAGCATGTCTAATCTCAGTCCCAGCAACAGCATTACCTTCCCTCATTAAAGCCGCGATAAGACTGTTCTCTGCGGGTAGACCTTATCTCTCGTGATGAGATATTCTTGCGCGAGGAGATGATGGGGTTAATTGTGCAGGTGAAGATTTCCGCAGCAGGGGTCAAAGCGCGGGACTGATGGAGTGGACTGAGATAGGCTTAAAAATCTAGCAAATAGAGAGGAAAGTGAGAGAGTAGAGGAGGGAAGGAATCAAAGTAAGGGAAAACCCGTGAGTCAGCAGAGAAAGGTTTGGGTCTATATTCGAGCGTATCTTTAAAGCTACCCGCGTTATCCTTCATGCTCGCGGGACTATAATTCCTTGGGACTTTATGATGTAGTTCCTGGGTATCTGCCATACTCCATTTGGCGGCTCGCGGAGTACTAATGTAAATGTAAATATATCTGATACATGTATTTCTCCTGCGATTAGCATTTCTCATAAATTAATGAAATCACACACATGAGATGACAAAAAGTACTTTCAATAAAATCGAAGTTCGACTCTGTAACTGATTAATACATTAAGATGATGAATGGCTTATGTCTTCTTAAATGAAATGTACCTACAAAAGGTTTTACAAGTGTGCTGTCACTTATATATATACAAATTGTATTAGCTGAGTGTCGTAATTTTTCTTTTTGTATTTAAACTTCCTTTAGTTTGACTGAGACAGAAGAAAAAACGAAAGATAAATTGTTCTCTATCCTTTGAAAAATAACAAATGAATACATTTATGAAGACCCGGTATTTGGTTGTGTTTTACGAAGATAAATTTATATTGAATGTGGTAAGGCGTAACCTCGTGGAAGGCCATAACTAATCAAATTATAAAAACTTTGTACATTTCCTTACTTGATAATGCTGGCTCGCTGGCGAAACTAGTCGCTATTAAAATATATTCTGTGGAAGATTACAAAGTTTTTATCATTTTATTAGTTAAGATAAATTTATCTTTGGCGTGTAGCTTAAATCGTGATATTGGGGAAGTTTTTGATTACATGTGATGGAAATATATTTCAGTTTTAAAAATGTTTATATTTTAGCTCCACCCAACGTCAACGAGAACAGAATGTAATTATTTCTGGGCGAGTAGTCTATAGGTTCATTCTGCCTTAGGTACCTTTAATGTCTAATGTAAACTAGTCATTGACCTGAAGTAAAATTGGTGAAAGGTTCTTTGAAAATATAAATAAAGGTGCGGGCCCAATCTTCCACTCTGGTAAAAAAGTGAAAGCGTAAACACGGTGAGTCAGGGAACTGTAAACGTCAAGAAAGGAACGGATGAGGTGAAAGTATCGCTTTTAGGTACAACATACAAAATTAAAGTCCCGTTGATTTTTATCGGTGAGAGTCGAAGAGGGTCTTCACCTACAACGCAAAGGCTGTTGCGAATACGGTCGTCTGCTGTTTACAGCTATGACAATCAAATTTTCGGCACTACTTGATTTGGGATTGATTAGAATCGATTAGGATTTGATTTCAGAAGGTGGAGCGGTGCAAGTCCTTCTTTCGCTTCAGAGAAATAGTTACTATAATCAAAATTGAGGTTGTGAGATTCACAAAAATTAAAATATATTCTGTGTTTAGTTTAAGTACTGTATGCATTTTAAAGTTAAAGCTTAATATTTTGTTATGATATATTGTGTGTGTGTGTACTCATTGGTTACTTCGGAGATTTATGTTAAATTGTATAATTTATAGCTGTTTAGCCACGAGGTGGACCTAAGTACGAGATTACACGGTAATAATGTCTTATCAGATACCTTGAAGAAATAGTAAGCATGAGGATGAGGAATAGAGGATGTCTTAACGAACACGCTTGGTACTGCCCAGGGGCCACATTACTGTAATAATCCCTTCAGTTTTGCTCTATTGTTAGTGTTTGTACCACCAAGTTTTTTTTAACCTCATTAGCTGTTTATCGAGTCGAAGTTTCACATAACTTACGTAAGGAAAACACATAAGTAATTTTCATACCCTTGGTTTTATACGTAAGCATAAAGTAACTGCGGATGAAGCTTTTTTACCAATATCTTTCGACGGTATTAGGTATCTGTTATATGAAACACGTAGCTCCCTAGATCCAAACTGAATCAAACGACCTGGTTTATACCCAAGGCCTGGCATAATATTTATGGAAAATAAAGAGCATTTTCACAAAGTGTTTGCTAAAGTTTATAATGAGAATGTAATCAATATCGATAGAGAAATTAATACCCCATAACAGGTAATTAAAATATCATGAGCTAATATATATTATTCCCTTGAGCTAATTTGCGTCCGGCGTCTTTTGAAAAGTCTTAAATATATATGCGGCGATGAAATTACAAATATTTTGTTTCTTGTTTTCTTTTTCCAGGAAAGCAAAAGTGAAACAAAAGATGAAGAATAATACAAGCTATCCATCCCACAGCGTATGCTCTCTTAGAAATCTTTTTCCAGGCAACTTAATTTCGCTCCTTTTTGAACAATAGAGCTGCCTATTTCCTTGAAAGGTTACATATGTTAACTTTAATGAACTCGAAAAACATGTAGTGGAGAAAATTAGAAATTTTTGGGCAGGTCTGTACGCCCTTAAAGATAAGATTCTCTTCCTTGAACTTGAATCATGATGATTAAAGTTATAATCTGCATATCAAACCATCTACATCTACATGAATACTCTGAAAGCCACCTTTCGGCGTGTGGCAGGGGGCGTAAACTTTAAGCGTTTGAGTTACCTCTATAGCTTTTTGTTTTCGCGTGTTGTTCGCGGAAAGGATGAGTCCCTAAAACGACTTGTCCTTACATCTATGTCTCTTATTTTAGGCTTATTGTCGGAGAGGCCATCTTTTAATAAATAAATATATCGCATTAATGACCTCCGAAGAAATTTATTTTATTTCCCTTGGGCTTTGGAAAAAATAACTAATGTGATAACTGTGCATCATGCTTAGATTGATGGAAGCATTTCTTGAAGAATTAAAAACGAGCATAAAATAGATATTAGCAAGAGCAAGAAATTGGCTTGTTTATATTAAAATATTGCACCTTGTAGATATATTTGCTACCTTTAATGGGAAAAATCTTTAGCCAACCAAAGGCATCCTCAAATATTGCGATTTCGCAGGAATACAACTCTTTCTCCTTTAGTGAGACATACATCTGTGAAGAGTTTTCACCTAGAAAACCCATCGGTGGAAAATTTCTCTTGAGGTCATTAATATCCTGTACGCTAAGAAAGATTCTCAAGAGTGTCTTTACTTTCATATCCATTTCCATTTCATATCTAGCAAAGCAAAAATGCAGTATGGAAATTATTGATAAAATAATTGTATGCATGTGGCTCATTTTGTAATAGAGAATTACGGGTGTATAGGAAAGAGGAAGAGTATATAAGATGAGCTGATTGGTTATGAATTACTGGAACTCAAATGTTGAGTTAGAATTATGATTATGAATTAGAATTATATCATTACTTATGAGCCGATAAAAAGAAATTCATCCCTTATCTCTTGTGCGGTAATGAAAACTAAATCCCTATTGGGTTCAAGTTTTGCAGCAGCACTGATTACTAAATTTCTTTAATCTACATTATATATTATAAATCCCTGTTTCCCAACCAATAGCACGTGTACTATCCGGACTTTAAAGAATTAATCGTGACTAAGATAAGTGTATCTCATTATTATATGAGTAATATTATTTAATTTAGATCAATTTTTATGCCTTTTTCCTCGAGTTTCACTGCTATTCATCTGCTGCCTTTGTATTGGCATAAAAATAAATAAGGTTAAGTTGGACTTTTTTCGTGCTTTTGGAACAACAATCTTAGATAGTTGAATGCAGAATTTAATATATGTGTTAACATAAAATTTAGACATTTGATCATTCAGTAGGCAAAACATTTCTCAGATTATGAAGAATGGTATTATGTCTGTAAATACTATATCAAAATTACAATTAATGGAAAATGAGATATAAATGCATGAAGTCTATCACAGAATTTAAACCAAGAACGTAGATAAGAAATAAATTTTAGATTCTAATGTGATATAATTATTTTAAATTTGACTAATTAAGAATTCGAACTAAAAAAACTGCTCATATTTGTCATCACTTTGGCGAGTGAAAATCATTTTGAAAATTTCAAATAGCTAAATTTTGATTTAGATTTTGTGTCCTTAGTTTATATGAACAATACAGAGTAAATTTCGAGAAAAGGTATAACGGAGAAAGCGGACGTAAAGTTTTGCATACGTAATTTGCCGTTGATTTTAGTTCGAGAAACGTACTTTACAACAGCTTGACAACACGAGTCGTGTGCTTAAGTGTCTGTTTGGTCGCTTCAAAGCGAGTTTTATTTCTTTTGCAGGTATGCGTTACACAGATGAAAATCGAAATGCAACTGCTCATTCCGTGATCCCCTCCACACGTTCACGCCCGCACGAACGGTGCATCGTCTTCAAAGCGTACGCTTCCCGAGTCGACATTATTGAATATTTATAGTCGCGGATTTGACGAATGGGTGCCATTGTTTCGGATCCTCCGCGATGGATATGACTTGAGGCAATACATATTTATCTCCCGACGCGGAACTTCCTTATATATCGGTGCATAAGTTTTGCATTGTGGACACGTACTCATGAGTCGTCCTCACTTCTGAGAACTCGAGTCGTGCATTCAACTTTGAGTAATACGCTGTTTAATAATCGCATAAGAACGATTCGACCGACAAGGAAAAACTCGAATCGTTCAATTAAGCCTTTGTTCGGAGTGACGAAGAATTCGCGATGCCTAAAGTGTGTCAAGATGTCAAACTTGAATCTCAATCGGTTCGTCTAGTCAGGGAATTTGAAAGACTGCACGAAGCGGGGAATATTAGCTCCATGAGTCATTGTCGTTACTTCGCCAAAGTATTCGAAAAGGGTGGAGGAAGGTTTTACGAGAGTTCCGCTAAGTGAATGAAAGACTACGAGAGTTTTAAGATGAAGTGATTTCTCACGTTCCAACGGAGGCGTTATGGAGGATCGTAAGTTGAGAGCACAATTGAAAATTACTCGCGGCGTTGCGGGAGTGTCCTTAGAACTTGAAAGTTGCCAAAAATACTTCGATGACGGGGTATTTTACGAAGAGATTTAAAGTTGCAAATACAGCATAAAATGAAGGTGATTTGAATAGTTAGGAAGCCTAATTCTGAGAGTACCTCAGTTGATCAGTCTTACAGTTTCTTACGAGCTTAAGTTCAAAATGTTTTGTGAGCGGAGCTGAAGCAAATATCTGAATAAAATTTCGCATTTTGATCACCTCAAAAGTACTGTGCATTTTTATGTGTTTGAAACCGTTTCAGAAATGTGATAAACTGTATTAATCGCCAAATGTTAATATACATTTTTAATCGAAAAATACTTGAAGTGTGAGGTCAAATTTACATTTGAAAAGAGTTCTTGCACGATTATGTATGTAAATCTGCTTCAAAATATCAAAAAATAAACTGGCAAAAAGTTAGATGAGAATTCTGCAAGTTTTCAAGAAGGTCCTTTTTTGAAATAAAGAGTTAAGAAGATCATATCCTCCCGAATTCTCCACAAGATTTATCTGTTTTCCAACAATTAAGTAACTAACATTTGTTTAATCTGAGTCCTTCGATTTTACCCTTTTATTAATACGATTCTTTTTACTTCTTGCCCTCTTTCGCCATGACTGCATCGTGTAGCAAAATAGACTTTTAATTCATTTCATAAATAAAGATGCATACATACATGACTGGAAGTCTAAAATCTTGGATGTAAGCATTTGGGCTTTCGCTCGGCCTCTATAGTAACTATATGGTGAGATTAGGCATAATGAGGATTGAGGTAGTTTGCCCTTCCATTTTTCACTGAGATAGAATGCTATAAGCGGAACAAGAACACGTATGTGTAAAATGAATCTAAGAGTAAAAATTATCGTAGCATTTTGCGAAGATCAATGCGTCACTCATAGCTCAAAAGCTTTCAGATCATCACACACTATGACAAAAGTAAATAATAGAGATCCTGTACCAAAAGACGCGTAAAATGTGAAAGTATTCTATTTACCAAGATAAGGTAGCAGAATCAACATATCTTAGTAATCCATCAATAAAACTACCGATTTTCGTTACATTATTATTAATTTCAAACTACAACTCGGTTCCTCGTCTTCAACCCTCGAAGGTTTTAGAAGAGATAATGGGGCCCACTATTACTTTTACGCAACTTTTATTTACTTTTTGTTGGGTTTTGCCATTGTGGAGAACAAAGTATCGTACTATAAATTAAAAAATCCAAGGTACTCTAAATAGGGAATTACCGCGAATGGCGACACTTTCGCTCTCTTTCTTATTCAATTTGAAAGTGACGAATATTTTATAAACATGCATGAGCCCAGTTTCAGTGTAATGATATCTTTCTATTTTCCAAGAATCAATACAGTTGTTAGTCGCCATGAAACTTTGAAAGCCATCGAAGTCCTACTTATTGCCCAGGGAAAAATTACACCCAGGGGTTTCGAATGAGTTCGAGCTGGCAACCCTGCCCACGACCCGAGAAGAAGCGAGCGGGAATATGGGTAAGGCATTGCGGTGAGGCAGTGAATCGCAGAGGAGCAAGGATTTTGGGAAAGGCCATGGAGGTCCGACTGCGTAATGAGAAAACTTCTGGGAGCTCCTTGAAGCTTCTTCAAACAAATATCCCGTGACGCCATCTCCCGCAGAGATTTTCCCCTAAACAGGGACCGCGGCGTAACTACCTCCGCTTCCCAGGAAAATGGATTGGAGAGGAAGGAGCTAATAAGTGTCCCGTGGTATAGCATACACACACAGACACCGGACGTGTGCTGCGAGCGTGTCTCGCGACTTAAAGCGAAGAAGGAATGCATTGCGCGCCGTGCAGCGTCCCCCGTTGCCGACTTCCGCCAGGGTCTTGTTTATTTGAAACGGTCCGCTGCGGTTTGTTCTCTCCGATGCATATTGCACGGTCATGTTAAATGATTGAAGGGACACGGGTGAATATGTCGGGTAATTCCGCAAGGGAACAGCGCTCCGTCCGGGAACCGCGGTTCCGTGAACCCGCCGCTGCGCGTGTAGGAATTCATTAATGGTTTGACGGGAAGAAGGTGGTTCTGGCGTAGATCGGAATGCAAATTATTTAGACTGAAATGAGCCAAAATCTTGAGTGCTAATGTACTCTTTGTTAAGGGAAGTTGCGGAGGATCAGGGCTGGAAGAGGGTTTCAATTATTACTTTCCGTATCGAGTTGATCGATCGGCCCATAATCCGAAAGAAGAATACGATTCGTACGATTTTCCCTCATGGGAACGAGCTGAATAATTTCAAAAGAGAATTTTCTGGTTCTGATCCGGTTGATCCAGAAACGAAGATCGGTAGTCAGTTTAAAGTCAGGTTTCAATTTTGTGCCGTCCCTGAGTATTTCTTTCGGTTCGGGTTTCTCTAAGACCATCGAAGTCATCTAGACGCAGACTTTTTTCGGTTTAGATCCGGTTATTTCGGGCAAAAGTGTCGGTTTTCGATTTCAAGTCTGGTTTCAGTTCGACTATAGTCAGAAAATACTTTTATTTCGGCCCTGTTCTTTGGCGTTATTGTCAATTTGTCATCATTTTTATCGACGAAACTGTTCAATTAGGTGTCAGTTGGGTTAATCCATCCCTTAAGGAATTCCTTTCCAGACGACTTCACTTTGATATTTTTCAAAAGCAGCAACACTTCCAAAAGGTAAGGGTATTTTCTTTCGAGATAGCTGAGAAATACTCGTATCTTTAGTTAAGTGAATTTGATCTTTTAACAGGAAAATCAAATAAATTATCAGCTAATCCCTGTCCTGCATTTAGATATTTAAAATACAAATATTAAAGCTTTGTAGGAATTAGATCAGCTCAAAGTGAATGATATACGAATGAAATAATCAAGTGATAAATATGTACAAAATATTTTCAAATAACACCCCAATAACAAGACACAACGTCCGATTCAACCCGTAAAACCGCTCATATGTCATACAGTTTTTGTTTTTGCATGGATTTTCATGGACTGAATAAAGACTATTTAAATAAGAACGAGCGAGAGCCATTTCGTTCATATTTTCAAGCTTTTATTTTATTCTTATACTAGAAGTTTAAAAAATAAAGGGGAATCTTTCGAGAGAAAATAAGAGGGAATTTTGCTAATTCTTGACCTGCTTAATACTTAAGGCTCACATACCACCAAATAGCGCATCCAGTCAGCAGTAACCAGCTATCAGTTTATCTTCTTACCTAAAAAGTAAACGCCACGCTTAAAAGAATCCTTATTGTTAGAGACAATCTTAAGGAACGGTAGCATACGAGTATTATTCGTATTCGTATTATTCTGGTGCGTGCCTACAATGATCCCTAGAGGGAAAAGTTAGTGAATTAAGCTCTCAGAGGAAAATAACCACTCTATTTTACTCGTACACTTTCTCCAGATTATTGGCGCAATACTCCAGCAGGATGAATTTCTCTCTAAAATTCCTCTCTTCCTCTGTCACGTAAACTGCCTTATCCGAGAGGTCGGAAGTTAATTAACCATCACGGCAAGGGAGAATTTTCCTCCCGGGTTTTCAGACGCGAAAGCAATTTGATAAACTTCGCAGGGGATCCATTCAATCCGAATCCAGCGCAAGAATTCATCGATTTTCTGAGATGCATTACCTTATTCATTCGTTCGGTCTGATTTTCTACTCGGAATTCCTACTTTAATTCGTATGTTCTGGCAAATCCTACAACTTGCTCTGTAAGCGTGGAAGTAAAAGTGAAATGGAAAATTCATAGGTGTTTAACGTAATAGAATATAGAAAGAATTAAATAAAAATGAGGAATTTGCTATGAGCATGTTTGTGAAGATAAAATATCGCTGAAGTAGTTACCATTGAAGTATCCAGAGCTTTCAAACTGGCTCCAATCTTTAATGGTTCCTTTTTCTTGGAATTTTTTTTGTCCTAGCACTTTATGAATGACCGAATAGTCACTGAAAATAGCCGAATAGACTGACATTTTGTAGAAATTAATTGGTATCAAATCAAAGATGATGATCACACTCGCTAATTAGTACCCATTCTTCATGCAATTATAAAGCGTCTCATTATGTGGCTTTGTTAAACATCTCATCTTTAGATTTACGTAATAAATACATACGTACAATCATATTTGATACAAGGTTATAACTTTGCATTTTGATTGACGGATGATGTGGATCAGGAGAAACGTTACTTATTAGATAAAAGGAAGAATTGTGTGTTTCTAAATGGATCGAACCTAACGAGATAAATTTATTTTTATCTTCCATAATTGTATACAGAGAAAGAGAAGTATTTATGTTATTTTTAGTAGGAAAATGATTAAACATGAAACGACCAATATATCTCTAAAACAAGAAAATTATAGTGGGAATGTAGAATGTCATAGTGACAGTATAGTGCACATATGTATTTTTGTGGGCTACATATTCGCGGGGTGTAGTAGTAGACGTAGAAGAATGGATGAAATTAATTTGACGATTGAGGAAATTTCAAACATATGGGCTCCCACCGGGAATAAATCCAAGGTCCACTGTCACGCCTTCCACTTGGTTATCCAGGAGACCCTACAGGGAGTTATTGGAAAAAAGTGGGACCATTTCTTAAAGAAATTTATCTACCTCATAAAATGAATACATTTAAAAGGAATGTATAAATGCAGTAAATTATATATTTTAATTTTTCTTGTAAAATGAGGAAACTGGCTTTCAAAATACTTCGCCTCCGCTGAGATAAAAATCACGCGGAGTCAACTTTTTCCTCGAATGAAATTGCGTTTTTCGCATCGTGGTCGCCTCTGTTACTTGCAGTCGTTATTCGTGTCCTATTCCTTAATTTCAACTCTCACATTATGAAAAGCTCCACAAAAAATAACCATTTATTAAAATAAGGTAAATCATTTAACTTAACAAAAGTTACCCACATAAATTAACCCTTCTGGAAGAGCTGCTACTTCATTGTCTAAGGAATTGTAAAAGGAGTAGCTTCTGAGATTTTCGACATTCAGCTTTAGGCTTACAATCAACGGTATTTGTCACTACTGGACTCACTCTATCTTGAATTAAAACATTACGCAAATATTCCATGCAAACGTTATACGGTTGTTTACCTAACCGATTTATGAGCTGAGGATAGGCGGAGCTTGTCGGAACAGAAAACGAAGCACAAAATGATATAAACATACTAACGAATTTTGTAACGAATCTTGGTAAAAATAAGAAATTTTTTGCTTAAAAAGTTACCAAAGAATATTCGAAAACACAATTGTAACTCCAACTCCTAACAGATATTAAAGTTTTGGATAAATATTAATTATCTTATCAAAATCTGCAGAAACGCATTTAAATTTCGACGGATATTTGAATGAAAGTCTTATTAATCAGTCCTTTCTTTCCAGATGATGACATTCATCAGCCTAACAGATGCTCTTATTAGCAAAAATTGCAATAGTAATTACCGCATGATATTTTTATGGGCCTACATTAACTGGAGAAATTTTACTTGTGTTTTCTACCGATGGAAAATAAAGCGAAATAAAAGATTTCCAAATAATTTAACGATAGGAACTCGTAATAAATCAATACAGACTCTTATTCACTACCGACATCCATTTGAATTCCCGATACAAAATAAACCATAATCTTGTGCTTGACATTCTTCATAGTCAAAAAATATCCCAGATTCATCCATTTTAGACCCTCATTCCCTTCTGAATCCTCATAGATACGATTATCTTTCCTTGTCTATGTCTATGTCTATGTGTATACCCTGCTAGCCACCTTTCGGCGTGTGGCAGGGGNTTTTACTCTAGTTCTGCTTCAGTTAAATAATAGGCTGGTCGCATCACCTCTTAGACAGTGAAAGTATATTTGCAACGCTTTACTTTTGAATTACTATAAAATATTATTGTATATTACAGCTCGGTTGCTGCGATATTCCATTCAATAATGTACAATTAGCGTTAGGGATTTCCCATATTCTCTAAATAAAATCGTTCCTATAAAGCATTATATAAATTCCCAATGAGAAATGGACTTGAAAAAAGTCTGACAGGACCGGGTATCAAACATTGGTCTTTTGATTCTCGAAAGAAAAGCCTCATCCCTTTCATTATTAAAATTTTTACGTTTATTTCGCAAAATGAATGAAGTTCCAGCGCTCTTGGGTTAAAAATATTCCCTGAAGATTATTATGTAGATGATGTAATTTTGTTGTATGTTGATGCAACTGTTTTAGCTGAGTTCTGGTTTAATTGACGTGCGGTAATTGTAATTTTAATAACAATATGTGTAAATATCATAAGATTTCTACGCATTAAATCTCGGCAAGCTTTTATGGGAGTCCCTTAAGTATTCATAGCGTGCTAACGTCTCTGTAAGAACGGTTGCAAACTTTTCCGTTTTTTCCCTTTAGGAAAAAAGGGGTCGAAAATTGGCGCTGAAAGTAAATACACAATCGCCTAATTAAACTGCGTGCAATTAAGCTTGCCTCAGTTGCTCCCTCTTCCCAGTTTAAATGAATAACATGTGTACTTTGACTGTCCGTCCTTTTGCTTGTTTGTCAAACTTCCTCTCTCTAATTCATGGCGAAAAGTTTGTTGATTAATCATTATTTTTCAATTAGTCCTTTGTTTGATTTTCCATAAAACTCTTTTGTGAAATTCCTAGAACGTGCTTGTATAGATCAAATTAGTAATTTATTAGAAAGGGATTAATAGTGAAAAATGTCACCGGGTAATATTGTAAGAGTATCCTGGATGGGACTGAAATTATATATCGTATCAATTTATTTAGAATGGGTGGGAGTTTCTTTTCGTCAAAAGTTTTGTTTAAGATAAATCACAAAAAATATTACCATTTCCATATTAATTTATACGTGGGTTGCGATTACCTTATGAACCAAAATTATTTCTAGCTATTGGAAATAGTTTACTTTGGTTGATGAATAAAGTCATCTTTTAATATTTGCCTGCCATTCGTGCCAGACCTGTGAACCTTTCCTAATCTATTATAAGTTAATCTTGCTGAAGTGACCACTTATGGATGATCCTGTGAGTTATCACTTTAGACAGGAATCACTGTATCTACCCTTCAATCCGCCTTTAGGCCTTTTTCAGGTTTCCATTCATTGATCGATAATTTTTTAGTTTCAGTACTCTCGGATACACTTTAATTTCAAGAATGCCCAGGTTTCATTCATTTTCTCTCTTAATACATTTACCTGCTTACTTCCAAAGGTGACGCATGTTGTGGATAATATATGTAAAATTTAAAGGATAAAAATCTTCAAAAGGGATGGCAGTGATTTTATAAAAACGGTAAATACAGTAAAAAAAGTAGATATATTATTATTTTTTCTTTGAGGAGTTGAAAAACCTCACGGCACTATCGACGGTATAACTGCTGACCGGATAAACATAGGGTTAATTGTAAGATTATGGATGTAATAAAAGTGTATTCCCAATATAAAAAAGAAGTGAGCGAGCTGAACTTTATTTTTTTCGCTCTGTCCATTTCTTTGTAAAAACCATAGTCATAAAATCTACAAGAGCAGGCGGAGAAAAATTCCACGATGTATTGTTTACGTGAAGGGTATTTTTACATCTCTCAGTGTAGAAAGTTTCGAACATCTTTGGGCGAGAGTTGGCTGAACGTAAGAGAAGTTTATTTGCCTTCCATTACTTTCAAACTTTTCCCTCGGTTTCTTTCTCTGTGACTCATGCTTTTTCCTTCCCTTGCGTTTACTCTTCATCCTTCAATCTTATTTTTTTCTCTCTTTCTCTTTGCATGTCGGGAAATACCCCTGTCTTTCTCATCCCTTTTACTTCTACACCAGAATCCCCCATTGGTAGCGTAACTGCCCCCAGGGTGTCTGCAAGCGGAGTGGCTTTTCTTAAGCCATTCGAATGTTTTAGAGGAATGTAGGACAGAATTTCAACGAGAGAATTCTTTCCGAATCTACAAGGATATTGCTCTGCGCAGGATAACAAAGAGATTTAGTGGTTCGAAGGAATAAAATAAAATGTAATGTAAGCCATACATTGTCGATGCATTATATCTGAGCTAGAATATCGGCTTTAGAAAATGAGTAAATGGTTATTTTTTAATTGTCATATCTGCCATATTAAGGAGANCTACCGTTTGCTCTTTTCCCTGGACCTCACGCACGTACGACCAAAAAGCTTTCGGGTCTTCGTCTAGGTATTCGCATAAAATCTTCTTTTTAAACTGGCGGAGGGCATCTCGCATGGTACGTTTCGTTACTGATTTAGCTTCTTTATATTCGCTCTTAATTTTATCCGTGGTGATATTGTTTGGGAGCCTCGCAACGGTTTTTGATTTGGAATGTAAACGCCTTTGTTTCTTTAGAGCTTTTCTCGTTTCTAACGTTTTCTCGTTTCCTTCTGGCATCTTATACAGCCAGGTCGGTGACCAAAGGCTGGTTTGAACCTCATTCCTTTTACTATTAGCTGTAGTCCCGTGGATTTAGAGATAACAATTTTTTTAACTTCATCAACTCTCTGCGAAAGAACATCGACTTCACTTGTGAAAAGGAATCCAATTGCAGTTTAAATTTTCTCGACCTAAAAATTAACCAGCATTGTTTTGGAATTTTCCGGAAACCTGTGTATACGGACTCTTGTCATCAGCTTTGATTCTTGCCACCCCATTTCCCACAAACTTGCCGCGTTTCATGCCCTTACAGATAAATTACTTCGCGTCCCTCTTAATCAAGAGGATTATAAAAAAGTGGTGGACATTATTAAGCACGTGTCACGTGTGAACCGTTTTCCCGAAGATTTAGTGGACAAGTTGCTCACCAGCAAAAGGAAAAAAGCTGATTTGGAACTCATTTTCTCCTGCAAGCATCCTGATTCCCACCCTAAGTGGTATAGTTATTTGTTTATCAACATCATCTCTCCCTCCCTGTCCCGTCTGCTTCCCAAAGACCAAAATGTTTCATTTAAGTGCCCGAAAAATTTAAAAAAACTTTAAGTCAAAGTGAAAGATAATATTAATAGTTTAGACCTAGTGGTGTTTATCGTTTACAGTGTAACCAATGCAATAGTGTATACATAGGTCAAACATGTAGAAAATTTGCTGAAAGAAGAAAGGAACACATCAAGGCACATCACATGTTCTTAATAATGTTGAAAATTCTCATTTCTGAAAACATTTAATTAATTGTGGACATTCCAGTGACTTTGAATTAAAAATTTTCCATGTCACCTCTAAAGGCAAACGTTTAGACGCTCTCGAACGATTTGAAATTGTTAAACATTCTAATAATCCAAATTTCAATCTTGTAAATGAATATCTGTATAACTTCCCTTCTCCTATTCTCCAAAGCGTCATACTTCCCCCTTCCTCTCCTTCCCACTCCCTCCCTTCGTAACCCTTAACCTCCCCTACCTCACCATATTCTAATCACCGCGTCCCCCAACCGCTCAACTGTTTCAACTCTTCCAATCCTAGACTGCCTGTTCCTTCTGCCTTTCATCCCCCCCCATCTCCTCCACTTCCTTTGCTGTTTACGATTACTCCTTTGTGTTTGACTATATAATGGTGCTATTATGTTTCACCTGCCTGATGATAGAGCGACACTCACTTAGGTCACTTACGCTGTTATTTGTTTGTGATTCAGTATATATAAATAAATTGTTTCAATACTTTTTTATATTTTAAAAGAATTCGGTAGAAAAAGGTTTATGCTGAAATAAATAATAGTAGAAAGTATTAAATTCACGTCGATAAATCAACTGTTGATAGCCGGTTTTATCCTGTCGCTGGGTCTAACGACTTTTTCCTTGTTTTAACGACGACGTTTTTACGATATCAGCGACATCTTGGACTCTTCCAGCATGATTTTCTACGTATACATTCTTCTACGTTCATATAGCAAAACACAATTTTTGAATTTGTTTAAGAGTAGAGTGGGAATTATTTTATCTGTTTTTTAGGATGTATCAAGCAACATTACCAATAACAATTGGCATATCTGCTCATTTCCATCATTACAAGCTATTTATGATTGCTTAGAGAGGTGTTATTAAGATCTATTAATGTTAGTTTTCAAGTCAAAATTAATGATTATCTTATAAAAATATTTGCCTTTTGAAAAAAATCCAAACAGTCGTTCGCGGAGTTAGAAATCAGGTTAAAATATTCTCAGATTCCGAAACTCAAAAAGATTCGATATTTCTGATTCCGAATCCGTTA
Source organism: Ladona fulva (assembly GCA_000376725.2). Classification (NCBI taxonomy): domain Eukaryota; kingdom Metazoa; phylum Arthropoda; class Insecta; order Odonata; family Libellulidae; genus Ladona; species Ladona fulva. Next base: position 525,768 of record KZ308281.1, on the reverse strand, counting down.
TTGTCCCATCACTAGTGCACAGGTTTTACAAAAGTACTTTGGAAATCGGGTGCGTAGAAATCGTGGCTAACATCAATAAATATGTTAAGAATCTGTAAAGTATTCAGCCCGAAGGCCGGTTGGAACTCATCCCCTCAGCATGAGTTACGATAAGCTAAGAGAGGGAAATGAGGCTTACTAAGCTGAGGATGAGGTAGTTCGCCGTTGCTTTCCCCGTTGAGCCAGAGTGCAATAAGCGGAACAAGTCCACATAAGTGGAGCACAATGACTTACGAGTAACACTTTTCATAGCATTCCATTAGGAGAGACCTTACTTCATCAGTACCATTGTTCAGGATTACTCATACCTCAGTAACTTTCATATCATCACAGCCATGAACATGACTGAGACAAAAGGAAATGANGTCTAGGGCGGGAGTAAAAATTGTACCTGCATCGCAATTTGATTCTCTAGCTGAAAATTAATACTTATTTTTAATTAATAAAATAGTCGCTAATGTAAATATTTTTAAAAGAGTCTTTAGCGTTAGGGATTTCCCATATTCTCTAAATAAAATCGTTCCTATAAAGCATTATATAAATTCCCAATGAGAAACGGGCATGAAAAAAGTCTGACAGGACCGGGTATCAAACATTGGTCTTTTGATTCTCGAAAGAAAAGCCTCATCCCTTTCATTATTAAAATTTTTACGTTTATTTCGCAAAATGAATGAAGTTCCAGCGCTCTTGGGTTAAAAATATTCCCTGAAGATTATTATGTAGATGATGTAATTTTGTTGTATGTTGATGCAACTGTTTTAGCTGAGTTCTGGTTTAATTGACGTGCGGTAATTGTAATTTTAATAACAATATGTGTAAATATCATAAGATTTCTACGCATTAAATCTCGGCAAGCTTTTATGGGAGTCCCTTAAGTATTCATAGCGTGCTAACGTCTCTGTAAGAACGGTTGCAAACTTTTCCGTTTTTTCCCTTTAGGAAAAAAGGGGTCGAAAATTGGCGCTGAAAGTAAATACACAATCGCCTAATTAAACTGCGTGCAATTAAGCTTGCCTCAGTTGCTCCCTCTTCCCCGTTTAAATGAATAACATGTGTACTTTGACTGTCCGTCCTTTTGCTTGTTTGTCAAACTTCCTCTCTCTAATTCATGGCGAAAAGTTTGTTGATTAATCATTATTTTTCAATTAGTCCTTTGTTTGATTTTCCATAAAACTCTTTTGTGAAATTCCTAGAACGTGCTTGTATAGATCAAATTAGTAATTTATTAGAAAGGGATTAATAGTGAAAAATGTCACCGGGTAATATTGTAAGAGTATCCTGGATGGGACTGAAATTATATATCGTATCAATTTATTTAGAATGGGTGGGAGTTTCTTTTCGTCAAAAGTTTTGTTTAAGATAAATCACAAAAAATATTACCATTTCCATATTAATTTATACGTGGGTTGCGATTACCTTATGAACCAAAATTATTTCTAGCTATTGGAAATAGTTTACTTTGGTTGATGAATAAAGTCATCTTTTAATATTTGCCTGCCATTCGTGCCAGACCTGTGAACCTTTCCTAATCTATTATAAGTTAATCTTGCTGAAGTGACCACTTATGGATGATCCTGTGAGTTATCACTTTAGACAGGAATCACTGTATCTACCCTTCAATCCGCCTTTAGGCCTTTTTCAGGTTTCCATTCATTGATCGATAATTTTTTAGTTTCAGTACTCTCGGATACACTTTAATTTCAAGTATGCCCAGGTTTCATTCATTTTCTCTCTTAATACATTTACCTGCTTACTTCCAAAGGTGACGCATGTTGTGGATAATATATGTAAAATTTAAAGGATAAAAATCTTCAAAAGGGATGGCAGTGATTTTATAAAAATGGTAAATACAGTAAAAAAAGTAGATATATTATTATTTTTTCTTTGAGGAGTTGAAAAACCTCACGGCACTATCGACGGTATAACTGCTGACCGGATAAACATAGGGTTAATTGTAAGATTATGGATGTAATAAAAGTGTATTCCCAATATAAAAAAGAAGTGAGCGAGCTGAACTTTATTTTTTTCGCTCTGTCCATTTCTTTGTAAAAACCATAGTCATAAAATCTACAAGAGCAGGCGGAGAAAAATTCCACGATGTATTGTTTACGTGAAGGGTATTTTTACATCTCTCAGTGTAGAAAGTTTCGAACATCTTTGGGCGAGAGTTGGCTGAACGTAAGAGAAGTTTATTTGCCTTCCATTACTTTCAAACTTTTCCCTCGGTTTCTTTCTCTGTGACTCATGCTTTTTCCTTCCCTTGCGTTTACTCTTCATCCTTCAATCTTATTTTTTTCTCTCTTTCTCTTTGCATGTCGGGAAATACCCCTGTCTTTCTCATCCCTTTTACTTCTACACCAGAATCCCCCATTGGTAGCGTAACTGCCCCCAGGGTGTCTGCAAGCGGAGTGGCTTTTCTTAAGCCATTCGAATGTTTTAGAGGAATGTAGGACAGAATTTCAACGAGAGAATTCTTTCCGAATCTACAAGGATATTGCTCTGCGCAGGATAACAAAGAGATTTAGTGGTTCGAAGGAATAAAATAAAATGTAATGTAAGCCATACATTGTCGATGCATTATATCTGAGCTAGAATATCGGCTTTAGAAAATGAGTAAATGGTTATTTTTTAATTGTCATATCTGCCATATTAAGGAGAACATAAGCGGATCTGCTATGAAATGTCGAAGGTACAGAAGTGATTGTGTCCGGCGATTCTTCGGTTAACGAAGGTAATTCGTCGGAAATCCAATTTGTTGTGTATGTAATTGTTAAATGTAATCTCCTAAAAGTTGCCTATTCGTATATTATTCTGTCCGAAAACTGATTATAACCACAAATACTACACCATTAGCTATCAAAGGCCCTGAAGAGGAAATAAGGCTTACTAGATAAGATGAGTGAGATAGTTTTCCGTTGCATTTGCCTCTGAGTCAGAATACTGTAAGTGAAAAGAATCCACGTAAGGGTAGGACAATGACCCTCAGTATAAAATTTTCAAATCGTCAAAAGAGGACTGTACAGGTTGGATGCCTTTTCTCAGTCACTTATACCTCAGTAGCTTTCAAGAATAAAGAAGAGGTAGTCATACGTGACACGTAAGTGACGAAGACATTTTTTCTCTATCCTATACCCAAAGTCGAAGTAGACGTGCAAACTGCTAAATACCTCAACTCTCTTAATATAAAGGAGGGGTGGGCTCGAGCCATTTAGTTTTGGTAATTTCTGAAATTATTGTGCACGAACAGATAAGCGATATTTCTCTAAAACTTTCTTTATCTCAACGAAAAAATCTTCAGGAGGGTGAGTCGTTACTGAGGTGAAATAATACTGCATTCGTATGTGTGTGTCCGGTAGGTTTTCAAGAGTAACCGTTACTTTTACTCTAGTTCTGCTTCAGTTAAATAATAGGCTGGTCGCATCACCTCTTAGACAGTGAAAGTATATTTGCAACGCTTTACTTTTGAATTACTATAAAATATTATTGTATATTACAGCTCGGTTGCTGCGATATTCCATTCAATAATGTACAATAAAATACCACACAATTCAAAATCCTAAAATAATAATAAAATTAATATAACTCGATAAATGTAATCCGATTTCGGAAAACGTGGACTCACCTTGCTACAACTTCGAACATTTTTTTAGAAAAATCTGGTGAATATACGTTAGGACTAAGTGATTGGAAACCGATATTTTTTGCAAACAGCTCCAGAGAAATAAAGGTTGAAATGAGTGAGCATTTGGGGCCGAATTCGGATAGTGAGAGAGAGAATATCTGCCTCAGGGTGCAGCAGTCAAAAGAAAGGTAGTCCTTGATAATCGGAGTGTTTCGGACGTTTCATCCTTTGAATGTTGGAAAAATCAATTTTAAAAATGAATAAAAAATTAATAATATACCTAGTATCCAACTTGCCATACCCAATATGGAAACTAATGTAAATTTAAGGTAAAATTATTCCAATTCTCTATTGGAATTCTGTATGAGGAATAATGATTGCGTTGAGTTGAGAACGCGTCGTTAATGAGATTGTGAAATGTGATTGAAAACAGAGATGGGCGACATTTAAGCCAGCTGATGATGTAAACATCACTGAAGCTGGTTTTGGAAGAACTCTCTGCCAAACGCAGGTTTAAGGTCCCCCTGTCATAGGCCACAGGCGACTTGCGGGGTATGAATCTAAATTTAAAGGATACCTGCCGAATACCATTTATTTTTCCAGATTGTATTAGACCCGTAAATAAGATGAATAATTAGGGACTTTGGTGTATGAACAGCCCCTGCCATACGGCATGCGAAGGTTTGCGGGGTATTTATGTAAATGTAAATGTATCAGGTTGCATACTTACATTCGTTTTACATTAGGTAATATTTTACATAAGTTTATTGGAACCGATATTTCAGATAAAAATCTGAGAATGCGCAGCTAGCCTGACCTGAAGTCGACAGACGAATCCATAATTTATTGACATTGAGCAGAATCTTTCCAAGTTGTCTCTACCTGTTCTCACATCCACCTAAATTATAACACCTCTTGGTCATATCCTGTGGAGCGTCCGACAACCGATATTTCACACCCTACGTCGCCTGACTAAATATTTAGCCACCTCCGCTCATCTCACTCTCACACGTACGAATAAACTCTTCGCACGAGTTTATAACCCATTTGCTTGAAAATTTCCTCCGCTCCGTAAATAACCGGTCTCCACGTCACGGCCTTACCCTACCCTATTCATCCAACTCTTTCTTCTTAAAAAAAAGAAAGAGCCGTCCAACCTTTTTCTTCCTTCCTTCGGCTCATCTATCCACGGGATGCCCCGAGGGACCAAAACCCTTCTTCTCACTCCTCAAAAGACCTCAGTCCGAACTCTTGCGTAGCCTTCGCAGTTAGTAGTAATAGCGAGGTAGACCTGGAGCTGGAATGGACGAAAGAGAATGAGGGAGGGTTGACGAGTTTAGATTCTATACAGCAACAAAGAGATCCTCATCTTCAACCTCCACTCCTCTCTACCTTTCCTATGCCAAAAACGTCTTCGGGCATCTCGACTATGAAAAATAAACCTGAAAAGCCTTGGGGAGAAGAGTATAGGATGGGGGTAGGGGAGATACCCCCACCAACGACTCTTTCACTCTCTTTGGCCGTAAGGATCTTCTGGAAGTCTCTGCGAAAGAATGGACTTTTCTGGTGTTAACTTGGTTGGAGAAGCTGATTGCACGAGGTATTTAAAACTCAACATAAATTGAACCGTATATGGTCATCTGATTATGACCACGTTAGCTTATACGCATTTATACTTATTTATCACCCCCTTATACTGTCACATTCCATTGCCTTTTCGAAGCGGAAAAGTTTTAACGCAGGTTAAAGGCAATATATTGTATGCATGTCACGACCATCATCAGCTATTTCCAGCCCAACGTATGATGTAGACTTTCCCCTTTCCCCTTTTGCATCTCTGTCTATTATGAGTTAGTTGTTTTCCTGTCACCCTTATATACTTGATGATGTACTCTCTGCTCAATCTGTCCTTCGATCTTCTTCTTGGTCTCTCCACATCTTCTTGTGTCCAGTAAATTGATGTCTTCAACAGAGAATATTGTCATCTTGCGTATGGCAGTGGTTCTCTAAAGGTGGTATGCGTACAGTTGAGAATACTTGGAAGAGGATCAAATAGCGCCTGATAACAAGGTGTGTAATATAACGCCAATAAAAATATTATGAAAATTAAATTCAAGAATCGTCCAGTACCAAATTGATACCATGAAATCATTTTAATCAGTAAGAAAGGGATATGTATAATGAAAATGACAGTGTAGAATTTTTATATCCTCATGTCATAAGGCATATGTCTTAGTTGAGGACCCGTCGCGAGTGCTTTATTGGGTTCTCGGAATAGCTCATAGCTTCAGTACCAAGCGAAAATAGATTTTGGAAAAGTGAACCAAGAGGAAATGTGACAAGAGCAAAACAGAATGGCACGTAGTATCGACCCCAACCCCCTATAGGATCCCTATTCAGAATGTCAACTTTCCTTAAACAGAATGCTGCTCACTGCCGTAAGCTTTCGCGGTAGCTCTACTCGTTTGTGCCAACCGAACCCGGGCTCCCTGCGGAGAAGGAAGTGTGAGAGAAGGAAACGGTGAGGTAGAGGGAGTGGGTTAAAGGGCCGGTCGGACCAGTCCATGGTCTGAAGAGAGATTGCGAGTGGAGAAGAGGAGAGAATGGAGATGAGAGATTGGAGAGCTGAATAGAGGGGTAACAGAATACCGATCCATCAGGAAAGAAAGGAAATGGTGGGAGAGGAGGGGGAGGCGAAGATGGCAGATGAGGGTAACGGAGACCCACGGAAGAGGTGAGATACAGAAAAGGAAGGTTGGATGGAAGGTGGGTGCAAGGACAGTAAATGGAGGAGAAAAGGTGGACGTTTATGAAGAGCGGTAGGAGAAGGCAAAGAGTATGGGAGAAAGTGGTTGTGCGGGAGATTTGAGGAATGTTGGAGGGAGCGCTGTTGGAATGAGTGTAATCATAGGAAGGACATTGGGGATGACGAGGAAAAGTGAGGCAGAACTGGAATGTAGAGTGTAAAAAACGAGAGGAGGAATAATTTGGGGCAGAGGAAAGATCAGAAGGGGTGAAATAAAAAACGGGAGGTTAAGTGGACGGAGAACGCCTGGAAAGTAACTGGCCTACAACATCATGGTCCCAGGGTTGATTCCTGGCTATACGGATTCTTCATATAGTGTTTAACATATCAATATTTTATTGTGGATTAAATACATTTGAAGTGTTACATGTCGGAGGCTATCTGGATTCTTCTGATTAGGGATTGTTTGTATGTCAATTTTTAATGTTTGCCTCCCTCACTGTAATTGTTCAATAATTGGGTAAGCGATGGGAAATGCATGGTTCACATGCTTTATTTTAGATGAAGAAATTGAAAAAGTCTGCCGCAGCCAGGAATCGAACCCGGGTCTCCCACTATCCGGGCGGTAGCTCGTAGTCGTGGTAGCTTAGAGGACAGAGCACCCGCCCGGAAAGTGGGAGACCCGGGTTCGATTCCTGGCTGCGGCAGACTTTTTCTCTTTTAATTTTTTCAACCAATAGACCAACAGTATTTCATTCACCTCAAATAGTGTTTAACATATTGATATTTAACTTTGTATTAAATCCCCACACGTTTTTTCTTAAAAACTATATATCCTTCAAAAACAAATGTGGTCGACAATTTTTTCAACCCGGAATCATGGGGATTTTATGTTTTACAGATTTTAACCTTCCATTGGGAGACGGGAGGGGTTTCTATAAATACTGATCAAACCGGGGGTCTTCCGAAAAATTCCAGCGGAGGTTTCGACCATAGAGGAAAAATAAGGAAATCTTAAATCTGTTGGATTAATCATAATGACGAGGAAATAATATTCAAACATGATGTCATGAATTTGAAAATAGGATAGCATGAGGGTGAAAAAGAGGATTGGGCATGATTAATAAATGAGATAAACCTGTGAGGTGCATGAAGGAATATCCAATGACTGTCATGAAAAGCAAACAAGAAAAAGAGGTGTTACGTATTATATCATGCGGATAAAAGTGAAATATTTAGTGTACTCATAACTGAGAGCAATAATTATTAGGAATACATTTAAGAGGGATTATTAATATAGAAAATCTGAATGGGATGGACATTAAATTCATAATCACCCAATAATGTGAATCTGCTGCATTATACCTTCGGTTTTCGGTTTAAATATTCTATTATTTTCTGGTATTCCGGCGTAATCCTAATTGCGATGTAAATTTAAAGTAATAAAATGGCGCGCAATCATAAAATACTAATTACAGTTTCTATCCGATAGCAATCACTGAGAGTTTTCATACTTTGAAACGATGCTCAGAACTAATTCAGTTCATATTTAGATTGAACGTGAAACGTATAAAATTGTAATCAAGGAACATTAATTAATGAATACAATCTGTGTACCTGCGGGATTGTAACTGGAAATCTGCTCTTCCACCTAATTAGTCACCGATGATAATAAACCACGTGAACATTAATGAATATATAGAAAAAAATTGGCACAAGTGGAGTTTTTAGATATGTCTATCCACGTGATAAGCCCGTTCATAAGTGAATATTTTAAGGTAACCTCCACCAAACAAGGAGTAGCGGAAAACTCTATCTATAGAATTTAATGCAAATCACACGATGTAATACATGGTAAAATAAGATAGGAAAGTTATGGAGATGCATTATATATTTATATAATTAATTATATATTTTTATAGTAATCAAATAACGCATTTCGCACCATGAGGGAATGTAGTGATTGAAAAGTAGAACGTATGTGGCCAGTTCTACCAAAACTATGCCCGAAAAGATCATTTTAAAAACTATCCATCTTTCACCTGATAAATATATGTATTCGAAAATGGTCTCACATTCAGCTTGGGAATCCTCGAAAGATGGGAGATTAGAAGCTAGGCTGTGATCATTAGATAAATTCAGAGGAAGTAGTTTTGCAGATGATGTAATTGGTATTATGGGACCCTCCTGCTACTTCGACTGATCCGATACTGTGCGTAAAATAAGATAAATAGATGCGAGGACAAGTCGTTTCATGGGATAACTCTTTCCTCAAATGATACAGAAAAAGCTAAAGAGGTAACGCGAACGTTTACACTCCGTACCAAAATCCGAAAGGCGGATTGGAAGGTTATCAATGCAGATGAAGATTTTGTATAGATCACCATGAAGTACTTTAATGTACGACATTGATGAGGCAACTTAAACGAGAGGAGGGTAAAATTGCAGTAAGAATATTAATATCAGATAAAGGCAGTGGGAAAGCCTGAGAGAATCGCCTCGTATTGGGTAAAGAGATTCGATGTAAAGATGATGAAGGGAGGGCCTTGAAGAGAGGATGTCGGAGAGTAGGGAGAGTCCAAGGGCAGAAGGGGCGGAATGTGGTTTAGAAAAATCTGCCTCCTAAGGGATGGCGGACATCGGATGCTTGCTGGCTGCGGTCGTGCTTTGAGAAAGGGGTTCTGTAGGCGTGGATTGGGATCTCTCGAGAGGCGTGGGTGGAAGGGAAGCCCGAGGGGTTTAACGCTAGCCGACCTGGATGATCTCGTAGGGTAGGTCAAGGGCACGAGTTTGTTACTTCCATTTCGAGCCGTGCCATCGTCTTCCTTTACATAAACTGCGCCATCCATCCACTATGTTACTTCATCTCTTTTCTGTGCGTCCCATGGGATGGCCGATGAATTGGACATTTTCGTGGAATGGCCAACACGATGTTAATCGGATGAGGTGGATGAGCCGAATATCGGATGATACTCGGCTCATCTACAATTACAATTCATATACAATTAGTAACAATCCCGCCATAATACGGGGAGCATATGGGGAGCAGGCCACGATGAAGGTGCTCCTGACTTCTTTGTAAATATTGCTTTATACCCAAATACATGCGTATCAACTCACTTTCCAGATAAGTACCTCGTCTTTCTCGCCTGTCGATAACGCTATTTTCTTCTTTCTTATTAATATCATTTACACGTACCTTCGCCTGAGACGCTTTTATTCTTTGAACTATTTAGGTGTCTTCGAAATCTCATTCGGCCAGCTTTTCAATGGTTTACCTTTCCCTTTGGTAACATTCAAACAAATTATCCTCATAAACCATCTGTTTCATTTAATCCAAATTCCCAAATCAATGCAAAACAACACTTATATGGAGTTCACCCAGCTTTCGTATATTAATTAGTAAGCTATTTCTTTTTGATCTGCGTTTTCGACCCTCATCATCATATTTATAGCGAGCGCCTCCATAATATCAGTTGGGAATGAGTGTTTGACAATGACGGGGAACTGCTTTCTGCAGGTGAATAGCTACTGTAAAAGTCAAATAGGTCGAGAAATATTTTCTGAAATCAGATTTAGAAGTATAAAACTAATAATATATAATATAAGAATTAGAAGTAGAAAGTTATATTAGGAATGTATAGTTTGATATCATTCTTTAAAATTAAATTTCATTTTAAAGTCTTTGAAAGTAAGACATTTTCAATTATTACGTAAATTGTTTAAATTTCTTCACGCTCAGTTCTTACGATACAATTGGTGATAAGAATCATTGTTAAATCAACAAAAAGGTCAACTTAATGATACATTTTAAAGGTAAAGAAAACATTTACGATGAATTATTTTAAATTTTGGGGTGGCTATAAATTATAAAAAATGAGAAACCATTTTCCCCCGTTTTTCAGTTATGTAATACACGTGTTTGTTCGAGTACATGTTTCAATACATTGTCACGTTTCCTTTCAAGGAAGCACCGTAAATGTAAGGACGGAGGATTTGTTTTAAAAATTGGTCCCCAATCCAATTTGTTGTCTAGTCGCATCATTAAGGGCTCAGGTTCGGTCTGGCCAATATTGAACGACGAGACTTTTCGGAGACCGTGTTCCTCCGAAAAGAATTACTTTTACGTTATTTTCGGAACCTTTTTAAATTTCCATCGTCCCTTAACTGAGGCGGATCCTTATTGATTATGGATGATTGAGAGCGACGTCCTTTCTATTTGGAAACTTATTACGGAAAATTTTTGCGATGGTGATCCCATTCAAATGGGGACACTGCTGTTGAATTTTGACTACCATTGATTGTTGAATGCGTCTTTGTCGTCTCTCAAAGTGTGACGGATATTTTAGAAGGATTTAGATTTCGGAATATTTTTGGGTGAATCAAAACAGCTCTATGGAATTGAATTGTTTTATAGCAGAATCATAATCTCTGCACTGAAATGTTTATGTAAACTAAATATAAAAAATAAAGAACTTTATTTCTATGACAATCTCTTATACTGGACTCTCAGTACAAGGATCCTTTTCACTCCGGCGATAGTGTTTTAAAAGGTCCTGCTTTTGGTGCAGTTCAGAGAAAAGGATGTCACAATTCGTAATGCCCTAGAGCACTGACTGCACCTGCAAGAGTTCCTCCCTGTCATATCTTCCAGACAATAGGTGTTAACTGATTCTGGCTTCCCCATCACCTTTGAGATCGAAAGCTCAAAAGACTTAAACCTATCTCGGAAACTCACTGGAAGCCTGAAAACATCACGTAACTCATGCAAATGCGCGAAGGGAAGATCTAAGCGAAAGCCACACGACAGAAACGTTTACAGCTCAAAATTGCCATAAATGGCAACCTTACGACCGAAGTCTATCATGGGTCAAGATCACAGCTACGTGACTTTGTGTCCCATCAAGCTCAGGTGCGCCTAGCTCTTTTCATAATAGACGCGGCGTGTGTGTGTGCCGGTGGGATTATTCACGGTTGCATTACTCTCGTCGAATGCTGCCGCAGTGGGGTATGTTTTAAAGCCTCGCCTACCAGGGAAATTTTAATTGGTCGCTCCAAGGTGCTTCGCCGGGGAAGCTAGGTTATTGATGACGGTAGCGGAGAGAACATCCCATCTCATCTAAGGGAGGACGTCGAATAGGGAAAGGGGTAGTAAAGTGGAGGAATCATTTGCTAAAGTACTCATTATTACTCGTGGAATTAAGAAAGTGACGGGAATTAAGTATGGGAGCCCTTTTAATGAAATTTTAAGGTGGAGTTTTCTACTATCCATCCCGGCGCTGGTCTACCTTCGTCTGTTTAAAATTCTCGCCGTGGCAGAAGATGGGGAACGTGGTGCGGATGGAGGAACGGTCGGATGCTGAACGTTATTTTTTCCCCTTCCGCGATACACTGGCTTTAAAGTTTTAACGTTTTTTTGTTTTGTAGGTCACGGCGAGACGGTAAGCCTGGATGTGACGGCGAGGTTATATTTTATAAGAGGGGGCCATCCTTTTAAGAGGCGGGCTTATGATAGAAAAATGGGAAGTGGGAGGTGGCGCTAGATACTGGGGGCTACGCTAGAAAGGACGTAGTTCTTTGGGAATGGTTAATAAGAGTTAAGGCTGTGCAGGAGTAAATGAGGATTTAAAGGCCTAATCTAAAAATCTCTTCCTCTAAGGGAGGTGATGCCTTGAAGCTCGTGCGCAAACTGAGGCGCACTTTGTGTTTCCTTATTTTCGTCCAATATAAGAACTTTGTAAAAGGATTTCCTCTACGGTAGGTGGGTTTCATTAGAGTTTATCTACGGAAATAATTCTTCAATTTCTTCCGAAAACGTTCCTTCATCAGTTTCAGGAGTTTTATCATCTGTTAATGCAGCCGTCAGTTCGCGTGTTTGATTGGGTTCTCTATGCTTTCATTATTTGCTACAAGTTTAGGAGAGGGGTGAGGTTTACCAAGCAAGATGAGGAGTGAGGTAGTTTAAGATATTTTTATAACGGACTTCAAATAATATGTAAGATGTACCTTGTTCTTCCAAAGCAACGATTCCGTTTCAGAGTGTCAGATAAACCGCAGATATTCTCATAGGGTCAATAAGCTTAAGTGTTATTAGGTGAAAAGCCATAATAACATAAATGATATTTATTATTTACAAGGAATCTACACATTTCATATCCTTCATGTCTTAGAATCGCATTCTCGGTTGATTAAAGGAATTAGGTATCAATAATTATTGTAAATACAATTAATGTTTGGTATGAAAAATAAAATAGCTGTAGAAGCGTTATAAATTCTTTCTTATGCGAGGATTTTTTACAAGGGCACCTTTCATCAACATCAAGATATGTCACCCCTGGCATATGAGAAGTTACGTTTTGTTTAAAAGGATAGAGTTGGTGCCTCTCCGTTTATTTTTTTCCTTTAAATTCGGGAATCAATTATTGATACAATAATTATTTTCATGGTATCCATTTATTTTAACGTGACAAAATCGCGGGTCCCAGTTTATATACTTGGGTAACGCGTTCGACTTCGGTGAAAGAGGACCCGAATTCGATTCCCTTTGGGGACCCACGTGCGGAATGACCTCAGCTGTGGAAGCACTTTTAACAACAATACTACGGAAAAGTCATTTATTGATGAAACGGAGTTATCATGATAAAGGTTGTAATTATATTCCTCTTTTTCCATACCGTAACGCCTATTTCAATATATATCGTTTCTCTGGTAAAATCATGACTGTTGGACACATCACAAAAGGGACACCCAACATCCCAAATGGGTTGTTTATCTAAAAGACAGCGAGAAGGGAGACGCTTGATAACATCATGCTTCAGCTAACGAAGACTTCGCCTCCGTTAGCACAGTTATTACTGCACTTACAACGGACGAATATACAGAACCATTCCTCAATAGGAACATAACTATTCATCCGGGACTTGAACGGGAGACCCTGGCGTTGGAAGGCTATATGGTACGTATTACCCTATTCTTGTATGGGGTGATACGTATTATTCCATAGTGTAATATGTACAGAATAATAATGAGATGTATTTTCAATATGCTTCGAAGGTAACTGTAATGTGACGGAATGTGGCTTTAAATTAACTTTTCATTTTTATATCATAAATCCATATTTCTCATGTAGATGGCCAGATTGAATAACTGCATAAATAATTCACAATTAAGGGGCGTCACTTTTCAGGCGAGGTTGAAGCTGAAGTACTTTCCTCTTTCTTACCCAACGAGTAAACGAAAGATGAGAAAATATTTTATCAACAAATTTATAAAAACACCGTACGGAGCTTCACAAAAAGGACCTATATCAAACAGCGCCCATAAAAGACCGTAATTTCCAAGTGAGAGCTTGGAGAACGTAGCCAGAATATCTTAACGTATTCAATTACACAAACCTAATGGATATCACAGTGAAACAATTAGGTGCTGAATTAAGTATAAAATCAAGGAATACGCCTCGGAATTCAGTGTGGTAATCCAATATGCTTCATTTAGGTAGTTAGGATACCTTAATAATCTCCTCTAGGGCTATTTGCCGAAAGATGTGGATTCTGAAAGAGGAATCGTTGAATTTAATTACTTTCGGAGCGATCAGATTAGCTTCGTTCAATTTAGTCTTGAAGAGATGATTTCCTTTTGGACGATCGTTTCCACTGTCGGGATATTGTTTCCAAGCAAAAACTAAGGATTGAGAGATTCAACGTAATTTTTCTTCCCGTCGATGAATCCGTAGGAAAGGAAAGCAGAATATTAACTCCCCAGAGGAGGGGTCTAATTAAGAACTGTTTTGATGGGAAATATCATTTGAAAACCAATAACCTCGTGTAGGTATCCGTAACCTCGTTAGAATTGGAATTTTTGTTGGAATTAATGAGCAAAGAAAGGGTTCGTTCGTTTAGTATTTTTTCCTAGTTCGTTTTCGCTTATTAGGAACCATTTCGTCGTCTACATTTTCCCGTCATTAAAATTTAGGGCTTGTTTCATCATCCGAAGTTTTGGTTGTGTGACTCGTTTGAGTTCAAAGTCTCGTCTGAATTTCTCCGGTTTCATGTTGAGAAAAAGTTAAAATAAGCAGATGCACTTAATGGAAAAAACAACGAATCACTTAATTCTCGAGATTAAATTTTGTATCAAAGAAAGTGGTAGGTTATGGGAAATCTTTTGATTGCTATCAATATAGCTTACATCTTACGTTAAATTCATGGAAAATATAATTACACATTATCAGATGACCCTTGAGCAAAACAATTAATTATCAGAGTATTTTCGGTTGTAGTATTATTAAAATTGCTTCGATAGTTGAGATAATAACTGGAATAGCTGGGACCGCTTTCACTAAACGTGAACGCGCTACCCACTTTGCTACCCGGTAGCTTCATAGTATTGTCTTCTATAAGAAATACAGGTAAGTGCGTTAGACGAAACGAAAGATTTACGTTGAAACGAAAGAAGCATTAGATCTAACGAATCATTCATAAGTGGGATATGACCTTAAACCCAGTTATCAAACATCTTCTATCAGGCACGTAAACCTGAAATAAGGAGGGATAATTTCATTCATTAGATGAAAAAATTCAAGTCTCTGTGTCTTTTAGAAAAGTGAAATTTACATTTTCCTAATGACTGGCATACCCTGGTCTTTCCTTCAATGCGATTAATGGAATACGCAGAGCAAGTTTCGAATAAAGGCCTACAGAAAAGAATGTGGTCTACAATTGTTAGCTTTTGAGAAAATGCGCGCTAACTTATAGATCGCTGAGAACGGAAATTCTTTTAATTTTTATGCAAGAAAAATCATAAATATTGTCAGATTTACTGTCTTAAAAAAGGATATGCTCTAAAGTGATTGTAAATGTAGTTAATTTCTCATGAGAAAAATTTCATCTTCATCATAGGACTATATATTCTGGTTTCCTTTACGAGCCACCACAAGTAGTCGTCTTGATAAATATCTGAAACGAAAACTATACAAAATGGAGAGTGGTTAACGATAACTTCTTTATTATTTACGAACTCAAACAACCATCCAACTGTTTCTTAACCAGAGTAGCCTGGACTTGAACCCGGTTACCATGCGCATATGCAAGTGAGAACAGTATCAGAAATGTAATAGAAGGGAATGGAGACAGCGTTGATTCGCGGATTTTAAAAGAAAGATGAAAGTTAATAATTGATAGAGAATAGAGGAATTCGGGAAATCCTTAAAGATTAATCCCTCGCAGTCTAGACTGAGGATCATTACACGATCTTCACGTATGCATCCGTCTCTTCACTCTCTCAGCAAATACAATTTTTCCTGAAAATTTCCTGAGGGAAAATGCGTTCTATAAGAACCGGTGCTATTCCTCATTCACCAACTTATTCAGTACATCAGATCTTTCCAGCGCCGCCTTCGACGTCGACTGGAACTACCATACCACAGCTGACCGACGCGTCTCCTGTCGGGATGATTTTGCAACGAACACCTCGCTATTTTTCGCAAAAGAAAAATCTTTCGTTATATGAGCTGCCTTGGATATATTTTTTATATTCGTTCGGTGCAGCTGCGAACACGGCGAGGATTGTGAAGTGGCTGCGATGGGCGTGGGATAGTTGGGCGGAATTGGGGAGACGGTAAAAGCGGAGCGAGTTATTACAAACAGTGGGGTTTGCCATCTCTATTGAAATAGACGTAAACTCTGTGGGCAATAAGCCAAGAGATGTGGGTCACCAGAATGGGAGGTAAATGCATGTGGAGCGATATTTTCTCCTAAATCCTTCACCACCTCTTGAGAATTATCTGTCCGCTCTGGGGAACGTGGAAGCGATATTAATTCCCGTTGCGTCGGGTGTTTTTCGCTACTGGAATCCACCTCATTGCTACGGATGTTTTATGGCTTCGTTTTTAAAGTTTGATGTTTTTAATATGCTTGAAAATGTTCCCATGTATAAAGGCACGGGGATATATAAACGTTTGTCTAATACATACATTTGCTTGGATGAAAATGAGAATGTTCAATTAATTGATTTATTCTAATTAAGTTTTGTGTTGAGAGAAATAAATCGACTGTTATTACAGATTCGATAAGGGACTACAGGCACCGATTTTCATTTTTAATTGATACTTACCGTTTTCTTGACTTATTGCTAGAAGATGTGTGTACATACCTAAGAGATTATCTTGGCGAATGTAAAAGCTTTTCTTTATCTTTTTGTACAGGATACAGAAATATGTATGTTTCGTATACATGTGTGCCAGTCGTGCTCATGTCTACGGTAATATGAAAGCTATTTAGGTGAGTAATTATGTGTGATAATATTGAACTTTATCACTCTTTATTAAATACTAGAATAAGAGATATTTATAGAGTCATAGTGCTGAACTTACTTAGACTTTTCCTCTTGCATCTGGCTTAATGAGATAAGCATCGGAAAGTACCTCACTCCCCATCTTGCCCAGTTACCTCATCCCCTCTCCAGGAATTCTGGTTAATAATACTGGAGGGTTTGAGGTTTCAACCACCTTTCAGGCTGAACACTAAACAGAGGGATTGCGAGGAGACAAGCAAAGTTTTGCCAGCAAATATTCCTATTTTTATTATCATCGAAAATTGCTAATTTTTATAACATATATTACGATAAATGCCATTTTAAGGGGATTGTAGAGTTAATAACTGACAATTAATGAATGGTAGAGTTAAAAGTTGACCACTGTTACCAACTCTAAGACAACTGCTATGGCAAACATTTTGTAACAGTTTTGAATTATTTTTAAAGTGCTTCGACAGCTAAGTTCATTTCTCACATATAGGCTTCCATCGGGGATCGAACGTATGTCCTCTTTCTCTAAAAGCGAAAGTGCTATTTGGATACGCAACAGTTCTCTAGGTAAGTTACTTGTTCCACTCCTGGTGAAAAGGTTGATACAGTTTTGCAAATCTGACCAGTAGAAAATGGCCGTATTACGTAAGAAGTTAAAGCGGACCGTCAATAAATAAATTTAGGTATACGAAGATAATACATATATCATGCTAATGATATTACTTAGATTACCTTATATGATAAATGATGCAATAGGTTAGATTTCTTTGGTAATATGTTTTACGCAAAATGGGATTATAAGACAGGAAGATATTCTTATAATGCTCAAAACGTGCCGAATATAATCGCAATGCAAACATTTTTTTGAAACAAACAAACTGTTTACCGTTAAGAAGTTCAAGAAAACGTTTTACAGACATTGATTCCCAAAAAATGCCGGTTTCTATAAATATGTTGAGATTTCCAAAATCAATAAGGGTTGCAAGGAATAGCGTAGAGTTCATAAGTTTGACTCACATTAGAATGTACGCGAGCTCGAATGTAATTGTCGAAACCCTATACTAAAATGTAACTTGAATTATGAGTCATAAATTGCGAGTTACGTAGTCACAGTATGGAACCTACGAACGTATTTGAATGAAATTCGCCTAAAGAGTAATGAAATCCTTTTACTTCACCGAGGTGAGTTAATTATTCCTAGAATGTCTTGTTATGACAGATAATAATCTGAAATCTAACTTAAGTTGAAAAGTAAATTCACGTTTGGCGAAGAAATAAAACTCTCTTAAAATCTCTAAGAGTAACTTTTATCAGTCTTCAATTATTTAACTGGAAATAAAATTTGATGGTGTTTCGAAAGATTTAATAAAACCTTTGAATTTTTTAATGACGCAGTGATTTCCGTTCGAGCTCTCCCTCCTTAAAAGCTTCTCCCAGAAATGTTTTAGTTAGATTTTATTTTTCTTACTGGAATCAAGCTCCATTTCTCATTTTGACCTTTCGTTAATTCGAAAAGTTCCTCCGAAAGAGTAGCAAAATATATTATTCGGAAAATATAGTTAGGGAGATTTTGAATATTTCAGTCTCTAAATGAACAGAGTTTGGGCTATGGTGTCCTTGTTACTCGGATCTTCTTCCTG
Source organism: Ladona fulva (assembly GCA_000376725.2). NCBI lineage: Eukaryota > Metazoa > Arthropoda > Insecta > Odonata > Libellulidae > Ladona > Ladona fulva. Next base: position 507,422 of record KZ308281.1, on the reverse strand, counting down.
GCGAGATGAAAAATGCAAATTTATATTTTAATTTGTAGTACTTTTTTATTCCCGTTTCAAGTTTTAATATTCGTTTTAATATTTCCGCGCCCGAGCCTCTCTACTCGAATGTTCATTAAAATATAGAATGGTATGGTAAATACGACTATGAAGGTCTTAAAATCTGGAAAATACTTGCCAAGAATGGAAGAGAAATTACCTGAAAGGTAAATTGGCGAAGTATTGTGTAATGCGATTTCGTAAAATTAAAAGTTGTGGTAAAATGTTTTACGAAAAGTTATACACTCAACGCATAATTATTACAAACCATTCTCTTGTAGTAAAATCACATTGCGCCGAATTTTTGGAAGGGTTTGTTAACTTTCAGCCAACGTACGATTTCAAAGAAGGATGTCGTTTAAATTATATATTAAATACAAATTTTAAGCGTTAATATTAAAAATGGATGAATAAAGAAGTACTCAGATTCGTTCCTGAAAGGTTGTAAGTAATATAATGAAATCTAAATAATTTTTTTTTATTTTTCTTTACGAATAATGTATATGTGTATCTCATTTATTATTTTTGAATACATAAATATAATAATGAATTCCTTTTCTATAGATGGAAGGCATGTTTGTTATTAATTCTTAACTATTTTCATTAATGTCATTCGTAATTACCTCAGGTTTTAGTGCATACCCAAAATAGGAGTAAGCAAATGGATGTACTCATTCAATTAGTAAATACTTCTTGATTAGGCTAGTCAAAGTTTATAGCCGGCGGTATACTAGATGTATTGTGTTCATATGTGCATTGAAATAGCGTTGAATATGCAGTACAAAGATTTATATCCTGAGTGGATACGATATAGCTCACTATTCCTCTCCGTATCATCACTAATAATTTCGATTATAAATACGTTCAAAGCCTAGAGTAAAGTCCTTAGTAAAGCTGCATATACCTGAATACTGTGTAAACATTATGGAGCGTAGAATTGTTTATGTTACTACTGCTCGTTTACCTTAAAAACGCTGGATGAATATTTGTAATCTGTACCGGAAATGTTTATTCATCTAGCTAATTGTTTTATCTAGCTTGAAGTTGTGTGTAAGAATTTCTCACTAAACGGCGCAACCTATTGCCAAGGGTGACAGAGATTCTATTCGTATATATTTAAATTTCAGATTCTTCATTGAATACGATTCGTTGATCAAATGACTTTCGATTAAAATATCCGGCAAAGCAGTTCAGCAAGTGGTGAGGTTTTGAAAATTCGATATTCGAGTATCCTTGCGGTTATGCAACCCAAATTGCAGGATGTACGCAATAGCATTCGACACGCAAGGGAATAACAGCGGTTATTTTCACTGTAAATTGAATAAAATACAGATAACTAGAAAAATTGTCACCTTTATTGTCTGTTAGTGAGAGAGAATAATTTTCAATATAATTAATAATGCATTAGTTTCTTTTGAATTAACTTTACAAGGGTTCTTCTGAATTGTGAGCACTATAGCGGTCACGCTCTAAGGATGCGCGTGACCGTTTCCTCGATTTCTTCTACGACTAGTCCATTCTTTCCAGAATGCAGAAGTAGGGGAGTTGGTAAATTGAAAGGATTAATTGAACCAACTTTCTTGCTTTTGTATGCGAGATCGTTGATTCTCCTCGACTACCCCTTCCACTTTCCTCTTCCCCTACTTCTGTGCATTAAAACGCAATATTAGAGCGTGACCACTATACGTATTCCAATTTACATTTGGTTCAACATCAGTACCACTTGAAATATTATTATATAATCTAAGCACTTTATATACCTTACTAATTTATATGCAAGAAGCCAATCTTAAAGCGAAATTTCGAAGAAAATTTGATTTGTAGCATGAAGTTAGCTGTCTAGGATATACTTTCGAAAAATCTAGTTACTTATTCGTCCTATTATATGCTTATATGGTACGCGAGATGTCTGCTTGTGTTTTTCGAACATTAATATAATCATTTCGCTACTTCATCCATCATGCACCCACTAGCCATAGTTGCGAATAGCGATTTTGTCACTAAATATAGCGAGTTTTTCGTTTTCTTAGCGACCTTTTCCCTGTTTTACCGACATCTCGTACTCTATTGAGCATGCTATAATACGCCGAATCTCTTCACCCTATTCTTAACACGCTTGACTTATTTTAAATGAAAATAGCATTACTTTCAGTCGATAAAATACGTAATATTTATACCATGAATTTATTTTGTGTTATTTCTGAACTGGTATTCCACATATTGAAGAAGATTTAAGCTTCTTTAATTAGAACTACATTTTGTTGTTATTTTTTTTTCTGATTCTAGCGACTTTTCACCTACTTTTTAGGGTGCATCTACAGAAATTAAAAAAAATGAATATCATCTATGCTATAACCATGTGCACTCAGCGTTTATCGCCCGTTAGAGAGATCTTAGCTATGCTATCTTGCCTCATTTGTTTCTCCCAGTCCGTTTTCCGATTCCCGTTTCAGAGGAATGTTCAAATGAGTTCATTGCTTTCTGTTGCCTCCGATTATTCACCTCTCTATCTCTCCCAACGTCCATTTGCCTCTCTTCGCTCGTCTGATATCTTTTAGTACACGCAATTCGTCCATTGTTTGTTCTGAAAAGTGCCACCAGGGAGGTAAATGCAGCTGCAGATAAAATTTACACACTGCATGAAAACAGTTGCTTTTAAAGTAGTTTCTGGTATACAAGTAATTCTTATGAAAAATGCAGAGAAAAAAAATTCAATAGGATATAAATACGGCGAGTTCTTGTGCGAAGCAGCTGTAATGTATGGCGGAGATGATTTTTCTGCTTTGAAATTAAGGTGCCGTGATTACTGCTACGCAGCGAGGCAAAAACACGGTTTGGACTCGGTAATATCTGTTGTGTTTTGACGTTATTCATTCCGCCGGATGGGGACGTCAAGATGGGTTCATAAATTTTTGCGGTAAAAAATCGACCATGCATGCTAATCCTTGGCGATTTCGGAATGATAATGTTGGTACCAAGAACGCTCACCAATCTCCTAAAGCGCTGTTAAGGGAATATGGGAAATTATTCCTACGAATTAAAATAAACTCAATCTCGATATTTTAAGTGTTTCAATAATTTTAGAGTGGAAGCCATTGATTTAAAAATAGTAAAAAAATTATTCGTCCCATCAGCGTAAACACAGCCTAATATTTCATCAAATGAAGATGTAATATCTCGGTAAAACTTGGTAAGGTATTATGGGAATAATAAGGTCAGTAAGGTAAGTCTTTATTAAGGATTTACAAGGAAAGTTAGAAATATTTTAGAGAAATGATTCATTCGAAGTTGTTTTTGCAAAAAATAGATTATAAACGCAATTTTAAGAGGAAAGATAAGTAAGTATAGGTTCGTATAATAAACCACGACACAATAAACGTCCATAAACTATGGTCGTATCATTTTTTTTCATCACATATTGTTGTTCTCTTGGAAAAATAAATCTCTTAGCATCTTTTGAAAAGCCGGTGAAATTTAGTTCCAGAAAAGGAGGAAAAATGAAGAAGTGGAAAACTCACGAGCTTTTGAAGTTTTAAAAGACGATCTTTGAACATGCAAGAAAAAAAACCTGTGCTGACTACATGTTTATACGCATGAATGTAGCTTACAATGTAGCAAAAGGGAGCTAAAATTAAATAATGCACTCCTTACGGATGCTATTTTTACAAAGCTTTTGTATTTATAGCATATGCATTATAGCAAAACTATAAATGTTTTCAAGAAAGTGTGTTTTATTTTTTCATTTACATAAATACTATTGCTTACACAAACGATATACTGGATTTCTGGAGGTGAGATTGAATTCAAAATTCAGTGCTACAAAAACTTCTTTCCCTAACTAAAGCATATTAATAAAGTATTAGACTACAAAATGCTTTTCATATTTTTGGTGACTCTTAGAGTTAATTCATAATAGTCTGTTTAATGCTGCGTTTTTTTAAGTGTCACTCCTCTTTGCTGAAATTGTGATCATATTGAAATCGAGCATCTAAAAGAGTTAACGGCTGATTGTAACTTTAAATTTACTTCTGAATTACTGTATTAATANGGTTCCCAATTGCCGGTCGGGTAATTGGGAGACCCGGGTTCAATAATAAAAGAATTGCGAGATATGAATTCCTGGATAATGAAGCACCCAATTCATGATTGAACAATTGATGATATTTTTAATTCATAATATAAACTAAGTTTTAACTTTTGGGGAAAATACATATTATATCTTGAAGATATTGGGAAAAAACGATGGTAAAATATCAATTATTTTACTCGATATGCCGTCGATTGAATACAGCAGTAACTTTTGGTCGTAGTTAGATAAGAATCTGGTGCTACATCAATGTCTAAATCACTGAAAATAGAAATAAGCTGAAATGCTAACAATTCTCACTAGTGAAAGTCACGCACAATCTCAAACATAAAATTTTCAGCACAGTATGCAATTTACAATTTTTATGTTATGTCAAATATTACGGAACGATAATATGAATCATTATGCTAATATTGTTGTTTTTCTTTGCTTATACTAAATTATATCTATATTATTTATTTTACATAGATAAATATAATCTACATAAAAGCGATAACGTGACCAGGAGTGGCTTGTCAATCAGATAACAGGCGATGAAAATGTTGTGTGACCAGTGTTCTCTCGCTTGGTCGGACGCTCAATACTTTTTTTACGTGTTGTCAGGTGTTCTATTGAGATCACACTATTATTGGAGAATTTGAAAACCTTTAGCGTTTTCACCAATGCATTAATGATTTCGCATTTGATGGATTGTACGGTAGGGTTACATGGTTTTTTTGTCATTTAATTGAAGAAAAACAGAAAAAGTGCAAATTTAAACTCTTCTTTGGCAAAAGTGGTGCAGCTCCGTAAACTATTCGCCCACAGTTATTTTCCTGCCGCTCAATGGTGAGAAATGAGAGAGTGAACTATGCCAGAGAGTTGACAAAAGGGAATTAATTAACAATTACTGCATACTTCGATTATTCATGCTACATATATCTCTATTTTTAATCTGTCATTTATTTTCTCATGGATAATTAAATAAATTGAAAATTAGCGTGTTTAATACGTCCTGCTTAAAATTCTGTCCGAATAAATTCTCTGTGAGTTGAGCATAAAGTACAAAATTATAAAAGAAAAATCTTTACTATATGTATATGTAACTATAGTATATATATATGTACTACATGTATGTGTACTATACGTATATGAAAAGTAAATAAATTTTGCAAAATATATCTACTAGTAATGGGAAATCAAGGAGGAGAGAGAACTCATGAAATCTACGTATTTACTGTTGGAGAATTCATAAGGGTGCAAATAACTTCTATTAGTTTTTGGTGATGAGGAACAAAATTTCGAAACCGATTTAATTAGTAATTACAATGATAATTAAATCATTTAATCATCATAATAAATGGTTACTTGAAGTGAATCGTAAATGTTACAAAGAAGCTGATTTCAAACCCATGGATTTTCGAAAGTAGCTGAATCAAAATGAAGTATTTTACGACTTCGGTACTTGGGAGCGTAACTGTGGATACTTCACTGCAAACTACTCCCTTTTATCACCTATTTTCCTACAGCCGTCCTCTTCTATATTTTAAGTCGTAGGAGGCGCGAATTTTATTTGAATCGTATATCCGATGAGAAAATCGATTTTTACAACATCAATTGCAATCCGTAGGAAGTTGTAACGCAGAAAAGTAGCAACTGCTCTTTTTCTAAACACGTAAAATTAGAAGAGTCGGATTTCGAAGCATATAAATTTGTAAGCAGAATGCCCTCTCTGGAGATCCACATGTTTTTTACGACTCTAAAGAGTATCTTGCATGGCAGACGCGGGCGTTTCCAACACTCAACTTCTCCGGGATTTCCGGAAAATAACAATCCCTGTATGAAATGAGGTCATGTAGTCTATTGGTTATGTGTCTTTACGCAGGAAACATTGGAAGCCGTAAACAAATGGGAAAGCAAATCACGATATTTTTTTGACATGGGAAGAGGAGAGAGATTTTACGATTTACCCGCTTTGCTATTGACCGTCGTTCAGGACAATGAAATCGTAGAGACCTTTTCAATACTTGCTCTTATGGCCCGTCTGATTCCTATTGAAATCCTGTTGGACTCCGAAAAGACCGGAACGATATACATAAGATGCATTGCTATTGAATAGTCTCAAGAGGTGTCTATCTTCCTTGATTTGATCAACGTTATCTACAGAACGGGCGGGTTGATTTTTAACTTGCTCATACTCATCAAAACGTAATTAGGATACAATGATAATGGGATGTCACTTTATCATAGATATCTGTAGCTTTTTCTTAAATGGTTAAGCAGCTTCACAGTCATTCAAAAGTTATGGTGTAGTAGTTCGTGGCCAAGTGGGTGTGTTTACATCAAATTAATATGTTGAGTTTCGGTTTACTTACTAATGGCAAAACTGTTAATAAATATTTAACTTCCCAGGTTTCGCTTAAATTCTGCATCGTCTGGAAAAAATATAAAAAAAATAAATTACATTATTGATCAGTTATTAAAAATTAATAAATATAATAATTTATATTCTTTACCAGAACATTTCTGCTAAGAGCAGTGATTGTGATCGTGATTTATCGTTATGTCATTTAGTGACAATGATTATCAATAAATTAGAAGATTTTTCTTACATCGTGGAACGAATTTACTCTTTACGTAATATTTTGCTCTTTGGAAGCATAAGATAAGGATTCTTCGGGTGATTTTAAAGTTTATTACTAGTTTTCTTTACTTTGCGAGATGTTGATCCTGGGATAACGTTACAAGTTATAGTTAAGGAATCAAGTTTAAAGGTGTGGTTTCGAACTGAAAATTCGAAATTCGCGACGGATTTTCTCAGTATTCTCTGGAATCTTGAAATTTATGAAAACTGCTTCACCCCGACTACTGAACCCTGCTTTCGTATGAAATATTACTAATGCATCCATCATTTTTTCTTTTCCGTATTATGTATAACTCACTTGTTTAAAAACAATGTGATGAATTTGTAGGCTTCTATACGGACTCCGGACGGTTAATAGAAAATTTAAACCAGTTGTAAGATAAGATGGTTAGGTAAAGCTTTAGTAAATTCTCCTATAAAATAATTTAGAATTATAGAATACTTTTTTATAATAATGATTTTTGGGGTACTAGTATACGGATTCCGGACGATTAATTGAAAAATTTAAACCAATTNACATTTCTCCAAGCCATTCGGGAAACTTTGTGGGCAAGGACTTTTGCGATTTCGTCCGCATGGCGGCATCGTTCGCAGTCACGGCTTCATTGAAGCACCGGCCACACAAAGTGATGGAAAGGAAAACCCCCTTCATGTTGGAAACAAGGAAAACGGGTAAGGGTGACTTTGCGCAAGATGGTGCGCACCCAGGAAAAATCCCAAGGAAGAATGGACTTGAAAAAAGTCTGACGGGACCGGGAATCAAACCCGGGTTCCCAATTGCCGGTCGGGTAATTGGGAGACCCGGGTTCAATAATAAAAGAATTGCGAGATATGAATTCCTGGATAATGAAGCACCCAATTCATGATTGAACAATTGATGATATTTTTAATTCATAATATAAACTAAGTTTTAACTTTTGGGGAAAATACATATTATATCTTGAAGATATTGGGAAAAAACGATGGTAAAATATCAATTATTTTACTCGATATGCCGTCGATTGAATACAGCAGTAACTTTTGGTCGTAGTTAGATAAGAATCTGGTGCTACATCAATGTCTAAATCACTGAAAATAGAAATAAGCTGAAATGCTAACAATTCTCACTAGTGAAAGTCACGCACAATCTCAAACATAAAATTTTCAGCACAGTATGCAATTTACAATTTTTATGTTATGTCAAATATTACGGAACGATAATATGAATCATTATGCTAATATTGTTGTTTTTCTTTGCTTATACTAAATTATATCTATATTATTTATTTTACATAGATAAATATAATCTACATAAAAGCGATAACGTGACCAGGAGTGGCTTGTCAATCAGATAACAGGCGATGAAAATGTTGTGTGACCAGTGTTCTCTCGCTTGGTCGGACGCTCAATACTTTTTTTACGTGTTGTCAGGTGTTCTATTGAGATCACACTATTATTGGAGAATTTGAAAACCTTTAGCGTTTTCACCAATGCATTAATGATTTCGCATTTGATGGATTGTACGGTAGGGTTACATGGTTTTTTTGTCATTTAATTGAAGAAAAACAGAAAAAGTGCAAATTTAAACTCTTCTTTGGCAAAAGTGGTGCAGCTCCGTAAACTATTCGCCCACAGTTATTTTCCTGCCGCTCAATGGTGAGAAATGAGAGAGTGAACTATGCCAGAGAGTTGACAAAAGGGAATTAATTAACAATTACTGCATACTTCGATTATTCATGCTACATATATCTCTATTTTTAATCTGTCATTTATTTTCTCATGGATAATTAAATAAATTGAAAATTAGCGTGTTTAATACGTCCTGCTTAAAATTCTGTCCGAATAAATTCTCTGTGAGTTGAGCATAAAGTACAAAATTATACATTTTCTAAGGTTCCTGAAGAGGTTATTAGTGATTAAAATCATGGATTTATTCTTTGGCTATTTATATTTATTTTTTGGCTATACTCAATACTAAAAATAACATATTAACTATCAAAGACCTCAAAAGCTATGATAAACATTGAAATTGGTTTACGTGACTATGGAAGCCATGAAGGAAAAAAAAAATTGCATAACCTTTAAAGTTTAAACAGTCAAACATGTCTGCAAAGAGATTCACTTTTCCTTCAGTTTGTACGGGATATAGTGAACACTGGGTTATTTAAAAAGGATTAATGAATTATTTATTGAGGTGCTTTTCGATCTGTAGATGAGTATTTAGATTATGTAATGCTAAAAAAATTATGTATTCGTTGCTACAATTTTTGTCCAGTTACATCGGTACATTTCGGATTCAATTCTGATTATTTATACATACATAGATATATTATTACTTAGTATACTGGTGCACTGCGATGTGATATGAGGTAACATGTTATGTATGTATATTTACGGGAGCAAAATTTAATTTCTGAACGTAATGATCCCCCACCGTTTTACTTTATTTACAAAGAATCGCATACTACAATATAGTATGATTCAGCAATTCTTTTAAACATAGTATAGAATTCGTTTTTAAGATATCTTCTTCTGTTTAAGATGAAACAAACCAGAAAATTAAGAAAGAGGAAGGCATTAAGTATGAACTATAGAGGTATTTTTCTGATCGAGAAGGTGGAAAACTCAGCCAAATGAAATCTATTTACCTTTTCAATATAAAATTAATATGACCAAGCGTCACTTTGTGGAACTCCAAACACATGTTGAAATAAGAAGATTTCTAAGTAATTTCCACTAAATTTTTTTTCCAAAAAATTTAGTGGAAATTACTTAGAAATCTTCTTATTTCAACATTTACCTTTTCGTGTGTGTTTTCTCCTACTCTTTCAACCTCACTTCTTTCACGTATTTGTAACTTTCAGCCTTTTCCTTTGCCACCATATACGCGCAAGCGATATTTATTCCGCCGATTGAGAGTCTCAAATAAACAGGAAAAATTGATACAAAGATGAGTGGAAGAGTTCGGCTTTTTTATTCGCTAACGAAACATTGGGATGTTTTGGGCGTGGAAAGGTGCATGGTGAGTTTCAGCCTCTCGAATCCGTTGTTATGACTTTGCCCCCGCAAAAACTACCTGCGCCACTTCTAAAGTTTTCCAGTTTATGGAGTTAGTTTTTTATTATCTCGGCTGCGGCGTGTCGGCGGTGCAAATTATGGCAGAAGGCGTCGTGTCCTTTACAATTTTACGGCAACAAAAGGTGATCTCAACCGTAGGTTACCAAAAATCTCCATAGGCCTCTGAGGAGAGCATAAAAAAATGTCAATTCCCTGAATAGAACCCTTAATGATGAAAGGCGGTGAAATTATCTGATTAAAAAATGGAAAATTTCAGAGCACTCGTTTGTTCTATAGACATCAATGAATTTCGAAAACTGGACTTCTGAATCGTAAAGCTTTAAAATTTCCATAATGGTTTTGTGATTTACAACCCAGTAATATTTTTGGTCTGGAGGGATATTAGAATAAATAAACCAAATTACATTCAAATTTTGGAGCGATTACGTGGATAAAAATGCATGCTAAACTTCTTATTGTGCCTCTAGATAGCCATATGGGCAACGCGTTCGACTTCGGTGAAAGCGGTCCCGGGTTTGATTCCCGGATGGGACTCACGTGCGAAGTGACAGGTGTCAAACCAGTTTTAAAATTAGAGGTTTTCATGAAATTAGTCGTTTGATTGTATGCAACGCAACACCACCTTCCACACGCCGAAAGGCGGCTTGCAGGATATTAACGTTGGTTTATATTGTAACTAAATTTGATTGCTAGAATATTTGTTGAATTTTTGTCTGCTGAATGGTTACTATTTTTATGGGATCGAAGGAGAAAGAAATCCTATGTTGCATTAATTCCTTCAGAGGTGCAGAATAAAGTTAATCATCAAAGATTAAGATAACCATCTGCAACTGAAGATTCCAAAGGAAATAAGACGAAGAACATCTAACGTTTCCAACAAATCAGAGTCAACTTGCAAGTAAATTATAAATTGAGAACACCTCCAAAGAAAAAAAAAAGTTATTTCATGAAAATTCGACGTTTTTGAACCAGAATATATTCAGAATATGTTCCTTAAATCAAAATATCAAAATAGTAACAGAACCTGAATACGTCATTTGAGTGCCATATCTAATCAGTTGTGAGCCTATCGTCACTCAGAGTCTATTAGAGGAAATCAATTCTTATACATTCGGCGTTAATCGTCCCTAAGTTCTGATCTAATAAATTCTAATTTCATTCAAAGAAATTTAATTTTCTCAGTATACCTAACGTTAAAATCTTTTTTGTCTTACGTTGTTTAGAAATTTTGAGCATCAATTCATAACTTTTGGTCATCCAATCTATCAATATCACTTAAATAGGAATTCCAATTTAGGAGTACGACTAATTTCAAATCTCTGCCTAAGCTGGTTGACCTAGAATATGATGCAAGAGGATTTCCTAGCTATTGCATAGTCCAGTCGATGGCAATACCCTTCAGATACCGCACATACCGAGTCGTAAAGCTAGGACTAATTTCTCGAAATCCCTTTTGTCATCACCATGCTAATTGCTGTAAAACCATAAACGGAATCGGGCACAAAAAGGCCACTCGTATACTCTTTTCTGAAAAGTGAGCTGGGGAACAGTGGCATTAGAATGTAACCTCCACGGCGGAAGGGAAAAAAGTCATGGAAGTGAACGCGGCAGGAAAGTAACCTCTCCGCGTTTTGGATAATGTGGAAGCAGTATTTTAAAGCGAGGCCCTCGTTAATGTGGGGTGGCGTGCGGGAGCACTTTTTGTGGACTTCGACAGCGATATAGGACCGCGACTCGTTAGTGGCACTCAAAGGGAATATGCGAGTGCGCACGGGTCTCGCGTGTTTTTCCTTTTTTATCACGCAGGCCGAAACAAACGGCACCCTTAATTGAGTTGGAGAATTTCAAGTGCAGTGGTGATATCGATACTTGTGTAGCGCCGTGTCATTTTCAGAGGGTCGACGTGGAAACGCCGATGATAGAAGTAGTAGTTTTGACGGTAAATTAATTTGGAGAGGACGTTTTCCCATAAATCGTTGTCGGCCACGTGCAATTTTATCTCTCCGATTCGCCCTTCCCACGTAAAATATGTTTCGCCGACCTTTTGACGATGGAGGAGTCAAAAATGCCTTTTGGTGATTTGCACGAGGTGCATTATGGATCGCCGTTCGTTTTGTAATCTCATTACCCTTTTTAAAATGGTTTATCGGTGTACATATCTGTGGGTAAGAATCCTGAAGCGAAAAGCCCGCTTTAATTCGACACTATAATAGAATAGAATACATCTTTATTCAGGGCGAGATTTAGGCTATAAAAATCTCCTCTTACATCTCTTTGTCATTTTAAAAGTAGGTGAAGATAAAGAAAATTATAGCAACGAAAAAGAGATAAGGAATAAAGAGCAGGGTGTATTAAAAAAAACTATGTCAGCTACTTAGGAAAAAATGCCCACTGCATGAAAACCCCTGCAAAAGAGAGGGTTGGGGACGAAAAACCAGCGAAACCTACAGAGCGCTATATCTAAATTTTTAATAGAAAACTCAAAGGAGATTATCTCATTTGACCTGAAAAGAAAACATTAAGAATAAAAGGAAATAAGCGTACAATGGCTTAGCATAGTTTCAACACCAAAAGAAATAGAAACATTCAATAGTAACAATAAAAGCATAGACATTAAAAGTATACCATACAAAATGGATAAAAAAGCCACAGACTTGAGATCACCTGGATCATCTGGATCGCAAATAGCATAAAAAAACCCAAAATTAGTAAAAGAAAGTTAATACGGTAGCCAAATTTCCATTTACAGTACAACTGAATAGATTCATATAATAAAGGCAAAAGATAACATTCAACGTTCATGCAATACATTGTACCAAAGTTCATCAGCATTTTATCTCCAAGGAAAGCAGACGTGAAAAAAAGCAGCGTGACTCGGACTTGGACCCAGGTCTTACACTTTCCGGTTAAGGATTCTAGCCACAGAAATACCATGCCGGGTCATTGCCGAGGGTCATCCAACAACATTTTGTGAATATCCTTCATCTTTTCTGGCATGGTCACCTCATTTGGTCGGCCACTGCGATGCTCGTCTTGGCAGCCCGCACGGCCTCGTTTAAACTCTGCCACCCAATATTTTATTGTTGTAAACGAAGGAACAGACTCCCCCAGAGTAAAATCTTGCTCAGCTTTGATATTGGTTGGACCTTTGAAATGAAAGTATTGTATCTCATAAAGATAACCAATTTTTTTCCATGTTTACAAGTTCACTGAGAGCCTGTCGCACAAATACTAAACAACGTAGCGTCTTGAAATTTCAAACTTAAGCTTTGTAAGGTTGGCACATTCGACCACAGTAATCTTTTTAAAAGAAACACCGCCATACGGTCGATAAACATCAGGTCGGGTACTTCTGGGGCTACTCAGGTACCTAAGATATAAAATGAAGGTGCGCCGGGAGATGCTATTTTTATTCATTTGTAGTATTAGTATTTTTAAAAGTGCTTAGAAAACTAAGGTCAAAAACTGGGAATCTAACCCGGGACCGTTTACACCAAAGGCGAACGCGCAGCCCACTGGCTATCCGGGAGCCCATTTATTCAGTTACTATATAACAAAGGGTCACACAATTCGAAAACCACCAAAAACCAACCAAAATTTTGGTTATTGGTTGTTTTTGGACTGTGTGACCCTTTGTTACATTTTTGCCACCAGTGGCACTCTACTTATTCATTCAGTTACTATAATTAAGTAATTATGAGACATTCCAAATGATATATTACTAATACTGTTTCTTCCTTTTCTTTTTCATACCTCTGAGGAAAACTTTGATTCTGGAAGATTTCACTACGAAACTGCCTTGTTTGAGCAATTTACAAATTTTCCCCTCATACAGGTTATCTGAGTCTTTGGAAGCTGCATTATTTATGAACTTGGAAGGTTTTGTTGTGACTCGTAAAAAACTCTTCAAGCTACGCTTTTTTCGCACTCCACAAAGCTCCCATCATTGTTTATGGCGAGGAAAGTACTATGGTAGAAAAGAGGGGAGACATGCTATATATGTATTGTAAAAACTTACGTTACGTTATAAGATAAGAGGCATCGGTACTTTCTATAATCAAGTATGAAATTAGATAATGGACGAAGTTATATATCTGGTAATGAATAACATGAGTACGGTAGGGTCTTATATATGACGAAAATTTGTTACTGATAAGGTGGTCGGTCTAACTCTTTTGTCGTATTGCTCATCGGCTTCAAGGAAGTCATTATGAGCGGTGGAATCCCTCTAAGGCAGTTATAATCCCCGAATAAGGCTAATAGAATTGTTTGTTATTTTAGGAAGTAGTGGAGATAGGCTCTTATATTTGAAGTAATCTAACCTAACCTAACCTAAACTTAACTAGATAATGAAGGTATACTATGTAACTAAGACTAATTATGTATAGCTTTTTTTCCCATTTCCTCTTGGTGTGTGACTCAAGCAGTGTATTCGTTTCGGTTCCTTAATCCTCTTCATTCTTCGACGTAGAGTTGGTGTATAGTCCCATATATGTTGTATTAAGGGATTATTGATGGTTTGCAATTTCCTAGAGAAGTTTTTACCTATGCCCAGTAAATGTTCTGAGAATTTTGGAGTCCGGTGATGGCGTAATATTTCTTTAAATGGAACTAATTTGTTGCTAGACACAGCTAGTCGTTTACATTTATTGTAGAAGATGGTGAGTTTGTTTAAGTTTTTGTTAGTGGTGTTGCAACATATTACCGCCGCGTATGTCAGAATTGGTAGGATATATGACTTTATTAACCTGAGTTTGGTGTTTGCTGTTAATTTGCTTTTTCGGTTGAGGAGAGGGAGCAGTCTAGATCAGGCAGCTGCTGCTTTCTGGATGCTACTATTTATATGTTTAGTCCAGGTTAGATTTTCCGTGATGATGACACCCAGGAACTTTTGCTCTTTTACTGGTGGAATTGCCTGTTGGCAGATTGTTGGTGTAATGGGCACATTTTTCCCGGGATATAGAAGGAATTCCATATGTGCGCTTTTGGTGGGGTTGATCTTCACGCTTCTTCTGGTTGACCCCATATCTTTGATGTGGAGGGGGGACCTTAGTGACTTTCCATCCATGTTGGATTCTAAGTCTCTTCTCTTTATCCTTCTTCTCTTAACTTGATGTGACCCTTGTCGCAGAATACTAACTCATTCTGCGACGTTTGGAGGTGGGCCAGGGCGCCTTGTCGATGGAGGTAACATGCCATTTGTAGGAGTCCCCGGGACGTGGTTCATTGCGGAGCAGATCCGCTACTATGTTTAGCTTGGAGTGCCTGGCCGAAGTGAAGAACTTCTTTGCTCTTCTTCTCAAGTATTTGGCCAGCTCTTCCGTTTCGGTCTCTGCTCGGATAGAGGCGCTGCGAGTGTAGGAAAATGGTGGGATCCCTAGGCAGTTCAGCAGCGCTCTGTTCTGCTCTGCTTCGATGGTCTTTATTCTTGACGTGGCAGCCGAGCTCCTGATCTTCAGGTGCCAGAGAACAGTTTAAAGGGAAAGATGGATTAGGAGAACCAAGTGGTGGTGAATAATTAAAATTAGGTATGATTAGAGAACATCAGAATTTTGAGAAAAGCTCTGAAATTCCGTAGTTTGCATGCAATCCAACCGTTAGGAAATTCCAGCCAGCGGGGGTTAGTGTTCTCTATGGTCGCGCTTTGCAAAGTATTATTCTCAATAGGTATTTCAGCTACTACCTCGCCATCTTCAGGAAAGAAGAGCTATCTTATGTTGTCAAATATGTACCCGCTTTCAAACTACCGATTACTGGATCTTTTCTCAAAACTAATGCATTAGCACAGCCGTGTTCCTTTCCCTTATAGATAATGAGAAAATGTAAAGCTTTGGTGTGGGTTTTTGAGAGTTTCAGCGAACTTAGAGATGACTAATAATATACGATATTGATGATGATGACGATGAATATGCACTATTGTTATCTCGGATATAAAATTAGAGGGCTCCCGGACAGCGTTTCATCTTCGATGAAAGCGGTCACGGGTTCGATTCCCGGTGGGGGCTTACGTGCGAAATTACCTTAGCCGTCGAAGCACTTTTTTCATTACTACTATACTACTATGGAATTAGAATGTATCATGAAGTAAATAAATACTTAAGGAATATAATTAGGATCAATGGATAAACAAGTCTGTAAAGTAAAGTTAAAGTAAGCTGGTTTGAACCAGCGCGCTGGTTCAAACCAGAAACCTGCACACCATCAGCTAAGAACTTCTTTGGAGAAGGAATGAGGTATGCTAGGCAAGGTGAGGAATTATGTGGTTTTCCATTCTTATTGTGCCATGTCGCTATGAATAGCACGTTTTCATAACATTCGATAGAAGGTGAGCGAGATAAATACCATTATTCCGCATCAAAAGAATGGGATAGAAGGAAATAAGTGTTCTCTATGTAGTTCATAGAAGAAGACAAGCAAAATATTCCATTAAGTAATCTACGGTAACAGAATCAAAGTAATAAATCACCGGATCTGAATCCTATTTATTTATGCTCTCCCTTTACGTTTTTCAAATGCGTCTGGCCATACCGTCCGCCATTGTTGCAATTTCGATCGAGCAAAACCTAGTTGCTTACTACACATTCTCGTCAGGACTTCCCTCAAGGTCCGCCACCATAAATTGGACGAAAGGACAAAGTATACGCGAATAAAAACGTCAGCTTCGATTCGGATGACGGTGCTAAAAACCCGCTCATAGGTTTCCATCGAAGGAAAAATAGCAAAAAGTACATATAATGCGGAGGGCCATAAAATGGCGATTCCAATCCAGACCATTCCCAGGGCAATAATTACTCCTTATCGGCGCCGATGTGTTACCAATAGGGAAGAAATCTCGCGGAATGCGATCTCCACGACTTTTATTTCGCTTTCCTCCGCTACCCTCGACTCCTCGGTTATTTGTCCGCCGAGCGAGAAGTCCGTGAAACGGGCAGCTTTTAAGAGGGATGGGAAAGTAAAAACGATCGGAAATACGGAGTGCATGTCGTCTCTCGCGGGGAGAATTCAAAGCGAGTCGAAACCATAAAACGCCCGGTTTATTTGGAATAAAAATTTTAAGGGCCGCGTTATATGGCGAAACATTCTCGACTCGAATTCAAATCGGGCCGTCGTAATCGAGGGTTTTCTAGGATGGGGATATTGTGATCAAGGATGCTGCTCGGTCGCTAATAGTCGTAAAAATGGTGCGCCGAGGCGGAATGCAAAGGGCCAAAATCGGGTGAAAGCGTGAAGGAAAGGGGATATATGTCTGTCCGATCGGTTTGAAAGTCATTATGCGAGTATTAATTCCCTTGAAATGATTGGAGATCTGCTACTTTTGCGATCTGCGTCCAAAAGGGTCTTTGTTAAGTGGAGTTTAGGTTCGTAAAATTGAACGGCGGTCAAATCCGATGCTGAGGAGTAGAGGAAAGTTAATGCAATATTTTTTGCCTTATGGGCTAATCTGATTTTGCTCGCTTCTGCTTCATAGGTTTGGATGTGAGATTGATCATTTCAAACTAAGTTACAAATCAGTCGAAATTTTAGAAACATTTTAAACTACACAAACATTCCTACTTATCCTTAGTAAAATTTTAAAAATACACGTCACATAGTTTAGCGTATTTTATCAGAGATGCGTTATGGTTTTTTTATTGTAAATAGTATTTATTAAAATGGATGTAATTGGAATTAGCTTCCTGTTTCCATTATAGAAGTTATTAGTGTTGTTATTATTATGTATTTTTTCTTTTTTCTCGCCACAAAGTGTCGGTGTCATGGGAACGGACTGATGTCAAGTTCCATACATTAACAAAGATAATTAGTCTTCGTTTAAAAGTGTTCTGCTTAAATGACAGGTATGGATTACTGATTTTTTAATAATATGTAGGTTAATTTCAACCTTTAGCTTCTCTATACTGGCTGCCAATGTTCTTGGTATAACCCTTGTTTTGGATATGACTATTGGAACTATATTTACACTTTTTAATTTCCACTGTTTTTTAATTCTGTTGCTAAATCGGTATATTTCGTAATTTTGCTTGTTATTATTATTATTTAGTCGTAAAGAAATGCGTTTTCTTAGGACCCCGATTTCAAGGAGCCCAATTTTCATCTCAAATTGTTCCTTCTTTCTCTAAAATATAGTTAACCATACTAGAATATCAATTAAAAGAGGATTCTGTAAAATGACGGTTGAAGCGAAATAAATCGATGTTTTCCCGCATATTGATAACATTTTCTCAATAAAATCTCTCCTTAACATGAATTCGGGTTCCATTTTGATGTTAACCGTTATCCGCTTTCTCGCTGGACGAAGACGAAAGGTTTTGTTTTTCAATTCTCAAAGCCCTTCTAAATACCACTAGAGGTCTACTGTAATTTTGAAAATAACAAAGAGAGTTAAAAATACATTCCAGATTTTTTGGAAAATCATTAGGTAGGGAGTAGGACCCACTTTTTTTGGGCCCCGGAAGCAATAATGAGTCTGGAATTATAGTCTAATTAAATCATTCAAACTTTAATTCAACCATTAACCGCTAATCTATATGCTGAATTATTCCTCTCCTTTCCATCTCTCAGAATAGCCGGTGCCTCTTTGAGGTCGTGGCTGTGAACGATTCCGCTTAGTGGAACTCACGCGCCCTTTCCTACAAAGTATCCCGAATGGCCTGTTCTGGTCGGATAGCTCAATAGTCAGAGTAACTAACAGGAAGTTGGGAGGCCCAGGTTTGAGTCTCGGTACCGCCAGTCTTCTTTCCTGGCCATTTATCCTTGCGAGTTGCATTATTTTTAGTTTTGCCAAATGCAACTGATGTATGGTTTCTATAAATCATAAACTATAACTGAGATCGGTAAATTCAAAGTTCCCTCCAATATGAATGTATTTATTTAATATGTGTGGATGATAGTAAAGGCCATCACTATCAGAGTGTGATGAAAAGATGTAGCAATCCCCCATTATTCCGTTGACAGGTCTCCCGTTCGGTTCGAAATCAGGACTGTTCGAGAGAGAACTGGAGTTACTGTCGACCTACCCTCCACGGACGCTGTCTGTTTTCTGTTCGTTCATTCCAAACCACTTTAACAAACCTTATATTTTTACGTACGATATACAAATAAGAGCGAGTAATACCAACTTCCGATTTAAATATTGGCACTTTCTCGGGTAGCTTAAGTGCATTTGACTTTCAACTCTTGCATAAACTATATTGCAGACCAAAACAATTACAAACAGTTGAGTTTCGCTTAGGATTAGAATGACGCGCCCTCTCTCGGACAAAATACGTACGCTCACCGCTAAAATATTTACTGTTCAAATCCGACTTTTTCCTTTCGCGGGGAATTAAAATAAACATTGGAAAATGCGATGCACCCCACTCTGGATCGTATGTAAATGTTTTTCATCGACCCGACAGGAGGGAAAAATGCTACTTTTGTGTCGGGTTGAGGAGTTGAAATTGTAATTCCATCCATGGATTTCTTCCATTTAGGAACGACGAATTTCCCCGCAGAAGCAAATACTTTCGCTAAATTTTACGCCCTTTTGATCTGTATCAGTCGTGCGAGACTCAGTTTTTTTATAAATTTAATATCGCGATATTAAGACAGCCATATTTATCTTCGAAAGATTTTCTTTCGAATCAGCTCGGTGAATTTGAGAAAAAAAGTGCTGGCCTTAAAGAAAACACACTCGGGCTCTCTCAGAGAAGCGTTATTAAATATCGCAGAGCCTTATTCATTGGAAAAGCGTGAAAGAGACCGAAGAAGACATTTTTCTTTTCGCTTCGAAATGTTATTAGAGAGGGATTTGGGTCGTAGCTTAAATATTGGCGAATTTAACGGAACGTATCTGCTGAAATTTTCTCTATGTTCAGAAGCCATTAATGCAGGAAATGAATGATTAAACGGAATAATATTACACAGGTAAAACTCGTATTATTCGGGATTTACTTATTCAATACGAATACGGCTCGGGCGTGAACTTACTTAATCAGTTACTGAACTTTGATGCTTACGATTTATGCTGCGTAATGAAGGTTTGAGAGACACCGGACATGGCTGAAGGGTGGAGCAGCCTGTGAGAGGAAATTTGAATGTCAAAGTGGTCAACGTTGGACTACGTTGATTAGTAAAGGTGATTACAATGAACAAAGTTTATCAGAATATCGTTAAGATGTTTCCCACCTTAGCTATCGCATGGTTTTATAATTATTGTTCCGTAAACAACGGAATAAAGAACTATTTAAATGTTACATGATTAATGGAGGAATAGCTGGAATAACTTAATTTGTCGTTAAAATTTCACACTATCTGTTAATTTCTGCACATGATAAAACTGAGAATAATGTTATCCATCGAGTTAATAAAATTTATACTCAAATTAAATCAGTGTTACCGAATGATTGCTGATTATTTAAAAAAAGCACGATATCACTAAATTCCTCTATTTTCTGTCATTTATGTCTTCTTACTTTTTGATGTTGATTTTACCAAACAACAAATGACAAAACTGCAAATGCTATTAATCTGTTAACTTATCGTTAACTAATTCCCTTAGCAGGAATAACTATGGATTGAAAGAGCTCTGTGTTAAAGAAGTAGAAAATTGGCCGCAATAGATAGTCACTGATAAAATACGTATTTACGCATCTTCAATTGAATCATAAAGTTTACTTGATAACTAACTCAATGCAAACCTTATTTGATGTATGCGTGGTATAGTCAAAATATTAGCTTTCTCTCGTTCTTATAAAAACTAAACCATTTGCTACAATGTTTGTACATACTTTTCAATTCATCTATCTTTTAACTGTCACAAGGTGCCTTTTGTGTAATCTAACTACGAAAAATCGACGATATTGAAAATCAGGAGCAAAAAAGATAGCCGAGTTATATATGCCAGAAACCAGCTAAAATTTCTTACAGAGGACAAAGTACCGTATCCATCAGAAATAATAACCACTCATTTTTCAAAGAAATGTTTTATTGTGATCTCTGAAAAGTTTTAACAACTTTTTAAAATCATCAGAACTTCGTTTCAAATACAATAACCTAAATACTTCGTGACCGAATAAGAGGAAATTAGCTCAATTACATTATGTAGATGAATAAAACTACCAGATGTCACAATTTCGATGGCTCCCAAGTAAATCTCAAGATCTGCAGGAGATCGTTAGATGTTACGATGGAACTATAGATAATAGCCAATAACCAACATGTTTTCGAGTGGAAACAATAAAGAAATGGTAGAGTCCCCACTTAGCGAGGGCAAGGTTGGAAGTTTGAAATGCAGTCGTTGATGTTTCTGTACAAAAAATGAGCGGATGTTTTGATGAATTTTTATTTTCTATCCCTCAATCCTCGGATACTAACGTTAAAGCCTTTTCATTTCAGCCTTTAGGGGCCCCTGTACACAATTATCCCTCTCGAGAATGCGGCAAAGTTTACTTCCCCGTCTATAACCCCATCAAACGCCGGAAATTCTCGAACCAAAGGGGATAAATCGTCGGGTCCAAATGTGCAACGTCAACAGGGTGGTATTTAGGCTTTGATACTTCGGACAGCTGTTGTCACTTCCCCGTTTCGGGTCCGGGCGAATAAAAAATAAATTGGGGAACTCCTTTCTTCCGGTTCCAGGACCTCCCACTCTTCCCTCGCTGTTCATTTCCTTCTCTTGTGTTTCAATTGCCATCCGCAGTGCAACCCCGTCACGTCTGCACTTCCCTCCTATGCAATCATTTCCGCTGCTTCCCCTTAATGTTATATTGTCAGCAATTTCAAGGGGTGGTCCGATCCCACGCTATTTCTTACTATGAAATGCACGGAAACCCTGCCGTGTGTTCGCAACAAATGATTTGATTTCCAAAGGTAGAAGTACGAATACGTATATCAAAATGAAATTAAAGTGGGGCCGCGGATAACGGTCTTCGTTCGTTCCAGAGAATGAAACGTTAGGCGAATAGACGCATCCGAGTCAGCACTTACCATGTTTAGTATACTATATAATATATTAACCCTTCAACAGAAATTTTGTTTGTAAAGAAAGAAATTAAGTCTCCGGACCAATATAAAAAATAAGATGAAATGAATTTCGGTTGCATATGTGAAATATCACGCCATATTTTTGCTCTTCTATTTACTTCATTCACTGTAGGTGAAATGGGAGCCTGAATCTTGACGAAAAGTCTACGATATTGAAAATTAGGAGCAAAAAAGATAGCCGATTATATATATAATAGAAACCAGCTAACATTTCTCTACTAGGTCTTAGTATATCGCAGAAAAATGTTATTTTAAAGCTAACCTGGAATGAAAGCAATGCATTGAAGTAAGTTCTTTAAGTTCACACAGTTGATGATCTTAGAATTGGAATATAGGATAGGCAAATATACATTCCTATGTAGAAAATTAAGAGATTACAAAGTTCGACTGGACTAAACTTCAAAATTCACAATGAAATAACGGATGGGTTGTTGCATATTTTCAATGCTTTCTTTGAATTTAGTTAATTTCAATTATTTTGCTGGTACCTAAAATCTATTAGAATTCATCTCCATGGCTGAAGAGGAGAAAGAAACATGACGTATTTTAGGGCGCGGGGAGGGGAACTAATCAAAGATGATCAGATTAAAGCTTCTTTTTGATATGGAGTAATACTATAGGACTTATCAGTACATTTAGAGACGCTCAATATCTCCTTATTGTTCCGTGAGAATTCAATCTCTCTCAACCCTGTGTTGCCAAATGTGTTATACTGGTTTTATTACTATATTAATATCGACCCCCAGGGGTCTATATAATACTGCTAAGGGTCGAATCGAGTTCGGAAGGAAATAAATAAATGTAATTTAAATTTACTAGTACTCTGCTTAAAAGATTAAAAGCAATTTGTTACAAGTAGCAACACAGAATTAAGAGAGAAGCTGAGTTTTTGTGGAACTACAGTGAGATAATGAACGTCTACGAGTTTACAGGCAAGTCCTTTAATTCTATTCATCTTTGCTTGGTCTCCCTCCCACACTAAAATGCGCCATTTTTCCTGCCCTTCCTCCTCAGACCTTACGATAAATTTAATAGACCAAATTTAATTTCTAATTAAAATTGGTCTATTAAATCTGATTTTGGGATGTACTAAAAACGGTTAGACTTAAATATGGAAGTTTTTCATATAAATCATAACCGAAAGAGTAACTAAAATAGGAAGATAGTACCACTGGTTTTGGATTAATAAGGATAATTGATGATATATCAATCGACTTGTAAGTCGCACGTCATGGGAGAGTCTTCGCTCGAAATTCATCGCGCTTTCCTTTTCTTCTTCCTCTCCTCCGCCACCAAATCCCTCCTTTGGCTTTTGATTTATGCATTGGCACGTGTTCTCGTTGTCTGCCCAAGAGGTCTCATTACTTGCCTTGACGGGGCATCTTCCTTTTGCCAGCGACACAATCCCCCTCTCTTTACCCACAGTGCAGCGCGCGTTAAGATCTTCGCCTTTTCCTGCAGCCGAGCTAAGATGCAAGCCTAAGGATGGATGCGGGTCTTATCTACAAGATTCGGTGAGCCAGTTTGGATGTAGTAATTGGCCCGGTACTCCTGCAGATTTATAGTTTTGTGCTCTGTTGTTGCAAGTGCCGTATATTAAGCGCATACTTAAGGAATGATAATTGGAGCCCGCTTCCCCGTCGGCCTTGTTTTCTATATTACAATGCCTCTGTCTCATTTGAATATTTGGAGAATGTTTAGTCACGTATTTACGGCGAATATTTTATAAGTTTCTTTGCTGTAAGCACCGCAGATTCCGGGATGTCTTGGATTCAGAACGCTGCCAGAGAAGGCTAAGTCAATTTGGCGGCTGTAGTTCATTATAGATTAACTTATCAGGTAGGTTCCTAGGTGAATTAACACTGGTAAATTCTTAAATACAAATATATATCATGCCGAACGACCCAAGCTCAGTAAAATTATCGTCATATCTCGTAAGATGGATTAGAAAAATTAAAGGTATGTAGATTATACGTATAAAAGTAATAAAAAGTAATATTTTTCCTCATTATTCCTTTTTTTCTAGATAGACTGACCGTTATTTCTGGCTTATTATAGTTTTTGAGCTTCCCATTCCTTTTTAATGTGAAAAATATACTGTCACTGTATCACTTTTAAATTGTGTTGATAATAGCCTGCATGAAAATAAAATGAGCTACTTCGGATGTAGCTGTGCCTAGAATGATTCTGCCTAGTATTGAAATGCAGATCCAAATAAAATTCGAAGGATTTTCTTGTATATTTTTTTGAATTATAAGATTTTTATCAATATTCAAAATGGTTCTATAATTCAATATTGAGTGGGTGGAGAAAAACTTTTACTAACAGAAAAAGAGCTATTTCACTTTTGAAACATGAAATGTTTTAAATCTAGACACAGTATGCGCATAGATGGTAGGGATTCCATCCATTTGTATAAGATTAAATGATCATCTAAACGCAATGTTACATAGAGCTATTTAAATATACTATCCAAAAGCATAATCGTCAGGTCTGATGATGATGCATCGAAACCGCGATATATTTTGTGTGTTGTATATTTGAATAGTTCTGTGTAACCTAAAGTCGTTACTATGGAATTCCACTTAGTGAAGGCCGAAACCATGCATTGCTAATCATTATCATATTCAATGGTAAAGTCTCGTTCAGATGAAATCTGTTTGGAATTCTAATGATTCCCTTCGAAAAGTCATCCGAAGAACTCGTCCTGTTCAGCTATAATATACTACATATTAAGAATTGTGCTATTTTCCTACTCACCATCTCAGACTCCCTAGACAGCATAAAAAAGCTCCTCAAGCATATCATAAAATCAAATAAAAAAGGCGAAAAAGACACTTGCATTAATAGCGATATTTCAAGTATCTCAAGAAACTAACATTTAGATTCAAAATTTAATATTTCAATCCTCCAACCTCGGGTTGAAATCAAGTATATTAGTATAGTGTACTTGATGTACTGTTAAAATGTAATATAACAAGATACGTCTCGATAAGGAGATACCGGTAGAAGAATGTGGCTAACTGGTTTAATGCGAGCATGCGATTCTCGAATTCCACTGATTATCCAAATTAGGTCACCCCAGCCTTAATTCTTTAAATACTCGTTAGGCTGGAGATCGCTTAAAAAGCACACACCCTTATCTGAAATTCTGAGTTGTAATTGTCTCTCTTGCTGCTTGAATGCAATTACGTTTCCTACTCCGCCGCACAGATTAATTCAGGGGACATGTAAAAACATCCAATTTGCCTTATTCCGATTTGTGAGGAGTAGAATTGGGTTATCTTACATCTAAAATTTCGCGATCTTCCTAAGAGGTTCTTTGTACTAGAGTTCAATGAAATGTTCACTTCGTTAATGCTCCAGACTTCTGATGATTTTTATAATTTTTACATCCATTACTATATTTCACCACAAATCAAGTGCTAGCAATTAAAAATTTAGACGCTCTTTCAAAATATCTGTGTGACTATTCGTTCGAAGAATTAATTCAATTCCGCCAATGTTGTAATGAGTGATCAAGAAACTATTAAGTGATCATAAGAAACGTGAGGATGGTGCCATGCACCGAAACCGGTCGTGTTTTTTGTAACATTGTGGTTTGTAAATATTAAAGTTTCTTTCTCATAGCTTACAATGATTTACCACCAAGTCAAGGCCGATACCATCTCATCTATTTTGTAAACGACCTGAGCGGAAACAGAAGGTTGCTTCAAGATAAAAAGTTTTCAGGCTAATTAACAATGTGAATGTGAATTTCCTAGTGTAATTGACTTCTCATTCCGGGACTACAAATGTGAAACCTTTAGAGTTCACAAGCAACGAAACGCCGTTGAATAAAAATTATGTTTTGTGTGCAGTCAGGTAAAAATAAATAAATAACATCTTTTTTTGTACCGGACTTACGCACCTCTGGTGTTATCACGGTTCTTAAATATTCTATTATCTATCAGGAGGCTAATAATAGAAAAATATCTCCAGTAGATCCATTGGAAAGTTTTTTTTACCAAAATCATTCTTCCAATGCTAACTAATGTCATGAAATAAGAGGACTTAACTCCATTAATTATGTTAACGAAAAACCCTAACCTTAATGTTTCATTCGAAGGACTTACTATACGCTATGTTTCAACTACCAGGGGTATTCTGTGATGGATTGTCACAAGCGTATAATGGATGGATTGTTGGCTCACCATATGGTTCGCCTTTATTTTCAGTTTTCGATGCTACTCTTAAAAGACTGTTGATATGCAGCAGCTACTCCACGGCCATCCCTTACTTCCTTCAGAACTCATGCTTACAATTCGTAGAAAACTTTTAATAGCCCTTCTATTGGATTTCTAGGAGCACTACGTTACAGCACATACAGGATTAGTCTTTCAAAGCAAACAACTTACCTTGCAGCCATCATTTTCTTGCAGCATGCGTCCATAAACATGTACCATCATAAGAGATGAATTATAATGGAAATTATCCGATACTTATGTAGAATTTCCTCCTTTGAAATTTCATAACGTAATATGATGCGATGATGAGTTGCGACTCAGGGTTCAGACCCGTGAATTTATTGCACAGTTCTGCAGAAAATCCTACGTAAACCAAGTTAATTTCCTTTGGACGTTATTAATGCCTCCACAGCTCATTGCAATCTAGGCTTTAGTATTTGAGTTAGGCTTGAAGTTATTATCTGCACCGTTCCATATATTTCGTAAGGACGTTAACGTAGCCCTAACCCGCGAGATGCAATGCTTAAATAATTCCTCGGCACGGCTTGGTGATTCAAAATTGCATTTGTCGGGAGCGTAAAAACTTTATCCCTAAATCGTCATTCGCACAGGCGCACTAAACCTCCTTGACGTCTGGAAGTTTTAATGCAGTTTACAAACGCTATATAAAACGTCTGCAGGAGCGCGGGTTGGTGGCCCTTTCAAACATCTTTCGTGAGATATTCATAAGCGCGGAATAGTCTGAGGCAATACCTTAGGAGTATTCTCGCAGGCATAAAAGGCCCGCCGTTTGATGCCTCTCGAAGTCCTTTTTAATAAAACTCCGTGCAATTCCTTTATCAACCGTCTGCAGTTGTTACATTTCAACGTCTACGTAACGCTGGACTGTAAAAATAAATAACTCCTGCTACATTCGACGCTTTTAGGGATTCGTCTCCAGACTATGGCCATCTAATCTGCCATTTTATTGGCCTTTGGAAATAAAAAGGGCGGCTACAATCTCGGCGCTTTATTGGATCGTCTTCTACATCGGCAAATACCGAAAAAGGAATAGCTATGGGGGTGCGATGGTGGAGAAATATGGGTGCCCCTCCCCTCGGATTTTCCGAAGGGATTTGTTTAAGATTTTTTGCACACCTACCGGGACGAAATATCTCTCCATGCACCGCTCATAGTATAAAGATAAACAGTACATCTCGCTGCAACGTAGTTATTTTCATTTATGCACTTTTTTGGGCGAATTTTCTCTAATCCCAAAGGGTATGGATTTGAAATTTTACCGAATTCAGTCAGCGGGAGGATGCACCTAAGGAAAAAATACTGCGGAGGATCTGAGGTTCAAAGGTTTTGCTCTGCAAGATTTATTTTTGCTCGGTTTATGTCATATGCAGGCGGGGATTGAAGGTGTAAAAACGGTACGGATCTTCAAATCTTGCATATCCACCGTCGTAAGGAGGATTGGTAGATACCGCGTTCTGAAGTATGACGTCGCGTCGTTTTGCATGCCGAGGTCGTGATTTCTTTCGCGTTAATGCTTATATACTATATGAATTCGTTTCTTACTACGCAATAGTTTCCACGAGGAACTCCTACTGATTTAGTTGCTTATAATATGTTTTCATTCAGCTACTTTAACTGATTCGGTTGAGTTACGGCTTTATACAATAAGCAATACTGAGTTGGATTCGATAGGAATCTTTCAGCTCACGGATTTTTTGCATGGAACCAATTGCACAAGCAGCTTTCTACCTAAAGCTGATATTAAGAACTGCCTTTTCCGGTTTCTAAGAGATATTCTTGTGATAGTATAATTTACTCAAACAATAAATTATACCAGTAATAATTTACCTATATTAAATTGCTGCATTTATTAAATTATTTTCTAAACCACACATGTTTCCTTGCAATGGCAAATTTCTGTTTCTTTGTCGTACGTATCCTTGATATTTTATTTTTAATCTCTTTATTCCTGTGTGAACTTCATACAAGTATTTCACCGAAGTGCGATTTATCTACAGTTTTTGTGCTATTGTGTAATTTTTACGCATCAAAACAATCCAGCTAGCGGGTTAAATGAAGAAAGGGACTGTTTAGAATCTATAGGGAATAGAAACATGGCTGTGGTAAGATATTAGAGCTCGGGAAAGCTCTAAAAAGCCGTTGTCTACGAGCAAACTGACCGTTGGATAATTCCAACCAGCAGGGGTTAGGGTTCTCCGTGGTCGCGCTTTGCAAGTATTGTTCTCAATACGTATTTCGGAACTAAGTTACCATCTTCGGGAGAGAAGAATAACTTATGTGAATCATTTTCCTCTCCCCTTTCTGATCCGAAGCAGTTATTCTTCTTTTCAAACGTTGCAACGTAGTTGCCGAAATACGTATTGAAAACAATACTCGCAAAGGGCGACCACGGAGAACCCTAACCTGGTTGTAATTCTCTAAAGGTTAGATTGCTCGCAAACAACGGTTTTATGGAGCTTTCCCCGAACTATAAAGGACTGATTAGTTGTTATTCAGATTTCACATTTTTAATTCCGAAGAGTATTGGTGACATAACGAAAAATGCGCCATATTATCAATACACTCACTGTTATGCAGTTGACCGTTTTACCTCAGGAATACATAACCTAGAATCTTGCTTGTGTATAATAGCAAATTATATGTGTGAGGAAGTTTCAGGCACCGTGTACCACATAAATAGCTTTCTTCTAATGAAATCCCTATTGCCAATATTTTATATTTATTTGTGTATAACGCTGCAATTTGGCCTTCTGGATTGGTGGTTACGCTGGAAAGAGGTATAACTCGGTTATTAGTTTTGATATCTGTTTCCTGGAATTTGCCCAAAGCAATTCATTAAATGTACAAGTTAGACATGAAAGTGACACATTTACGAGGTTAACTTTTAAGTTTTGTGTTAATATTAACATGCACAAAGTTATACTAAAAATGAAAAGTTATACTTTATGACTAATATTCTCCTATAGTAGGGAAGATAATGTAATAGTTGATTTGCTATAACTAGAACTGCTTTCAATCATTCCACCAATTGTTTAGCATCAACATCTCAACAACAGAGAGCAACCAAACTTCTTGAAATCGTTACAAAGGCTACGGTGCAATGTACATTGGTGCCTTGGTTAAGATAATTTTAATCTAAATCGTATACTTTGGGAAAAATATTTGCTATCCAAAAAAAGGATCTTTCTATATAGTTCTTGAAACTAAAAAATCCCGCTAACTGCAAAGACAACCACCTCGCTCATTCTTTCATTTGTAGGAATAGGCAGACTCTTTTGTACTGATTATTACTGGTGGATTTTTCATGAACCCGCGTATACTCTAGTAAAAATTGTTGCAATCCATACAGAAAACTATATACCAAAACACTCGTTAACAAAATTTTTGAAAATCGCTAGCTGAGGCATCTCTGTAGAGGCATTTCAAGCTTACGAACTCTTTTTGTAGACTACCTGCCATTCCATTTATCTGCCAATCATTCCGGTATCTCCTAATGAAATCACATCCGCGGTTGTTTGGGAAGTTTAAGAGATCCTCACCCTTCCGTTCTTTCTTAGGCGCCCCGAGTATATGCGTCGTGACTTCCAACCGCGACTTCCCGACGTCTTCGACTTATCCATGGGAAAACGTCCATCACACACGCGCTAGACGTCGCATAACGGTGGACGTTAAGGAGCCGGGATGGGAGCCAATCGTCGCCCGTCGTCATTCAGGATCCGTTTTGATGCGATTACTCAGGAAAAAAAGAATGGGGATCGAGTCGTCTGAGAAAACGCAGTAAGTCTATAGAATAGTCGCTCTTCCCAGGGAAGAAGAGGTCCTGTTAATCTTCTTCGGTCTTTAGCGACCGCCGTCAAGACGGCGTCAGCAGTTACAGCGGAGAGGATGGAGAAATTTATTTTTTAATGTTCTTGTTTTAAATGGACTGTATCCATAAGAGATCGGTACTTACTTGAATCTTTGTTGCAAAGAAATCTTGTAGTATTTACTCACCGTTTACAGTGCAAGTAGCGTAAAATTTTCTACCATCTAAAGTCAGACTATGAGTATCACCTCTTTGTATACTATGCACTAAAAAAGTACGTGATGAATTGCCTACAGATGAGTGGCTGCTTTTAGGCAGCAGCTGTTACTACAATTATTGTTAATTTATCTCCTCTTTCATTTACATTTCAACTGTTTTGCCGGCAATTATGGCATCTGAACTCTACATGTAGAAATCCCTTTACTTTCTCAATTGAGAGAAATGTTTTCTAGTAAGCCTTCAGAACAAAATAAATATAAATCATAAATATATATAAATCATTAAGATTTATTCATACCTTTTAGCAGTCATTACCTTCAGACATATTATTTAAATTATCATTAAGATTAATTTTTACCCCCGAAATATATTTCTTCGATACTTATTTTGGTTTAATTTACAGTATTAAATTCATTTCGCAGAAATATTTTTAATGAGATGTTTATTTTATTTGTATACATTCTAATCCTTGAAATAAAGAAGTTGGTGGTCAGGTTTCCACAGTTCGTAAATAGTATTGAAAGCTTTAAAAACATTAGTTATAGTCACATAAGTCCAATTTTGAGATTGGATCTAATTTCAGCTAAACTAAAACTTACTGGTGTTTGATTTTACACGAAAAACATTTCGTTCTCAAAATTTTCAACAAGATAAACTTGTAGACATTGTAATGAAACTGATGGAGTTTAAAAAACCTTAAACTTCATTTTACCTATAGGGAGACATCAAAAATTATTATTGCTTGCAAGCTTCCGCCCATTATAGTAAATGAATGTAAAGAATTTATTCTCTTTCCCTTTAGGACGTATGGGAATTTAAAAATTATTAGGGTAAAAATATATTTAAGTTAGGATGGTTTTACCTTACATCTGACCTTTCGTAAACTCAAACAATGTCAAAACGAAGATGTTGTTTGAAATTAATTATGAACTTTCAGATGAGTAGATGAAAACTCTAGCGGATAGTCCACATTGAAAAATCGTTTAATTCGCAGATAAAGTGAAAGAAATGGTACATGAATTCCGAAAGAGATAGGTACTGATTATGGTCGATTAAAAATTGGTTTTGGTAGCTCCGAAGATTATCCTCCGCTTAAAGTTGAAAATGGTTACTGGAATAAGCCCAGTAGCTGGAAAAAATGCAATTACTTTATACCTTTAGTGTCATCTATACAATAGTAAAAAGTTCTACATTTTTTATTTAACATATAAGGAGATGCTGGCTGTAGTTAAACAATCTTCTAATATTTTAATGACTTTGTTTTATGTGATCAAGTGCAAGAAATTTTACTGGATATAAACAAGTAATTTTCAGCGAAAGATTCGCGCAAGGAGCTGATTGGGAATGTTCATCTACTATATATGTCTCAGTTAAGCAATTTCAAAGGAGGAGGAAATGATCTCCGCGAGAAAGAATCCAATTTCTCGAAGGAAGCAATGGCGGAAGTTTTCCACTTCTTGCTCTGTTTTGATCGCAGAGTCATGCCATAATGTGATTTCACGACGTTCATCCGAGGAACTATTCAATTTCGGGGAATCATCGCTCAAAATTGCACGTCGCAAATTCACGTGCACGCAATCTGCACCGCTTTTGACTGTCAGACTTACGACGGAGTAACTTGGGCTATTCTAGCTCCGTTTCCCTCCATTTAGCTCTCATCGGTGCTCCTGGAACGGAGAGAGTAACTCCTCCGGTTTTAAAGGCTTCTGCCTCTTTTTATTTCACCTTAGTCTTTATTCCTCCTTTTATTCTTCTTTCGTCTTGTTTACGCCTATTTTAACGCACCCTTATAGGGTTCGAAGACCGCTGTCGAAGTATTTGGAAGGCTAGAAAGGCTGCGTTAAAGAGTCGTTGCGTTTAAGAAAGAGCAGGGATGAAATTGCGAAGGTGGAACTATTTCTATGCTCGTGTTTTGACTCTTGAATGTTTCTCATTCCTCAGCTATGACTACCTTGCCGCAATTGTTATTTTCGCCATGTGTACTCGTATCTCTCTCGATTTCTTGTTAGTTCACCTTCGGGATTTTGCTCCTATGGGAATGTATACTTAAAAAGTAAATTTCTTTTATGCCTAATATTTCCTTTCGAAGCATAAAGAAGTAATTTATTAATGAAAATGAATGATAATTTACAGGAGAATACCTTTTTATTTAAAGAATTATCACAATCAAAATAAAGTCATTAATATATTAATATAATAACATAAAGAAATTAAAAATAACGTATTTATAAATACACAGTAACTAATTTAAATAAAATAAAACATTAATAAAATATTATTTTAGTATTAAAAGGAAGGATTACAAACATATAACTTATTATAGAATTTGATATGCATGTAACAAACATTTGAATTTTAAATAATCCTCGTGAAAATTTGCTGCACTCTCTCGGTAATTATTATTGATGTATTTTAACCTTAAATTGGTGAATTCTTCAGTTTAATTCAGTGTAATGCGTTTCATAATCCATTTCTGTCGATTTTAAAATTTTTATCGGTTTAAAGTTTTAAATTAATTTTAATGTATGAAGCCTGGCCAAAGATTAGTTCGTAATAAAATTGCTGCAAATATCCAACATTTTCAAATGTATTCAAATATATTAATTGCTACTAAAATTAATAGGATTACGTTTTTATCGAAATCTACAAAGCTTGCGGCAGAGCTTTTTACTATGTAAAAAACACATTTCGGGTTTTAGTTGATGAAAGGTTCCTCGTATAATCCACTGGGATACGCACTCTTTGGACCTGATTTAGTATATTTTTCCAAGGCTACACAAATATGATTCACTTGACGGTTCAAAAACTTCATGATATTTTTGATACTATTTATTTAGTTACTTTCTCGTAAAATTAAACGTAAACACTAAAGTCGTGTCGCTATTTTTCACACTTGTTATTCCAATACAAACAATGCTATCCCTGTGTCCGGACAGTTGTGAGTTTAATACCTTCAAGTATTGTTTAATGGCAGGAATTAGGTTAAAAATTATAAAAAAATATACATATCACCCAATGAGTTGTTGGCAGCGTCAGGGCTGAAAGGGTCTTGATTTGTTTCATTGACACGCAACAACTATTTTAATTTGTAAAATCTGTGAGATTGTAAGGTGTTAAGTTAACCATAGATGATGTACTTTAATTTTTTGTGCGTTGTTAATATTTATTTATTCCGAAATCCAGATTCTTCCAGAATGATGGTTTATTCGACTTGAATGATTGTTGCTGTGGAATGCTGACCAACAAAATATTATAAATAAAGGCGTCGAAATATGGAGTTTGAAATGTTGGCATGAATCCACGAGATATCAATATGAAATTATGTTAAACCTTATTGATAAAATTTAATTTATTCTTATTTGTCTTTTCCACAGAGTCGTCACATCACGGGTCGACTCTCTCCACTACAGATTTAGAGAGGAACAAGAGCATATGAACGTGAACACGTACGGCTGAAAAAGTGCATTGTCGCTTCTCACTGAGCCAGAATGCTATGGAAATAAAACATCTCACGTAATGTGGCTCAACTAAGATAAATATCGAGAGAGTAGAAAACAATAAACGTAAATAACAATTGACAGAAAACTCTTCTCATTGGTTAAAATTGAATGGATCGATAAAAAAACTATTTTATGCCGTTTTTCGTGTATGAGTTTTATCTAATCACGGGGGAAATCATGTTCGTGGAATAAAGAAAGATGAATTCCTCAAACAGGAAATGTTTTGCACTATTTCAGGCCAATTTTAGGGATGCAATTCAGAGTTTACAATCAAAAGATCATAGTATGTTATATTTAAGTCATAAATACGAATAACGCTTTTATTTTGCTTTGATTAGACACTACGTTTAATGAGCTGAGGATATGATACCGGTCATACAAGTTCATGAAGAAAGATGGCTAGAATAGATATAATTATCAGCATTTTTTGAAACCTAACCTGGTTTTCTACCTGTGAAGTGAAAAGTAAATTAATCAAACATTGAAAGTTCAACATCCTTTCTCACGATATAAGACTGGCTCTATTATAGGGAAGTTGTAAATCGCTTTGAGTAACTAGTTTCTTCTCGCAAAACTCTATTATTTATGTAAAACCTTGATAGCGGGCAAAACGGCCAAGAGTTTGACCAGGAAGTGTAATGAATTTGTACCGTACATGAAAGGAAGAATTTCACAAAGCCGCTGCATTGTCACTAATCTGTAATGGACCGTACGCGAAAAAGAATCCCATCAGCCCTTTGACGAGGGACAGGATGAATAGCTCAGCGCCGCCTTTCCCTTCTTCCCGTAACGAGAAAATGCCTTTCTCGCAGATGACCTTTGGCGGAAAGAGGCCATCTCCTCCGATCGCTCATTCATTTAAGCGAGGAAATATGGTTGCGAACCAAGTCCTGTCAAATAACGGCGAGGTCAAGAAGAGTTCGATCACTGGAAAGCTTTCGAGAGAATCATGCGCTGTGTTGACGTCATTCCACCCTTTTGTACCAGAATAAAGGGACAAACAAATTTCGACCGATTGAATCGGAACGTTACGAGTGACAAAGAGGAAATTCTCGCATTATTTAGTCGCTTTCAAAATCGGTGTCGATGCTGAGAAAATCTTTTCGTCCAGCGAAAAGACCACGGTGACACGTTGGACAAAAGGGGCGTTCACCAGCGTATGTCTTCAGATGTTCAAGCGTTTTATACGTTTACACAATTGGCGACAAAGGGTTTTCCTAAGCGCATTTCCACTCATTTGTTAATCCAAACCCTTCTTTCAAATTGAAAGATCCTTTGAATTTACTATTTATTTAAATGGACGAAGGGACAGTTTACTTTTCTATAAATTTATCTAGGCAAAGACCAATTTTAGCGGTACCAGGCATCGCTAACATCTATTAGAAGGTTAATTGGAAGGTGTCAGAGATTTATTTCTTTCTATTGAAATATATTCGAAGTCTGTTTAGTGGTTCTAAATGGATTTTATCGATTTCCGTCTTTCTATAAGAGAAATGCTATGAATTCTTCGTATCCACTTGGGTTAAATAATCGTTTTCTCTCTCCAATGTCAGCGGTGTTATAGGCTGCATTTTCTCATAGCTGATGGCCTCTATTACATTTATCTTTTTGTTTCATTTCTTTGTGACATACAGTCATTGTGATTACTGTGGATGTTTTCAACCATATGATGTACTACTCGGTACCTTTAATGGCATTTTTGCATGGGATGATCGATGATTCTCACAGAAAAGTGTTATATAGACGCATTTTAGCCTTAATGCATTGATGTGTCTTGTTTGGTATATGCCGATTTTTCGATCGATCAATTCTTGCATCGATTATCTAACAGGAAGCCAGAGAATTTCTGCATAAATCCAATAATCATTAGTTTCAAATCAGCTCTGTAAATTTTACCAATTTGAAATTCTATAATAACATTCCTTTTCCGTCGTTTCAGTTGTCATCCAAATTAACATATCTTGTAGAATTGATGTAAATATAAAGTTATTAATACCAATGTATTAATGAATTTTACCGGTTAAATAATTAAGCTGAATACCTGTCGTTATTGTGAAATAATCAAAAGTTCCCGTTTTAAAATCCTCGATACTAAAATTTAGATTTTCAAACCTTAGGATAATAAAGAAAATAAATATTTTTGATGTGTTCGTGAAATTTTTTTGATTCTACTATTTCAGTTTCAATTCCTAAAAAAGAATGACTGTATACATTTGTGGAAATTCTTACATTTCATTCTCGAAATCCATATTGCTCTGTAGTAAATGTTATATTGAACATTGACGACTCTCCGGAAAGGAAACCTGAATGCTACAAACTTAACATTAAGAATGTTTAGGAATAATGTAGATTTTTCCAAATCTGTGGATGAAAAATTATTTCTCATTCATCGATTAGAATATCATTCAGAAATAGTGCAAGGAGTCCTAATTGTCTAGCTCCGATTTAGAAATGGAAAATGTCGCGTTTTCGATTAGTCGAGAAATGTTGTACATGTACTGTATTATCAATGGGAACATTATTATCAATTAAACCATAAAACTTGAGAAACCTATTTTATGTACAGAAAAGTTTCTGTACATAAAATAAATATGGGAAAATACAGGAAAGTTTCAATTTCCCTTCGACTCTGTCGCATTAATTAAGGAAGGATGCTTCCGCCATAGCGAGCGCATCTTTTTATTAGGAAGTGTTACATTTATTGCCTACTCCAGGTTCTCTATCATGTATGGCTTTATTATCTAATAGACGAATTCCAGCCATATTTTTCTATCTAATGTACATAATCCAAGAAGCTTCACTAGCAGATATAATCAGGTAATTAATCTTTGAAACAATTCAGATCGCGGAAGATAATCTTAACTTGTCAGAAGATAAGATAACGTCAAAGCAATAAAACATGTGAAAACTTCAGTAGAGTATATAATTTTCTGTTAGTTAGATTGTCATCCCTCGCTCTTTTGCGAGATGGGAGGTAATGTAAGATTATAATGATGTGAACCGTGGAAATCATGGTCGTGAAATAAAAGTATCAAGTGGTACGGTAATATTTCATTTTTCCTTTCACGATAATGCAACCTTATTGTAAGCCAAGTGTTTGTTATACTTATTAGCTCATTTGGCTCATTAATGATGAACCACTTTGCGCCGAAGTAAGGTTTGTGAGAAATATAAGAAATGGCATCACGCTGCGGATTTTACGGCAGAAATCCAGTGTTTAATTTCCCCATTCGGAGTAACAAGAAGGCATTTGCTCTTTTCTACTATCTTCTCATACCCACTTTCGAGAGGAAGTTTCTGGCAATGAGCCCGTGGGTGGGGACGGAGAAAGAAATGGGTGGAGGACCTGGTTGGGTTGTAGGGCGTGTTGGGTTGGGATAGAGCTCTGCGCAAAACTAAGATAGATTGATGATATCACGTGACTCTGTATTTGGGCATCA
Source organism: Ladona fulva (assembly GCA_000376725.2). Taxonomy (NCBI): domain Eukaryota; kingdom Metazoa; phylum Arthropoda; class Insecta; order Odonata; family Libellulidae; genus Ladona; species Ladona fulva. The sequence continues at coordinate 470,384 of KZ308281.1, read as the reverse complement.
GCATCCACCTCTGGGTCCCCTTACGGCCTCACTCCCGACATTCCCATTTCCTTAAGTGAATATGATGGAGATAAAAGAAGATTTGATTAATTAGTCTTCCTAGCCTTTCACCCCGCCGGAATAGTGATCCTTTCCTCCTTCCTTTGTCTCCCCAGTTTCTTTCCCTCTTTCGCATTCTTCGCTCCATTCTCTTTTCCCGTAATCTTCGTAGGGGGTGCGGCTCCCGAGTATGCGCATACACTTCAGGAAAAGTAAAACACTGACACTATGTTGCCGATTTCATTAAAACATATCTATTAACTAGAGAGTTAGGATACGGTCAGAAGTTACTAATGTGATGAAATCGAATCGATTAAGGACAAATTTGTTTTCATTGATTCCTAAAATGTTACACTACGAGCTATAATACAATGGGCGCCAACCTGGTTGGCGTTTTAAGTGTTCAGTTGTGCCATGAGTATTTCCCAAATGAGAAAATCGAGTCGAAGCCGACGATCTGTGGAAATTCATAACTAAGGAAGATATAAACACATTTCGAAAGGAGAAAGACCAAAGGAAAAGAAGGAAAGAATGTTTCTAGTAGAAAAGTGTTTTTACATTGACGATTTTACAAGGGAAAAACATGATAATGTAAAAACGTAAAATGTATCGCATCGCACGTGCATCTGATTTCAAGATGAATATATTTATTGACATTAAATTTGTATTTTTAATTTTATTGAACGAATACGTCAATTTCTGTAACAATTGTTGACTTGTGTAAATAAACATTATGCTATAAATAAACTCAACGCAAGAATACTGATAATAATTATAAGTTTGCTTCGAAAAATCGGTGAATGTTACTCAGATGCTCCATTAAGTTGAATGGTGTTCTTTAAAGGAAAGAAGTTTTAGGCAATGGCTTAGTTTGCTCAATTAATTCAGCCATGGATTCGTCAAGAAGACGTCGCATATGCGTCCACCCTCTTTCATTGGTCATTAAGATTCCGAGAAAAAGTCAGAGAATGAAGTAGATTCTTGAACTCGTATCCAACAATCCAATATTTCCTCGGGTGATTTCCGCTATGGGAACCTAATAATAGAATAGAATTTATGGTGCACAAACTCAATGCTAAACTGCGAAAGGCGCCTTGCCGGGTATATATGTAAAATCCGGTTTAGACGCTATCACGCTTCGGATGGGGTCTCCCCTAGGTCCTGGTCCCTTTCATGCAAGACATAGTAAAATATCGTTTAAGATTCTCTGCTAGCCGCTTATAATCGGTCGCCTTATTTGATAGTCCAATAATTCACAAGGAAAGGGATGAGAAAAATATTGCATGAAAATTCGCGCGGCTTGGAACCAGCACTTGCCTAAGAAGTCTCCCAAAACGGCATGGAGAAATGATCTTGAAAGATAGGATAGCATTTGCCCGCAATGTGGAAGACCCAGGTTCAAGTCCTGAGACTCTCTGACTTTTTTTAAATGTCCGTTTCTCCTCAGACCAAGGATTGTTTACATTATCTGTATCGCGATCTTCCGCTCTCCTCTTTTGCATCGACTAGATTCTAGTGAGGTTCCTTTTGACTCTCTTGTCTGCGATGGTTAATTTTGTGGAATAAAATGAAGGTATCGCGATGTCTACCTGAGGAAATTGTGAACTCTTAGACCCGATTTGAGATAGAGATCTTCCCATAATTAGTCTGCCTCTCCTCAGGTTAGAACGAAAGATTTAAAAGTCTCTTGGATGTGTTTCTTTTCGTCGTAATCTCATGTTATATACTCGTAAATATCGAATATACCAGTGGGGCAGTGCAGTGTTTGGTAGGCTGTTGAGCGCAGCCTTGGAGAGGTCGAGCTTTGTGATTGCCTCACACCATTGCTGTCAAAAACTTCGTTACTATTCGCTGATTGTCTGCCTGGTAATAATTGCTTCGTTTTAGAATGACAGTATTAATAGTATTGTTAAAAGTGCTTCGACAAATAAGGTAATTTCGCACGTAAGCCCCCACCTGTAATCGAACCCGGGACCACTTTTACCGAAGTCGAATGCGTTGCCCACTTGGCTACCCAGGAGCCCTTCTTGAATGACGAATGATCTAAATAAAGTAATAAAGTGCGTTCGTTTTGTTATAAAAGCAGATCATTCTAAAAAGTATACGATAAGAAGGCAACCAGAATTATACAAGTTAGTTAGTTCGCGGACTCCTTACATACCTTACCAACAGCTGCGGCAAATAGAGTGAAGTAAAATATTACCCTTTTCGTTTTACATCGTAAAGTACTTATAAGAAAATTAAAGCACAAAAAATCCTTCCCTCATTTTTCAATGAGCAAAAATAAAAATGTGTCACAACCCGGTTAAAACTCTATCCCACTTATAAAGAGGTTTTCACTCGGTCCCCTAAAAAGCGTCTCAGGCGGGATTTCCTGTATATAAATGCGTATGAATTATGCTCTGTGCACAAAAGATGATTGTTATAATAATTAAATGAGCCTTATGTTTAATTCTATGGTCAATGTAGGGGTGGGAAACTTGCAGGTAAGAGGAGGAGAGAGGGAGGATGAGGCGAAGAGAGCTTCCTTCCCACGATTTCCTCTTGGAGACCCTCAATAACCGGACCGTGAGGAGGAGATGAATAAGATTTCGTGCGGTGAGGGAGAGGAGAGGCAGGGGGAGGTCGAAGGGGAGAGGACGGGAACGTGGAGTGCGTAAGTGCGTGCTTCGTGTGGTGAATGAGAGTGGGCTATGCGTCGAACGAGATTTCTGCTCTGAATGGAATCTAAGGCTGCCGAAATAGTGCCAGAGGGAGAGAAGGAATAGCAGGGCTGCCAATTAAATAAATAATCAAGTTAAAACTTTTTGCGCCCTTCTTAACTTCCACCATTATCAGACAAAAGGTTTACTGACGCAAGATAACCGCAGTAGATTCATACACATTCAGGTTAAGAGTTAAAATGAGCTTTGGTGAGCATTAACTGCTGCTTCTTGCTAACTATTAACCGTAAAAGTACACTATTCGTTTCTTGGAAGACGACTGGAACTCGGAAGACGATCCATCACTAATCATAGAATGGCGATGCTATTACAGCCTATGAGACAAACAGCGCCGCCATTTATCAGGAAACCGAACTAAGGGAACGTTTACATATCTCTTTATATAGACGCTTCTCCGGATATATATATATATATATACATATAGGACACTAAAGATGAGGCAGAAGGAAGTGCCCCACGGAGCCACCGATTTTTTTGCAGTAAAGTCCCAGGTTTGGACACTGGGAAAAAGCGGACATCCACCCTAGGCATCATGTGTTCGATTCTAGGAGGCCCCAAAAACGACCATTTTCCCATAAGAATGCATTGAGCGCATTTTCAAAAATTCGTTTAGCGTATTTAGCATAAAGATAGAACGTTGAAATTTACGGAATCGTTAGAAAATTATTTTATCTTCCGTTTACCGCAAGAACTTTATACCTAATGGCCCCAGGTTCGATGCTAGGTACCTAGTGCAAAAGTTTCAAGAAATCATTTCGGGTATTTCTAGGTAAGATAGAACGTTGAGATTCACGTCATCGATAGAGCTCAGACACCTCTATAGAATACATAAAGGTTTTTACCCTGAGGGTCCTTAGTTCGATGCTAGGGAAGTTTTTCTGTCTGAAGTTCATGAATTCATTTAGGGTATTTTCTGTTAGGGTAGAAACATGCAATTCATGGTGTTGTTAGAATAGATGATTGTCTATTGTATGCCGTAAAGCTTTTTGCCTTAAAGGCTCAGGCTCGATCCCAGGACCATTCGAATGACCAAATTTTCAAAAATTCGTTACGGGAATTCCCGGTCAGGTAGAAGGTTGAAATTCGTTACATCTATAGAAGATAGGGATTTCTATCGTATGCTGTAAGAATATTTGTCCTCATAGACCCAGATTCGATGCTAGGACATTTCGTATGCACGTATTATGAATAATTCGTTTAGGTTATTGTAGTTGGTGCATGGAACTCGGTGTATGGAAGGCGGAGTGTTGCAGGTGGTTTGTAATGCCTTAGTTAATATATCTTACATTAAGCTTGCAGTATGCAAGCTGCTTTTACTCGTAAACTTATACAACCGCCAGTACGATTTCTGACAGAATAATTATTGAAACCAATGAAGTTTTCATTCGATTTGGTCTTGATGTAAGGCAAAGCTTCTCAACCGGTGCGCCGTGGAAAACGTTCTACTCGAAATAAATTTAGCGTGTGACGCATGATACCGAAGAATTCCTCTCGTGTTACCCCGGTAATTCATTTTCTGAGGTAACTTATCCTTTAATAGGATTTCGTGGCGGAAGTTTTTACATCTTCCTTAAGTACCTATTTCTCATCAGTTTTATTTCTACTGCAACTTCAACAATACGGTTTTAATCTTCTCGAAGTTTGAATTGATACTCAGAAGTGTCGTGGAAGAAAAAAATTAGAGAAGCACTGTCCCAATGTAACAAGAACTTGGCGAAAGGAAAAGAGATGGAAATAGGATGAAAATTTGATATGTACTCTCGTTTAAATTTTCGTAGCTTCTCGTACCGTTTTTCATCTTATATTTAAAATTCTAGCCATTTATTTCGATAGAAATCGGCTATCGTAACCAATTTAGAGGCCATAGCAATGCCATCAGAAAAACATGATGAAATCTCTGCAATGCGATTATTTTATCACGCAAGAAGCCGCCTTAATAAATTGGTTAAAATCTGTTTTGAAGATATCAGAACTAATTATGTACACTTATATAAACATAATTTATAATCATGTGGATTTTAATTTTCAGTTTTAACAAAAGTTCGACAGTTTATCATCGTCATTCTTATCATTATTATTATTTAAATTTATTTAAATTGTTTGTACTTGAAATGAATTCGACTTGTGTATACCTCCTGTTTTGATGCTATCTTTAATGTAGGTATTCAGGTAAAATTGAAAAACTTTTTGTATTAATTGATGTAAATAGTTATTTCATTAGCAAAACAGTTCATGTATTGTAAGATTTCATTTGATAGATCTATTATTATCAAAACTGTTATTATTATTCTCAGGCTCAAGAGGATCTAAACGGTAAATTTCGCATTACTTGAAATTATAATAACTTGTACTTTACATTTGTTTTGATACTACTTGTAACATAATCACATAAAATTCAAAGCTAATTTAGTATCTATTAATGTAATTGTAAGCTATTGTCATCTTATCATATACTTACAACTGTTGTGATATATTGCGTAATTTTATCAATGTATTATTGTTGAAGACATTTAAATGTAAATAGAAGCCACATAAACCTACAGCAAATATTTGCTGTATAAATTACAGCTATTGTTGTTATTATTGTTGTTGTCGTATTTTTCAGTGTTACCACTGGAACAATTTCACCTATTCAGTAGATGGGATGGAATAAGCTCTGTCGATATGAAGAGGGATTCACTCCCATGCGATTCTTGATTTACCCGTTTATTTGAAAATCTAACACACAATGTGACAAGACTGCTTTGGACTGCTATTTTTTCTATGTTATTGATTATTATTTATAATATAATGCAATCCTTAGGCCATAATGGCCTATCTTCTACGTTAACTCAATTTGGCCTCGTCATTAAATTATTTCTCATTATTTTCTGCAGACCATAAAAAACATCTGCAGATGATATGCTGAAAGTGAAAGAGAAAATAAGAGTCGTCAAAGAATTGACTGACATTGGATTGACTGACTCACTTCTTTCAAAATTTGAAAGCATTTCCTACTTTCATCCTAAATGGATTTCAAGCCATAACAACTTGAGAGAAATCAGCCGTGAAAATCATTTTTGAGGGCTAAGGTCAGCGGAACCTATCATATTAGAAATAACGGTAATAAATTCTCTTCGAATCAATTTGAAGACCAGCTGCCTTAATCAACGGAAGGAACGGAAGGCGATCGGTTTGAATCATCACAACACACCGTAGCATTCACCATCATTCATAATTTTGAATTTAAACAGAAAAGTTTCTCTATTTCGAACGGGCATATGTCATGATCAGCCAGTACAAAGGAACTCAAGTATGTAAGTTCATAGCATACAATGTTGAAATATTCTATCATTGCATTTCCTTTCGTTGAGTGAAATTAATTTTCTCTTCTTTAGATGATTATTCTGTTTCAGATAGTGCCTAGTTGTTTGCGAAGATTCTCATGATTGGTCTATCTAAGATAGAGATGTCTTCATGCATTTATAACTCAAACACTGCTTACAAGAATTTATTGATGGGCTATACGTAGAATGCTGAAAATAATTCGATTCTGGGAAATAACCTTTAATTAATGTATCCCGTAAAAGTGGGTATCAGAAAAGCTGGATGGGCATTTGTAATGAAGAGATTCTGTGTTGTTGAACTCTTAATTAATTAAACTCAAGAAGGCCTGAGAATAACACTTTTTTAGACGAGATAAGAAGAGTCAACAAATTAAAAAGTTAAACTTCCAGCAAGGTTTTAATTTAGATAAGATTGGAATTTAAGATTTTTAGTGTTTTACATTATAATGTCATGAAAATGCAAAGTAATCATAAATGTATTACGGATAAGTATTTCCACACAAATCTACATAAACAAAAATAAATAATATATTTACATTCATTAGTTTTATTTATCATCGAAGCAATATCAACTGAAAGAATGAAAAACAAATAATCGTGTTTTGACGAAAAACTTAAGATTGCTAACCAAGCTATACACATTATTTCGTTTTTAATTTTTCGATATTCAGCCGTACCATCACACATCGTTTCCATGCTTGCAACATGTTTGACCGATTGCCTTACAGTGTTAATAGGTTTTGGCAACTTTGGTAATGTTGGCTCAGCCGGCGATGAATGAAAATGTTAGGACTATGGGATGAGGTGAATTGGTGTCACGGTGAATTGGATAAAACGGGAAGTGGTAAAGGAATTGGGAGTGGAGGAAGAATGCGTTGGTGAAGGGAGGGACAGAGACGAGAAGAGAACAGAACAGGAAAGAAGCTCTTCAACAGAGAAGATAATAGAGCGTGGGAAATTAAGAATAAAGGAAGAGAGCAAGGAATGTGTAAATGAAGATTGTAAGAAGAAAACGAGAAGTCCATAGCTAAAGATGCTCCGTAGCAGAGAAGATTAAACTACAAGATAGAAGGCACATAGAAAACGTGCTGAATTTTTGGAGTCATTCATAAATCATTAGAGGCATAATAATCAAAATGCAATCATATCGTGACGAATAGAACATTTTTCATTTGTTTTTTGGTACTGGATAGAGAATAGTAATAGTAACAATAACAAAAATAGCAATAATAATAACTTCTATGGTGGATACAGGAAAATGTATTTTTTGTTGGTTTTTGTCTCATTGCTGTGATGATTTGAAAGTTACTGAGGCATGACTTATGCTGATTAATTAAATTTATTTTGGCCGATTCCTTTCAGAATGCGCTATGCTTTGGGAAGGAATGAAGATATCTTCGCACATTAAGACGAAGGCCTAGGATAATTTCCAAGGAAGGATAAAGGTAAAAAAATTCTGACAGGACCGGGACTCGAAAAGGGATCTTCCCCTTTAGTACTAAGCGATCCCATCTGCATGTTCTGGCACGATAGATTTATTGCATAGAGCAGTCGCCTATTAATCGGAAGATCCGAGTTCGAGTCCCGGTTCTTTCAGAATTTTTCCTGACCGTTTTCCCTTGGTAATTAAATCTTATTCATCGGATTACTCTCGTGCACTGTAAATTTGTCTAGTTTGGAAATGCGGATATTATAGCATTCTGCCTTATAGCATTCTTGATTAGTAATGGAATCTAGGCAAGCTGCCGTGCATGTTCATACAAAAGACGGTTCATCTGAAAATGTTTACATGGGAGACTGATCGGTAATGGTAAACCATGAGAGTTGGACTTCAAGTAAATCCTAAAGAAATTTAATATAATTTCAGTAACGAACTGAGAAAATGAAAATGAAAATAGACGTTTACCCGTACCACATAACGTTTTCATTTTCATTCAAAATTTTCATTTTCATTTTCTCAGTTAATTATGGCTTCCTACCACAAAGTCTTGCCAGAGTCTATTGATAGTATAATTTCAGGAATAATTAGGGATCTTTTAACGGCAACTCATTTTTGAAGAGTGCCTGAAATTTAAACCCACATCATTAATCTATATTGCTCGAGTCTTCATTACTTTACCTCTATTTGGCAAAAATTTGTACTGTGGAGGCCTTGTTGCTCGTAATGTTCTTAGTTTACCAAATAAAAAATGCGCGTAAATCATATCATAAACCCTAGTTTTGGTTGTTTTGTTAGAGCAATGTATGACTTAAGTATAGTTGCTATCGGGCGAGACTCGGCAAAAACCGTAATTTTTCCTCACGGAATATGATCAAGAGCCACATGGTGGACATTTCTGATCCATAAGATTAACGGCGGGCAAGTAGAAAAGAATGACTGCTTAAGATTGCATAAGTTTAGAAATGTACGACAATGAAATATTAAACGTAGGCATTAAAAAACAGACTTTTAATTCCAACTTTCCGAACATCTGTCCTGCTTCCGAGCCAGCCAACTTCCTGGATTTAAATTCACCGCCAACAGCAAATTTAAACCTTCGCCGAGATTTCCAGTTTTGAAATTCAACCTTGAAAATTAAATGCTACAGGAAGCCAGAATCTTATAATACTGGGAGCAAGCTGACAGAAGGGGTGAAGACGTCTTGAAAATAAGAAAGAAAGAAGAGAGCGTTTCGGAAAATCGGAACACGAAGGTCGCGGCATAGAATTGCGGAGAGGCGAGAAAGAAGGTTAGGAGCTGAGGAGGAGCAAAAGGAGGAATTAAGGGGTGTTGAATCTCAATGTAACGCATGAGAGAAGACAAATGAAGAATGAGTTGCGCATGGTAATGGGAATTTAAACTCAAGTGTCAGAGATAGAGAGTGACACACAGCTGAGTTGGGTATGTATGTAAGGAAGTAGTGTGAGCGGGCGAGGGACGCAAAGAAGTGGAAGAAATGTGGATGAAGAGCTAGGAGGAGCTTAAGCAAATGCAGATAACGGGGGAGGAAGGGTTTGTGTGTTTCGCTGAGAAATAAATGGGGCCGGAAGCGCATTGGATTTCGGTTGGGAAAAATAGTGTTGTCTAATACTTAATGAGTGGTAGTGGAACCGTGTAGTGCCGGGATTCCCAACTTGGGGTACTCGTCCGCCTTGGAGAAACAGAAAGCTGGTCAATGTGGTACGGTGTGTAGTAGTGTATGGATGAGGCTATAATACTATTTAATCACCACAATTGTAGTTCTTTCAGTACAATCCCTTTAATATTTCGTATTCGTGTTGTTTATGTACATTTCCTTCCTATTAAATGTTGAGGATACCGAGGATAAAGCGGCCACGCTCTAAGGATGTGCATGGCCGTTACCCCGCTTTCCTCTAGGACGAGTCCATTCTTTCCCAGAATGCAGAAATAGGGGAAGGGTAGAAGATTAAAGAAGACCGACTTCCTTGTTTTATCTGCGAAATCCATGCCGGTGCGACCACAACCCCTTCCACTTTCCTCTTCCCTTTTAGTAGCATCCTTATATTGTTATCACTATAACTTTAAAATTTACGTCATATTATGACGACTCGGGTATAAGGGATAGTTTATTTTTGAGTCGAAGGTGGTGCGTTGGCATAAAAATTCTTGGAAAATCCTGATGCAGCAGATTCTGGCTTAAGGAACCATGCCGAAAGAAGTTCCTACGCGGTGCTTCACCAGTGGTGAACATTAAATAAATTAAATTTTAACGAATAACTAATGAGACCGTCATTATAAATTCAACAACACCATCGGCGATTCATCTGTCATGCTGACCGACTATAAGTTAGCGAGATAAATCAAACCATCCGCATTAACAAACAAAGACAATTTCATCCGTGATATTAACATTTGTTTGAATTTTTCCTCTCGCGTCACCAATAATTTTTCAGTGTGAAAACCTTTCTGTAACGCTTGAGGCGTCATCTTCAATATGAATCACCCGCCACTTCAAGTGTGATGTATTTTTCAGGAAGTAAAATAAAGTGCTAATGAGATGATTGTGCTCGTCTGTTTCCGGTAAATACTTTAGGTTAGCTGTGACTATTAATTTTAAATATCATCAGGAGGTTGGGCTCTATTCTTTGGAAAATGCAGCACATCTGCATATACATTAATATTGCTATTAATACTGATACTGCGAATTGCCTTGGCTAGGCCGTCATAAGGCTGGAGAACATATGCTATTTTAATTGGGATGCACAATTAATTTTTATTTTGTTTGTAATCTTACTAAAATCCATCTTGGAAAATATATTCAGCAATACAAAAACTGAGATTACCCACTATTTATATGATGCTATTTTGACTTCGAATCATTTTTCCATCACGCTATAGACCAGTGTCTGCCCAGTTTTTATATTTGCATTACTTAAAAACAACATTTTTATATTATTAGGTCTTTTAGGTTCTCGTGACAATTCAGATGATTCATTTCCACATTTCCGCATATAAACGTATTTACGAATTGCAAGATACACTGATGTTCAATTAAGTTTAAGAATCTTGATTAACGCAAATTTATTACCTCATAACTTCTTATTTCATCCCCCTTCGCCAACACTTTTAATTAACTGATGCATATTCAGTTTCTTCGGCAGCATGAAATTTTCCACTTAAAAAATTCTGTATATCATCATCGCGGAATATCTCATGAATAATTGATTCCCTCGCGCCGACAATACGAAATAAAAGTAAGAAATATATTAGGAAATCTTTCTCGCAACCCTTTTATATCGAATATCATATTCAAGGAAGCTAAGCGATGCGAAATTCATCCCAAAGTTCCATTTTTCCCCATTCGCTTGTCATGCTTGAACACAATCATTTCGATGGGAAAGGGATTTAAAATGTTTTATGATGTCAATGCAAAGTTCGAATAAACACCAAAATATAAAGCTCATGGAAACTTGCTGCTCAAAATGTATCATTAAATTGTAATTCATTAGACTTGGAAAAAATAAAAAAAACTTTTTTGAATAATTCGTCCAGTGTTCAGTTGTCCAGTGTTCAGCATAATCGTCATTTAGTAGCACCTTAGTTCCTTGTAGAGAATTTCTGCGGGGTTTCTTCTCTACGTTTCATGCATTGGCATTTTTTAGCCGTGGTGAAAGCAATGTAAATGAATGATATTGAATTTCAGTAAGCATTTTGGATGATCGACGTCTTAAGGAATCAGCCACTAAGAACAACTGTCAAATAAGTGATATTTCACTTACTCTAATGATTTTAATTACCTTACATTGCATTCTTATCAAAACTAATCACCACATTTGCTCGCTGGATACTTCTTTATCGCTCTTGGCTCTGTTTTTGCTCATTAGTCTTTCAAACGAGCTTTTTCACGAGCTCTTGAAAAAAAACATTGATTTTTATATTTTATATTATGTTAATTCATTGATGTCATAAATTCATGTAGATGTACCTCAAACTCTCACGATGTTCTTTGTTATGCATCGTTATTAATCCGTAAACTTACACGCAAGTAGGGAATGCACTTGTATGTTTGTCACTTCAGCCGTAGCTCACATTCTTTTTCATAGTTTTGTCTTTTTTTTATAATCTCCCAACATGGTTTTAACATTCTGAGTAGTTCATTCCAAATAGAGGGCAGGCTGCTTTTCCGTATCCAAGAAAAGGAGAAAAATATAGTACTGATACAGCCGAGTGTAAGCATAAAGTGTGAGACATTTCGATATCATGTACACGTCGTAGTGCCAACATGTCAAGAACTAGAACTGATCTACTATTTATCCATTATCTTGGAGATATACACAATGATTTAAATGGATTATGCGAAGTCTTTTTTTTTAATAGTTTGGAAGCACGGACAGTGTCAGCAACATTGAACAAAAAAATTAAAGGCAATGAAATGGTGGTGCTAATGACGGACAGTGAAAATAAAATGGGCTGACCGTGTGTGCACTGATGAAGTCTTTTCTAGGAGAAGATGGAGAGAGAAGCCACTAGTGGAAGTTGACGAAATGCATAAAAAAGTAATAGCGCTCACATTACGTCTCAATAGTCCCTGGAGGGCAGAAGTGGAATAAATGGTTGATGGTAGTAATTATAGAGGAACACCTATGTTGAGGAAGGTGAAGCAGATGTAGGTAAGTCATAAAGTTTAGCAAGATAAAAGAATGAAGTGATTGGAGGGGGAGGAAGAGCTCGAAGAGCTTCGACATGCCAATCCTCTGATTGGTAACCAATGACGATGATATAGCATTTATTTCCCCATGAGTAGACATTAGTTTGAGAGTAATGAATGCTCATAATCTGATAAGCTCATAACTTCCCTCTCATGATCTACTGGAAAGCCGGGGGCCTCAGCATTGCTAGCCCAAGATCCAGCCGTGATCGAAAATTACTTTACGCTTTTTGATTCAAACTCTATCTGTGACCCGCAATCCTCGAATTTCGGGGCGATAATTTAAGGGCGTAGTCCAAAAATCTAGGCATTTTCTTCTCGAAATACGTGACACTCTCGCCTTCGTAGAAGCCTTCTAAACAGCGTTCGTATCTCGATGAAGAGGCGTGGGAGGCCATCGTGGGTTGGCTGCGGATCGCCCTTGGGTTAAGGGCGAAGGGAGGCAATCCTCCTCTCCTCGCCACCGGGAAGGACTGGCTGTCCGCTCGGAACGGGTTTACACGCATAACTGTGGGAGAGGTCGAGAAACACCGGAGACTGCGGCACGCAGGTCTACTCCTAGAAACGCATTGAAAAACCTCTCCATTCTCGTAATATTTCCCTTTTTCTCTTTCGATCACGTGGACAGCCGATGCTTGCGGAGATCGCGGGTGTGGTCCAGTGCATGCGGCCTCTACAGAGGTTCGCCAAAGTGGGCAAAAAGAAACGGCGATCAACGTATCCTCCCTCCACTGGTCGACCCATAAAATAGTTGTTTTACAGGCGATGGTAAACTGTTTTAAATTGACTGGGAGAAAGACTCGATTTCCGCTTCTTTCCAAGCGAGGATTCATTCTGTTTACCTTGACTTATTCATTTGTCCGGAGTAAATATTGACGGCATTTCTTGCCGGATTCGCTGAGTTGTTGATCGTATGAGTTTGAGAGACGTTAACGCCGTCGACATGATCTAATCTAATCTCGTTGGGAGACTCAAGGTCATTCATTACGAGGCAGCGCTGAATTAAAACTCCTCTAGATTTATAAGAAGACTCCTAATTTGACCTTGGAATACGGCAGATAATATTTTGCTGCTTAAAATCTGCTCAATATTTTAGAACCGGTGTAGCATGAAATACAAAATAATATTCAATATGCCTCGAAAATTAGTTTTTGCTGTATTTTTAACCTTTTAGCGAAACCTTTCAACTGCACATAGAGCTTTTGCGCCGAAACGACTCTAATTGAAATCTGAAATAAATAATTTTTCCAGTCGACTGAAAATGCATATCCATTGAAGACTTAGAAATGCTGAAAGGGCTGTGAAACTCATCGAAGTATATTGGAAAAGCTGATCTCTATTCCTAGTCGTAAAAATTGAAAACTTATCTTTGATTTGGTGAAATTCGGCTTGGTTTTGATTAGGATATTTAGTTATTTTACCAGTATTTCGTCGTTTATAGTAAGAATGTTGTCTTTAGAAAAATCATTTCACAAAATTATTGCACTTCCACAAGAATTTAAACTATTGTCTTACATCTTCTCTAGATTAAATTCATAAAGTACCATTAATATTGAGCTGTTTATTAGCACGTAATATGCTATACTTTTTAATTGCTAGAAAAAACTGCGGTCATTTTTCCTGGAAAACTGTTAATGCACAACGATCAAATTTCAACATTTTTCAGACAATATGCTAATTAATAATTATCTGCGGATTAAGAGCAATAATAAAGCATTAGCTTTGAAAAAAATCATAACATTTAAATTAACCTTAATTTATTTTAATTTTCCTATAATATTACGAAAAATTTTAATTTGATTTAATTTTGAATTTATTCTAATAAATTAATTTTTCATTTATATACTTTTCATTTCCAATTCATACCGGAGGTTTTTAAGCATATGGTGATATTTAACAAAGAAGACAGTGGTAGATTCAAATACAATGTAAGATTGTTGATTTGATTTAGCTAAAACATAATGATTCTGGAAATCAGTATTTCGGCAATGAAATACCAAACCTTAATTCGGTTAATGAGTAACTTGGCCGTAATTACACTGGAATATCCAGATTGTTCCAACAACCTTTGCTCATCTCCATACCTTGAAATTTGCGCTCACGAGTGCTAATATTGGACATGCCAAAAAGTAGAAAAGTAATTTCAAGGTCGAAGGGAAAACTCGATGATTAAGATCTGCAGAGGTGGAGAGTTACATTTTATGTGGTAGTTAGCGATTTCATGATGATCGTAGAAGGCCATTCCCATTGTTTGGCCATAAATTACCCACTCACTGGAAACTAATTGCTCAATCGTGATAAAAGACAAGGAAATTGCAGAGTAAGCACAAAGTTGAAGCGTTTTAAGTAAAACGTCTCAACATAAATTACAATGTGGAAGGACGAGATGTCATCTCTCTTTTCAATCTTGGACGAAACTTTGCACTTAAATTCATTACTGAAGCTTGGATTTTTATTTTACCGCGATATTAAAGGTGAGCTTGAGCATCTTTTTGTTCTGAAATTGGCATTCCGGCCACTTTACGTAGCTGTATGTGGATGTTCTCGATTATTCATATTTGATTATTACTCTGACAGAAGATAGCACATGTTCTGCAGTGGTAAAATACCTTTTTATAGTGAGACCTACCTTAAGCGGAATCGTAAAAAATTTCCGAAACGGACAGGTTTTCTACATGTACAGATCTGAATTACGTACTTGTCAATGTACCGCAGATCAGAAACAAGATCATTTTTCATAGTTAACCAATTTCCGCTTTATACACGTTCTGTTATGCACAGTTTTCACTGTTTTTTGTAATTTACATTGATTTATGATGATGTAGCGACGGATTTGTATATTCTTTTTCCTCGATAATATGTAATTTACTGAGGTATGTTTGATAATTTAAACTGTTACACTAACGCCTACATTTTTCTCGTTCACGATACTTCCATGAATTATTGAAGATTTGTAATATCATAATATCATAATCGTTTTAATATGCCCTTAAAGTACCACGTGAAATTTATTAAAACCAATAAATACTCATCTTCGTAGAAATTCTAGTTTATATATCTGCTTCGACTTCTAGATGTATGATGAACTGCCGAAATCTTAGGGATCCTATATAGTGCGATTGAAAGACCGTTATCAAGGATAAAGAGATGTGCTAAATTTCTTTACAAGCTCTCTGCACACACTGAATTCGTGACCACCCAATTAGAATAAAATTCCGTGGGAAGAACTATTTCTACAGAGAATAGATTTCACCGAAGGAAAGTTTAAATTCATGATCTCTGTTACCGCTGCAATATATTTTTTATTAATATGTTCATCACATACTTCGGCGATACTTCAGTTCTCTAACTTCTGATTGGTTTACGGTGATTTCAACGATGGTGTATTGAAGTCACTGAGTGCGCTGGTCTCGCTACGTCCTTTAGCGACCCTTGGGTAGACTGTGAAGGTTAACGCAGGTTTAAAACCCTTCCTTAGCGTGATGGAGGCTAAGCCAAAACAAAGGAGATAGGATTTTATGTCTCAGGAGAGGCAGGCATGGAGGGAGATGAGGTAGGGGGTGAGATTCGGAGCCATGAGAGTAGAGATAACCTCTGAAGGCCATTAACAACCTCTTCCCTACTGCTAGAAACACTTTGCCGAACTGCCCAAGGGTCCTTCACTATCCATCCTCACTCGCTCCACTCTTCAAAGCGATACTCCTCCCTTCTTACCTTTTTCTCATCCCTCATTATTCCTCTTGATTCCTCTTGAACGCACTTCCCTTGCGTTACTTTTGCCTTTTGCCGCAACTTCGCTTCGGTTGTGCTACTTTACGCGTTCCTTTGTTTCGTTTACATTCAAGGAAGATTAAAAGGTCTGACAAAATCAGAAATGAGAAGAAACCACAGAAATTTGGCGAGGGGAAGGATACGAAAGAAGAGATTTGACAGGAAAGGTCGCAATGTGGAAAGAAATAGTGGAGGAAGAGATTTCAACTAGTTGATGAGTTTAGAAAGGATGAAGAGTTATCAGAATCTCTAGAGTGGAGCAGGAAGTGGGAACAATAGAGAACCCTGTGTAACATGTAATCACGTACCTGTGGAAAACGAAAAGAGAATGTTAATGATGGTGATGATATTCAAGGAATGTTATGGAGACATGATAATGGCATATCTCTATGACATATCATATAGACGTCAGTTTATATTGGTTAATGCATTTTGTGGTATTTAATTTATTTCATTATCGTAGTTCGATGGTAAGGCAGATGAAACTTGAAATACCTTTCTAACGCAAATGTGGCCGTAGTTAAAAGTGAAATCTGATGCCATTCCGAGCTCACTCTGATCTTCAGGTAACTAGATAAAAATGTTTTACTCATAGGAGTGAATAGATATCGATGCTGAGAAATTTAATCTTGAAAAGTAATCCAACGTTTCACAGAAATTAGCCCGCTTTGCTTCAAATGCTTGACGAAGTTAAATTTATAACTTGGTTTAAAATATTTACGCTAGACTCCGCTGGTAGAAATTTAGATCTTTAGTAAGTAATCCTTTATCTGCACACAATTCTTTGTTCTCAAGGCGTAAAAAAATTTAACAGTTAGATATTAGTAGGAAAATCCGCGACACAATTATAAGGTAGGGGAATTATCACAGTATGACGTTGCATAATTGGGGCAATGTTACGTAGAGAGTTTCATTTTAAAGTCAAAATCTCTCATCGTACAAATGAAGAAAGAAGAAATTGCTATGGATGGTTCTCCGACTACTTCGATAGGAATGATAGACAATTATTCATATAATCCTTTCAAGGTATACGCTCCAGTCAGAATTTACTAAATGCGTCAAACGGTTTCAAGATCAGTCGATTTATAGTCCAAGAGATATGATATCTTTCTACGACCGACTTTGCTTACGATGGAACGTCAACCTGAAACATACCATCTCAATGAGAAGGAAATTTCAGCCGAGCAAAAAGTTACTTTCCTTACTTGGGTATCCATTCTTTACTCTTCCTCACCGGCCAGCCTTTCATACTCTCGGCTTTGCGTAATTCATTACCTTCTCTACCCCACTACTTCCCTGTTTATTTAACTCTCTCATTTTTTGTCTCCCTTTTTTCCGTCTCTAGTCTTCCGTCTTCCCATCCGTCATCGCATCCTTCCCCCATACCCTCTTCCACTTTCCTCCCCTTCCTTTCATCTTATCACGCGCGCCCATCGCTCCCTCCTTCAGGTCCCATTTCCCGCGCCCTTTCTTGCAACCCCGTGCCTCCGTCGTTCCTCCATCACGCCCGTACCCGCCAGACTCGCTCACGAGCGGCTCTTTCCATCCCTTCCACATCTCATCCCTTACAAACTACTACGGCTTTCTCCATCCCACTCCCATTAAGGTCGACCACTCGTAACGCCCCCCGCGTTAAAACTCAAGACTAGGCAATTTCTCCTTGCTTTCTTTCTCTTTCGCTTAATAATTTCTGCCTCTCGCATTCTCTTAGTCACAGCTTTATCCTCCGAGTGAAAGGACCTTTTACTCTACAAGACTCGCGACTTTCTTTTAGCTCCACGTACCAATCTTTTCTATTCCAAATTTCCTCCAAGGTGAGCGGTAAATAATAGTAAGACGTTAAGTAGGAAGTAAGAAATAGTTAAGTTAATTATGAATTAAGTTAGAGAAAGTAGGAGTTAAAGATTAAGTCTTTTACTGGTCTGTATTTATTGGATTCTATTTACCAGCTATGATTCAGTCAATTCTTAATCTCAACATAAAACTGATAATATAATCTTTATTTAAAGTGCTACGATGAGTTTCAGTAAAAAAATCGTAATTTTGTCTCCTATTTAACTTTTATTAACTTTTTAGGAAACTTTTCTGGTTAGCAATCAGAGGAGAGCTTCCTAAGATAGAAATAAAAATATTCTAACATATCTAAACTACTACGGAAATATGATCATAAATACAAATTTCTCGCGCCTAAGCAGATAGAGGAGGTTTACAAATATTCTTATCTCAATAGGGTACAATGGAAAGGGAAAATTTGCCTAATTATGATTTAAGAGACATTTCCCCTACCTTCAATGAATTTTGGCCATAGAAAAATAAATTGTAATTGTTGTCATTAGAAAAGATTATTGGGATCTTAACGGAGGTGAGAAAAATTATAGAGGAAATATTTCTTGAAATTACGAGAGACGAACGACTGTCAGAGTTGAAGTTTAGAATGATGATGGAATTAAGTAACTGGCAGGGGAATATGATGACCGGAAGAGCTACGATAAAGCAGTCTTGGGATTGATAACCATTATGATATGTAATTACAAAAAAAAATTGTATCTCTCGTAAACTTTTGCATGTTGGATACATTAATGCAATGGAAAATTGTATTACATGCTCTTAACTGGAGCTTTTTGAAAAGTGTGCATATCGAAAACCGTGTGATATGCTGCTTCCCCACATAGCTGGCTACCGCCCTACTTAGTTGCCTCTTTTCAGATGTGCTGTGAAAAGAATAAAGAGCTCTCGAATTATCAGTAGTGACGTCATTCTGAAAATGTTCCCATTTTTTTAAATTTGTTTTTTCTATATAGCTGCATTGTATTACTTCTAAATTCCATGTTAATTTATAAATACTGGTATCGCTGGTGATTACATACTTCTACATCCAGTCTATTCTTCCTTTCAAATAACATGAACAAATAGGCTTCGTAAGTAGGCTTCTTTTCTTCTTAATTTTCATGTAAGTCGAGATTTAATAGTATAGAATCATCAGTAGTGACTCTGGTGAGGTATGGTTGATTTTAAAACGCAAATGAGTCTGATGATGGATCGTTTTTGTTTGGACTCGTGTTTTTTGAGGAACCGTTTAATGCAGAACGAATCATATTTAATCATCGTTTTGGTTTAAATCAGAATGATACCTATTCTTCGAGAGAACGTATTTTCTTATGTATTACTTCCTTATTTTCATCTAAAATGTATATCAGATCGATTGATTGTTTATAATAAGACTAAAATGTTTATTAAGTTATCGCATTAGGTTATCACTCTATTGCGTCGAAGAAATAGTCAATAACTTATTGTGGCCATAAAAGGTGAACTGGGAATACCTTCATTATTCATTAATAACAATAAAACTATTTTATGAGTTAGAATTTTTCTATGCTACAAATATTTTATGCAACATTTGTACCTTTATTGGATGCAAACTAAGCAGGAGAATTTCTACAGAATGGATGAAATACGAATAGCCTTGCTCGTTTCAAACTTCAAACACTTAAGATAACAACACTGATGTGCAAGTTTGGATTGCGGAGCGAGTTGGCCTCACATAATGAAACAGCAAATAAACCATGCATTTTCGGAGAAATTACTGTTTTCTCGGAATCACAAGTATTAGGGGTAGATATTTTCCGCCTTTAATAGTTTCCGGAAAATTTCCCTAGTTAAAAAACTTTGTCGACTAATCCTAAATATATCTCAGGAGTTGGTAAAAAATTCTCTTTGAACGATGAAAGTGGTGTGGAAGTATACTGCTTCATGGAAATGAACACTTAGGACCTTAGTGCTGCGTTTACTAGAAAGTTAATATCTGAATCGGGAGCAAAAGTTGCGGAATCGTCTCAATTCTTTGGGGAAGAAGAGACGACGGGAATTTCCTTGTTATACGAGGAGAAAACTAAAACTCCTACTTCAGAGTGTGTAATCCTTGCAACCCGTTTTAATCCTCGAAGGCATCCTTATTTTAGTTCGCATGCCTGACTCAGCCGAAATTCTAAACGTAGTTTACATTCTTAGTTAACATCTGAAACAAACTTGAAGCCGTACCTGACCTGCACACTCATTAGAAGTACACTTTTGTATGTGCGTTATCTAACGAGATCAAACTTAAACGACTATTGTAAATTAGTTCCTTCCATTCTTCTGTTTTATCGTAACCAACTACCTGCTTGTTTTAATTCAAATTCTACATCTATTCTTATATGAATTATTATTAATAACCGTGCATTATTTTGTTCATTCATCATTCAGTCGTGTTGGTGAGACCTTCCTTTTTTATATATTTTCCCCTCTTCTTTTTAAATTTTAGTTGCTACTGTCTGTATGTTTCATTTTTTATCGCACTCCTTCTCGTGGGTATTTTCCTGTAGGGTTATAATATTTCCCACCTGCAGACTTACTAAAAAAATAAACAAAAACAGAAAAAAACAAAAAAGTAGGTTTTATCTTTAAACCTATAATATCTCCTTCCTATTACTACTTTTTCTTTAGTTCAATTTCCAATATCTCCTAAATCTGTAATGACCAATCATAAGATATAAGAAACGACTAGTAAGTATCGATAAAAAGGTATTATAACCATGAAAGATGGCCGTGAAAAGAAGCTGGCACACAATTCTTCGTGGATAACATGCATGCATTCCTTGTAACACAAATAAAGTGTTCTACAATATTTTTTAATGATATCGACATTCATCGCGGGAGAGAAAGTCCTTTCAGTCCGGATGTGTCAATTTTCCTGTTCCTGTCGCGAAATATCTTCAATTTTCACCGTTCCTGAATCCAATCGCATCTTTTTACATATTGTATCCAACTCTACGTTTACCTCAGAAGTGAAGCTTATCGTGGTTTTCTTTCCAGAAAGATCGTTTAGGATCCGTTTGGTCAACCTATCGTCAATCAATATAATAAATTACTAAATAATATCAGTTTTCCTTTCTTAATTGCCCTATTTATATTTATTATATTTTAATATATTTTATAAACATTTCTAAAATTTCATACATCTGTAGTTCTTGGTGGCTCTAGTAACTTCCCTTACATCCAACTTTCTTTTATTATTAGCTTGTTTTAACTGTTATTTTATTCTAGGCATTCATCTTCATACGCTTGCATTCTGACATAATCGCTGAAGTATGAAGCCCTACCTTCGTTTTCTTATATTTTACTTTTTGAACTTATACTTGACTGTTTGTTGAAAGTATCCATAGTTTTAGAACATGTTCTTTGCATTTTATGTATGCCTACGTCAGTAGCAGATTTTTCTGAAACATTTTCTTATCTGATATCCTCTAAAAAAGTGTTTTTCAAATCCTCACGATTCGACCATCGTCTTAATTTAAAGCTAATTTATATTTTCATACTCTTACCTTGCCACCGTCCTAATATAGTATAATTTACACTTTTATTTTAAATTTGAAGTGCGTATCACATTTTTTTCGCATATATTATTAGTTCTTATAATAATAAGTTTAAATAAACGTACGAGAGCAATAGTGGAATTGCATGATAAAATAACCATTTAATCACCAAACCTGTACATATTCCGCTAAATAAATCACAATAAAACTTCAGAAGCTTACTGATTTAACCAGTTTTCTGATGACAGTGCAACTTCGCCGAATCCGTTAAACTCCTGCCATTTTATTGAGACTTATTTTGTGGAATTTGTATAGTTTTTGTTATTAAATAGTTATTTTAATAATAACTTATTACACACATCGCAAAACATTTCCTACGTCCTATTATTCCCCTAGTTTTATAACTTTTTGTTAAATGTTAAGACAGTGTACTGGGATAGGTGGAAGAGAAGGTCCGTTTGAGCCAGATTCCGCTAAATAAAGCGTCTATCTACCTACCTTACCTCTTCTTCCATCCCACCTTCTCTTCCTTCACCCCATCCTATCTCCTTCCACCGCAACGTGCACGCCTAAGTACTCGAGAACTTGCGAATGCAGCCAATTAGGTCGATTTATCATTGTCTTCTCAGTCGACGTGAAGGGATCCCACCGCCCAACTGCCTTCCCTCACCGCCTCCCGCCCCACTCCCGCCTGCTCATCCTCTATCTCCTTCAGCCAGCATCCCATTCACCCCCACCCGTAACCGAGTACAAATCCATACGTATCGAGATGATTTCTTTTGTTTCTCGCGAAACGGTTCTACGGCCAGTTAGATTGGATGGAGCGACTCTTTCTTTTTTTACGCGCCACCCGATAGGATTTGTTTCGACTTCTATTTTTAACATCCCCGTGATTGAGATTCATGTTTTAAGGGAAACGATTTAGTTTGGTTAATTCAGGGACAATCTTAATGGAGATAAAGAACGAAATGGTTCTATGTTTTCTTTTCGGAGCCCGTCGTTTGAAATTAAACGGATATTTTTTTCGAACCGTGAAATGTTTCGTTTCGCCGCCGACTTCAGCGTCAATAATATCGTGGAGCAACACGTTAACTGTATGACGAGTATTTGCTCGGAAGTCTTGTATACATATTCAAATGAACTGGATTTCTGTCCATTGAATGAGGGAATGTGACGTTGGGAAGCTACGAATCGTATTTGTCAACGCCGGTTAATCACCTAGGCCTCCGCGAAATATTACCAATTTTTTTTCTCTGTTATGAAATACCAATGCCAAAATGATGTAATTCTTTCCGATTTTTCATTGACTGCAGATGAAGGAATGACAGTTTAAGTCAGTTTGATCCCAAAATGTATGAAAATTATTTTTACAGCTATCTATCACGATATCATACGGAAGGATTGAGTTGCGTCACAGTACATTTTAAAGACTCCGAATAGAATGGGTGACTAAGTGATTTCATTCCTAAAAAATATCCGATACTAAGTTCGTTGAAATTACACCAATTTAAGGATAGCTTTAAATAAAATCTACGGTGGAGGCCAAGCTATTGTGGAAATCCATGGTAAAGGAAATATATATACTTCTCCGCACAAAAACTTATCGGCGTAAACCGACACCGAAACCTATAGTCGATAAAAGTTTTTGTGTTGAAAAGTATATATCTGTCCTTAATTATAAGGATGATTTTACGCGTAATATGTTTTCAAACTTCACAGATAACTTGGTAATTTCACTGATATTGTGGGAATAAGTATTCGTAACATTATTTGTATTATTAAAAGTGCCTCGACAGCTTAGGTCATTTCGCACGTGGGCCCCCACCGGGAATCGAATCCGGGACCACTTTCACCGAAGTCGAACGCGTTGCCCACTTGGCTATCGGGAGCCCATTGTGGGAATAAATTCGTGGAAATTACCAAGTTGTCCTTTACTTGTTTATAATGTTGTTCCTCGAGGTCCAGCCTAATAAGATATACCAGAAAGTTGATTAGTGCTTTCTATTGAAAATGGGGCATTTATTTGCCAATTTTCGTAAATAATTTGCTTTTAAAAAGAGGAATATCTATGAAAAGGAATGAAACTTTCCAAAGGGGAGTGGTAAGTTTATGGACCAACACTTTTGAGGATCCATAAGCCGCTTTAGCAGGAAGATCTGGTTTTAGACCAATTTTTAAATACAATAACATGACGAAATAAATACAATGATAGGACTAAAAGCTAGCAATATAATGTTAATAAGATCGGTATGAATGCTTAATATTAGAAATTCAGTAATTTAACTTCGACGTGACGTTTCAAATATTTTAGAAAAGTCTCTAAAATGGCGAAAATACAGATAACTAGCGTTGCAGATTGGTTTAAAAGTAACTTACTTTCCGTACCTGCAATGCTTATGCTATCTTTTAGAGAAAAAACTCAGAAGATATACCTTTAAATACTTTATCTTTGTATATTTTATAAGTTACGTACTTTATTTCTGTTATTTTTCGTGGATTTTAGTCACTGCCTCAATTTCAAGGAATTTAAGAGGGATTTGATTTGCGAAAAATTCTTCTCGCCTTTCTTTAGCGTGATTTTAAATAAGTGATATAATCCTAAAATCTTCTAGAGGTAATGAAGAAAGCGTACTGGAAAATGCTATAACCTTTCTTCGATATTAAGTTCTTATTTACTGCGTGGTACGTCTTCTAACACCTCGCTTCATTTCCTGGTTAAAGGTACTTTCTTGAGAGAGAGGTTGCCCGATTATCCCAGTATTAGGGATCAAGATGCAGCCATAACTTCATCGGATATAACACTTCCCAAGACTATTCCCATGGAGAGGCAGCGTTTGGTTCATTGGAACGTTTGATCGTCGGTAGCATAAGCTTCAAGTTGCAGCAGCTTAGAGCTGGTAACTCTGTCGAATGGTTTCCTAATATCAAGAAATACCACGGCTGTTCTTAATCCTCCGTCAGCAGCTTGCACTATATCATGATCAAGAAGAGCTAATTGAGTTTCGCCTGAGCGCCTTTTATGGAAGGCGTGTTGAATCCCGTTAATTGGTGCATTGTTACTAAGGAAACACGTTGAGGTGTCAATGAGAAGCTCTAAAATCTCGCCCTGCAGTAATGAAAGGGATAGCTATCTTTAATCGTTAGGTTTCGATCGACTTCCTCTGTGAGGCATCGAATTGATCTTTCCTGTTTTACTGGATGGAGGTGATAAACTTTTGTCTAGCATCCTGCTCGCATCCTTAGGAAGGAATGCAGAAGTTAATTTTATCTACGTATACCTACATGCAATGGTGATTTTTCTCATTTGAATGGTACAGAGATTAATTGTAATTTTACCAGATTTGTCATTTAGATTATACAGCCATACCTTTGTTGGTAGTTTTACGTCCAAGAAAATGTTTTTATCTTATTTATGAATTCTTAAATTATATCCCACGTCATCCCTTGCTTACACACGCTCGATATGGCGTGACACAGGAGTGGCAAGAAAAATTCACCTAAACTTGAATAAGATTAACTAAAATTGGATTTGGCCAATAAATTCAGCAATAATACGCCCTCCCAAAACGTGGCAAATATTTTTCGTCCAACTTGTTAGTGTCATATTCGTTGGCCGTTAGATACTTTCTTTTACTTTTTACTTCGGAAAAATATATGCTTGGAATGGCCGCTTGAAACGTTTTCTTTATTTTTTTCCACAAAAGATAAACGAAGGGAACAAAGTAGGGAAATTTAACGATTTATAGTACACATGCACCCGCGGCTACATGCTCGAGGATGACTAAGGTTCATATTTAGAAACAGATTTTAACGATCGTCTAACTTCTCTTCAAACGAATCAATAGTTCACCGAAACTCGAATGATGCCAATTACATCGTTGAAGAACTTTGGTGGTAGTAAAAGGGACATATGGCCGGCTAATTCTGACGCAGTTGTTTCTTTTCGAAAAATTAAACTTCGCATCTACTTACATTAAGCTCTTGCATAGTGACATTTCATCCTGGTTTTATATTTCTCTATACGTAACAGATTCGTCCAAAAATACCCACACATTGCTATCAATTTAGTCGCTTATGTCATTGATTCCTTATTAATACTGCTAATTTAAGTTTATGAATTAATTTTAAGTGAGGGACTCTATCATGAATGGTTTTCACTATTGCATGCGTAAAGGATACATTCTAAAATAGATCCACATGTCTTCCCTTAAGAATACTTCTTAATACGTCACTGACCAATGCTACTCTAAATGATATTGGAAGTCTCCAATCGATTATGTGTATATATTGAGTTAAGGTTTCGTACGACTTACGTGTTCTCAATTTTCTGAGAGAGTCAAATTATTCCGTAAAATTCCTTTCAGCGGAGAGAATATCACCCAGTTATATCCGTTTCAGTAAATTGAAAGATCACATACAGAAACGGCGAATACAAACACCAACGACCAAAACTTACCTTGGCGTTAGAAGGCTAGCGCACTAACAATTACGCCAGCAGGGTAAGTGACATTAATACAGAAGCAAGTTTCATGAGGCAAAATGTCAATTGCGGAAAGAGACGTTGAAAGTACGCGTTTAAGACTGAATCCTCAGAAACCCCTCTGGTGGGTTGTGAATTTAAAAATAGCAAACTAATTCAACATTTCTGTTAAATCTGTACGCAAATGAACCACTCAACTTCTGGCCATGGAATCCATTAACTCATTTCTTTCAGTAGTCAGTTCATGGGAGAAATTGCGGACTCGTAAAAACAAACCCAACTCTTATTTTCATCGCCGGTCAAAATTTCCTTCCTAAAGTTTCGCACGATTCGTCTTTCTCTTCCTCAGTTAACCCCCCCTCTTTGAATCGCTCGCTGAGAGAAATCCTGCAAGATGGATCCCGCTCGTAATCTCTCGTCGTTGTATTAAGTGGGAGAGACTAAAGAAAGGGCCTTTTAGGAGACGGGGTGTAGAGGGGATAGGTAGAAAGTTGGAAGTCCTTTCCTTTACTCCCGAAAACCGTCTTGTGTACCTCTCACCCTGCCATTTAGTCACTCTTAAGCAAACTCCTTCGACTTTCTCCACGTCTTTTTCCTCCCCCTCGTCCTTTATAACTACCTCTCCTCCCAATTTTCCAACTTGCTCCAAGAGGCAAGCGGTGGTGCTTCAGGTCTGCCTCCCTACGACCCCTCCACTCCCCAGACTCAGTCAATCAATTACCCTACAAAGTTTCCCATCCTCAACCTGCCATATTTTCCTCCCTTCCTACACTTCCTATCCGCTCCCTCCCTTCGCTACATAATCATTCTCCTTTCCCGGTTATAGAGTGAAGTATGGAGGGCCTTTTTATACGATTTCCCTTTACCATTCCATTGAGAAACATGCTCTGTTCTATCGCCAGCAGTATTACGAGAGAACGATATTTGTCTTAAGGATAGCCACCTTTCAAGAAAAGGAAGAATTACGTATATTTATTATCAAGCGAAAATGTAATAATGATGGTAATAATAATGCAATGATATTACAATAATATAATAGCAGTATCATAAAATACAGTACTATATCAGTAATAATAATATGATAATAGTATAATTATGTTTTAATTATATTATAAATTACTACAATAATCACTATCATGTATATATTTATAAATCTATTTATCCGATATGTGACTCTTCAAACGAATTGCATAGAAGCAATTGTAGAAAATTAATTTAAAACACTTTCCTATTAGATAGAAAGTTGAAAATAGGGATTCATTAAAGGACCGATGGACTGTTACATATTTTCATCAATAATATTCTTGATTCAACCCCAAAGAACTAGGAACCCTTCCATAAGAAATCCAGGTTGAGTTTATTTTGATCAATTGTAGCCTTTTTTCAATTGCAAAAATTAATTAGAAGCAATGGTTCTACGAAATCAAAACAAACACGATTCATAAGGAAACGGAATCATCTATCAATAGAATCTATCAATAGAATTCTTATCTTTCGTTAGGAGAAACTGACTAAAGATATTGTTTGTGAAAAGATAGGTAATGTAAAATTTCATCTCTTGTTTACCTACGTTATTCCATGTTAATTCCCATATGAGGAACCAAAAGAACGGAACCGTCATATCAACGATTGGTTTTGGAATTCTACTCAAATTTATGAGCCCCAATACCTTTTAGTCCTTCTTAATCATCCTTACACATTTTCGCATTAGGCGCATGAGCAGAAGTTTATTAAATATTCATGAGCACATCCTATATTTATCTGGAATTCGTGATACAAATAAAAGGACCGAGACATCGCAAAATTTCAGAAGTCTTTCATAAGGTATACACAGGGATGGCAGCTATATTAATTTCCGAATGAAATTCAAACCCTACTTTGGCATGATATATCTCCTATCTCTTCCATTCCGTTCCACTGCTTTTTATTTGAATAGGTTCTATTTTCGTTGAAATCCTGCCTTCTCGACGAATCTCTCTCTCTTGTTGGGTATATCGCTTTGCCAGTCATGGAATATGCTGACTTCGTGCATCTACTTCAAGGAAGCGGTGATCTCAACGCCTCTGCATGCTTTTGCCGGCTGGCTTCCTCGCTCTTTTTTTTCTCAGGGCGACATTATTCTCACATTTCCGCAATTCTTCCCATGAAAGGAAAAATAACGCGCAATGCCTGAAGTCTTAGAAAAACCTTCGAGGATGAATTCTTAATTTCTAGATGATACAGTATCCCTCAGCCTTCGTAGAAATCTTTAGGGTAATTTAATCAATGGCGAAAGCCGTCACTTTGTGGAATTCCATCCTATAGGAATGGAAAAACACTTTGTAACAACAATATATTTCGCTTAACACGACCGGTTTCAACTAGTACATAGTCATAATTGATTCGGGCCAGAAGAGAGTATATACATATGAAGTATAGGAAGGGGGTTTTCCCCCTTCCCCATTTCCCTCACCCCTTCCTTTACTTCATGTATATAAACTCTCTTCTGGCCCGAGTCAATATCTAATGATGGCTATGTACTAGTTGAAACCGGTCAAGTTAAGTGAAATATTTTGTGGAATTTTTTACAAAGTGTTTTTTATTCCTACTTTAGAGTAATTTCCTTCCGGATAATTTGACTATCTATTTCACCCATCTAATTTCCTCTTTATGGCAATATTTGGATTGCAACGAGAGACAGTCTGAGGAGTTGTCTCAAAACATTGTGAATCGACTGCTTTTATGCTATGCTTTACTTCTACGGTGACGAAATGATACCCTAAATAGACCATTGAATTCCAAATTTTCTTATCAATTTGCTGGTAAATTGCTCATTGAGTTATCTGGGTGCGAAGTCTCATCGCATATCTAATTTAGGTTCAGTAGATGCAAAACATATGTACCCGAGAGAGACTCAGTGTAGCGTTTCGGTTAGATTTTGCTCATTTAGTTTGCTCCATTCAAACGCCAGTTGATAAATTCATTGGAAATCAAAGTTGATATCGCGTTTTCTTCTTTAAAGGCAGGAGGTTTATGCCAAAGATTCCTTCATCAGCATGAATCCATCCTACTGGGAGTCTTATGGCAATAGATCTCTTTTGAAGCAGTTAATCTTGGATTTCAATCATTCCTTACTTTGCTACGTCTTCATATTTAATTGCTTTTTCGATTAGCGATAACTTCTTGAGCCTGCAGCATCTGTTAAGTGAATTACGGCAAATTCCATCGCGATGAAATTCCACGGGAAAAGTCGGAAATATGGACGATTTAATTACAGGCGATACTGAAGTTTGCCAATAACTTCCTGCTAGGTTTTACAAAAATTTCTCCGGCTCCTTGAGATGTCTTTCATTTTATGCTTTTCGGGTAAGAGTGTTTCCTGGTAGTGCTACTGCATTCGAAGAAGTGGGCTGTGAGGGTAATGGCTCCGTTTTAATGAGGTTCGTTTATAAAGATAAATTTTTTAAAGATTTTTGAATTCGCTACACGTAGAGGAGTCGTAAAACAACTATGCCTGATGATGTCAGCTCACTAGCGGAACATGTTGCATTCATAAGATCTGTGGAAGGATGCGAGACATTTCTTTCCCATTGTTACACATACATATAGTTCTTATGTGAGGACCAACTTTCAGGTTTATATACATCAAACATCTCAATTTCTGTTTTTTCATGGGAAAAAGTTAGTAGTAGTTAACTATCTTCCATAATGCTCTATTCGAAAGTATTTAATTATAAAATTAAATACTAATATAAAATTCTAAAGGTCTAAATATTAATATTCCCAGGACAACAAACATCTTAAGGGATGTTGTTCTACTTTAACATACTAGGAAATCAGAGGAATAAAGGGAAGTGAAAAAGTGCTAGAATGAGACTCGAACCCAGATCTCCCGCTTTATTCTTTGGATTTATCAGAGCGTGCGCCCCAACAGGTCAAGTAGATCCTTAATCCTCTCTCCGATTGAGCTATGTGTATTCATATATTTAGTAATCTGTCAGTATTCTTCTTCTTCTACGCTTTCTTGATAAGACTTTTATTTCAATTTTCTAATACTTTATTTTATTCTTGTTACTACACAAAATGTATGAGCTCAAGCGTGACTTTGTTTAATTCATTAACAAACATCTGAAAGAAAAATACTTCGTAACTTCGACATGAGATTTTAATTTTAATACACACCGGAAAATGTCAAAACGCCGTTGAAACCAGAATAAAATTCTCATGAGGTAGCTACGAAAGGTTTCTCTTTACGATGTGGAGTATTTACACGCTCCTAATTTACGGCATGTGCAGTTTTTGGTGTGGAATTGAAGGCGTAAGTAGAGGATTATATAGCGTTAGGTAAAATCGTTGAAACTCTCTTGTGATGGTTTTATTTACTATTGTGAAATACAGCGATCTTTATTTCGATTTCTGAGGTGAATCACTTGCATGTGATTTAGTCTGGATACGGAGAAACAATTGATTTTTCTTCGAATGGAAATAAGGGGGTTAGTTTTGTGGG
Organism: Ladona fulva; assembly: GCA_000376725.2. NCBI lineage: Eukaryota > Metazoa > Arthropoda > Insecta > Odonata > Libellulidae > Ladona > Ladona fulva. The sequence continues at coordinate 440,059 of KZ308281.1, read as the reverse complement.
TTTCCCCGTGAATGCGAACGGTTGTGATGTCAACCTGTCGGCATTTATAGCGATCCTCCAAAGGAATTCGTATTTCTTCATTACAATATGAATTTCAACGAATACAAGTATTAAAAAGTTCAATAATTATTTCAACAATTCTTTGTGGCAGTACATATGAAATTATTGTGTATTAATATTATGCACGTGAAATTATTGCATGACTTTGTAATACTGTATAATTATGTATGCGGTTGCCACCAAGGAACAGGTTCCGTATTGGAGACTTTTCAATGATAACAATAATAGTAAATAAAAGGAATTTTCTCAAAAAGCCGTACTTAATCCCGTTGTCGAGTAAGAATTTTACTTTTAAGATATCTTACTTGTTAAATTATCTGTGAAATTCTGTATAAAATATTTTATCAAAATTATGTGCGAACCTACTGAAATTAGTTGGGATTAATTTAAGAGAATATTTTTCTCTTAGGGTTGAAGAACTGATTCCTTCTTATTCTGTAACTGCAATTGGATCAGTTTTTCATTCATATGTCAAATACAAATAAATTTACTTATCCATAGGTGAATATTTTATATCTTATAATATAGCCAAAGGGGGAAGTATTTGTGTAGATGTTATTGTTAAAAGAATTTATCTCGTACTTTTCGAAGAACCTTAAATAAGGAAAAATTTTGTATGTACTACTAGAATAGGATTTGGTATTATTTAGAAACGGGGATTCGGAAAATATTGCATGGGAAGTAGAAAATAAATTTCCGTGTATTTCCATATATATATCTTGAGACGACTGCTTTGCTTTGCGGATAATTTAGTATCTTCAGGTGAGACTATAGATAAAAAATAGATAATTAGGGATAATAGGTAATTTTGCAATGTAAGGCATCCACTTAGGGAACATTCCCAAGGAAAAAGGACATTAGAAAAGTCTGAGACTCGAACTTGGATCTTCCAATTTCCGGGTGACTGTTCTAGGCAATTGAGCTATCATGAAATTGACGGTGTTGGGAGTAGGAGGTAACACGTGTCACGAGATAGAGATATGTTCCTGACAGAGCTAAGAAGATTCGGTTGTAGTCCTGCAATCTATTATTACTGCATTATTACTTGTGTTGAAATCGTTGATCAACTGCAGACGCAATATAATGACGCTTCAAACATCGACGCTCAATCTTTTTCCCCATTCCTTCCCATTGAATGTTTTAGCCTCTTACATTTAGAACATTACCCATGCAAATTTCCGTTATATGCCAAAACGCCTCTTTAAGAACGTGACGTATCCATGGATCGGCTAACTTAGTAAGGGAGCAAAAGTAGACTCCCAAATTTCTTCTTTTTCTCATCTTGCGAATTTGAATATCTTCTCAGCTGGAGCCGTCCGAAACGTCAGTCACGTCGATTTATGGAGTGGTAATTGAAATATAGCCTCCTTAGCCTCTTAATGCTATAGCACGTGACCTCCATAGAAACGCCAAGGGAAGTAATATACGCCGGGCTAAAATAGGTGATGAATTGAAGCAGTAGAAATCCGGATATCTAACGGACGGGGCGAATATCTAACTTAAGACGGGGTCGATTCAAACGCCACTGCTCGATTGAGATTGTGAAAACTCAAGCCAGAGCTGCTTTTATCCTACTGCCAACTGTGAAAACATTCATCATAGTTCTTTTTAAGATTCCGTGGCCGATAGGAGTAAGCCTCGCGTAGGAACCTTACTTTAGCTGTAAAATTTGCTTCGCTTCTATTTGGATTATTTCCCGTGGCGAATGTTTCATTGCCCATTAAAACGCGTTTTCGTGAAGCTGGTTTTTGAAGCGATCCAATCAAATACTCCTATAAATCTGAGCGTACATCCACCTTCCACAATGCATGAGCGAGTATTTTCGGCATAGATGCTAATTCGTTAAAAGCCGTATATTTTCGAGTTGGAATCCTGCAGTTATTCAATAAATTCGTGGGAGAGGTTCCACGTCTATATTTTCTGAATGTATGTATATATATGATTGATGGAATTAAGTATCTATATTTTCCTCCAAGCGTATAGGTCTTTGTAATTGTGTTGAAAATAGGGTAATAGTTGTTAGCTTGGTACAAATAAGCGGTAAAAACGAAGTGTAGGATACAAAACCCTAATTCCGCTTATTGATATCAAAATTATTAACCTGCTAACCCGAAGGTATCTGTAGAAAGAAAGAAATACTTTGTAATTTTCCACAGCAGGTTTATTGTACGACTAGTTTCGTCAACGAGTTGACATCTTCAGGTATCTCATGTGTGTTGAGTTCCACAAAGTGACGCTCGGGCATATGCATTTTATTTTTTTACCGAAGGCATATATTCGTATGGTGTATACTATAACAATAATAATGCATGTTATTGATCTCTGTAACTCTGGCCTCTTTAATTGTGTTTTTGTTTTGTAATTTTTATTATTGTTTAATTTGTTGATCAATTTTATTATTATTGTTGTTGATCGTCAACCTTAGTTGGTAGTGCTGTATGTTGATGTATTATTAATAAATAAAATTTTAATTTATATAATCGTGAAATATACACGGTAGACCATTACGCGGTGCGGTTTTACCCTTTAAAAGAGGTATCGGCAATGAGAACTTTTAACGTAATCAAAGATGCTATCAGTTCGAGAATTTTTTAGTCATGCCAAAAGCTTTGGGGGTGGAATAAAATCTAATAAGTAAAATGAGGTATTTTTCCCTAAATTTACTCTGAGAGCCAGAAAGTTGCAGGCGGTAAACCCTAAGTACCCTAATACAATAGAAATGCAGAGCTCTTTTTGTAGCGCAGCCGTGATGAAAAAAGAGCCAATATTATCATTGCTCACACCTAAGTAACTTTCACATTATCTCAGCCACGAAGAAAAAAAAACAAATTTTATTTTATCCTGTGCCGAAAGATAAAGAATATCCATATATAAAGATATGGTAGCAGGAAATTGAAATAAATACAAAAGCTTTATAATTGAATGCGTTGCTATATAATATCCTCAAACAGCGTCCGTCAGGAAATGATGAAGAAATCTCTGAAATTTTAATATTCCACCTAAAGTATGTAACACGAACAGATCCTAAACTTCCAATTTCGGTAAAAAGTAGTTTAATACTCCATGCGAAGCGCATCGCGTTTAAAATATTGTCATCCCTGGTTTGGTTTTCGGAATAAAAGTTATAACTTTCCCGGCATCCTGAGAGATTTATGTAATTACCTTTCCGCCTTCAGCTGTATCCTTGGATTACGGAATGGGGCAAGAAGTTTCCTCCCTTTGTTTTCTCGCTATCGTCTCGAATCTCTTTCTTTGCCGAGAACTTTGCGTATAATTGCCTCTGGATTATATTCCCTTTTTATCCCGAAAATCTAAAACGACCCAAGTTCTTTTATTTTCCAAAGGAGATATCCGCGAGAGTTATTACCGCCGCTTTTCTTAAATTTACATTACCATCGGCCTTAATATCAGATCGCGGGTGGCTCGAGAAATAATTCAACACCTTGCGCCTGGAACAGTCGGCGTTTTCTAATCCCGCAGCCGGTTGGAGGATGTACTTTGTGAATCTGAGATGCTTCCGTGTGCGGAAATAACCTCTGTAGCGCGGGGCCAGACATAGTAGTCGCAATCCTCGCGGAAGGTGCGGGGGGTTATTACATAGTCTTTCTTATCTGCGGTTTTATGCAATTTCGTGAGATGCTCCATGGATTTGTAACGTCCTTTTGTGGGTTTCGTAGCCATCGTCGGTGATTAGTTCAGCAGGAACGTCTCACGGAAGTACAGTATGCTCGGTAATCCCTTATTAATGTCAGATGATCTATTATAGAGAAATAATTTAGAGAATTATATCTGCGAATTGATATTCAGACATTTTTGAATGCTTGGCATGTACGTAAAATTTAATGTTGTTAAGGCAAACTTTACGGTACTGCCTTTGTAAGTTCGGCCCGGAGGCCGGTTTTGAACTTCAAGCCTTTAACCAAAAGGTGTATTCGCGGAGGCAGTCCCGAACGGGTTCTGAACTCTCCTCTGGTACACCTATTAAATGCGAAAAGTTCTGAAGAGGGAATGGGTATTACTAGGTAAGATGAGGAGTTAGAAAATTTGCATGTTTTCCTCAATAGCCCAGATAAGGCAAAGTCCAGATAATTGCATTATGTCCCTATGAGGGACATTTTTATTTACTTAGTAACCGATAAGGAGTGGTCTGAGGAATATGATTGAATGAATATGCCATTATTGAAAATCACTCACACTTCAGTAGCTTTTACGTTACCACAGTCAAGGGTAGGACTGAGACAAAAGTAAACGATAAATATTTCTCTCTTCTGTGCCAGAAGGCGGATGGAAAATAATTCCTCTATCAAGGTAGAGTAGCAGTAATTTATGTAACTAATTTTACTAAAGGAAGATTTCGCGGAAGAATTATAATGTGATGCTTCAGTTTACGGTTCACTTCTCGAATTCTTAATTATAATTTGCAGATAATTAGTGAAATGTTGATAATTTTAGTATGATTAAGTTTACAACACAATACATTCTATTCTTATATCCTTCCTAAATTTAATTAAAGTTTAATAACCACTAGTATGTGGCAACCGAAATACATATTTATTCAAGGTAAAATTTTGGCATTTGTCGATCCCCAATAAGTACTATTATCATTGAAATAAGATGCATGTGTTGATAACATGACAATATTTCTCCATCGCGATGATTTGCTGAAATAAAGCAATTTGCTGATAAATCGCAAATTAAAACAACTTTTGCAACTTTTAATAAGTGTCAAAATTCCGCAAAGTGACGCCCTCCTCCGTGAGATTTAAATATCTCCCGATTTGAGCGTTTACGTATTCTAAAATTTCCGCGGTGTTACTCTCAGGAAATAACGCAGACCGGCCTCCTATATTGGCTGGAAAGTTCCGCAATACTATACGGTAAAAGGATACATAACGCTTTCATATCATTATCAGGCACGTGCACAGGAAAAATTAACTATAACCTCGCATACATTCGGAACCCGAAAAATGTACGATCATAGAGAAGTAGAGATAAAAAGAGATTTAAATGCTTATCAAACACTTCTGTTGCGTTTGTGATGAATGAGAGAAATAGGAAAATCGATCCAAGTTGGCATGATTCACAAGTAGGTCAAATTTGTACACATATCGTTGCTAAGTTACGTAAATACGAAGCCTGTCTCATTGAATCACGCAAAACGTACCACAATCTGATGAAGAGGAAGTGGTACATATTTTAAGGCCTCCCATCGAATATCACATTTCCGAGAAATTTTACGAATGCTACTTTTTCATTTGCGGCATTCTTTCCTCGAAGGGCATTCTTTTCGATTCTTTCTGATTTTGCTTCGAATGTATCGTTGCGAGTTGTCACGTCAATAACCCATTTCCGTTCCCTGAGTAGTTGAATGCACGGGGATGATAATTTTTTCGAAAAGAAATCTGTGTTTGATGTTGATCGAAAATGGCTGGCTAGAGAACGTTAGAATGGTCCTTGGTCCGTAAAGTAATTAGAACGGCATTGAGGGGCGAGGGATGAAAATGCGATGGAAATATGTAAGGTAATGCGATCAGCGGTGGCGGTTGATTCAACGAGCGTGTAAATTGTGCTAAGGGAATGATGAGAGCTCCAGTTAACTAAGGTTTCATTTTCTTCCCGTGAAGCTTACTCAAGTGGGTCGAGATGCAGCGAGACATGGCGGGCGTGGAAGTAATTAAACATACGTTTAATTGGAGTAAACGAGTGGTAATAAAACTTTTGTATCTCTGGAGGGTATGTGGACATTGCCATCGATTGCTGTTCCTCCAGGCAAACCCCAGCTGTTCTCGCCTAAAACCGTGGGACGTCACCAAAAAATGATTTCAAACGTGCTTTGTAAATTCCACAGATTTATTTAAACACGACCGGTTTCGACCAAGACGGTTATTTTAAGACGGGTTTTTAAATTGCTGTTCCATTGATTTTTGCAGACATAGACATTTTACCTAAATTTTCACTCAATAGCCTATAGACGGTTAGCCCCAGGACGGTTCACCCTGGGGACTTCTCACCCAGAGACACTATCCTCAAAAATTTTAACCCCAAGATATATTTTCCTAAATGGATATTTCACCCTATGGGCGATATCTTGAATGGTGTTTAAAGAAAGCGTCTGGGTTGAGTTGGTCCGTTATAATTTCATAAATAATTCTACAAATTTCACGAGCTACAAAAGTTTTAGATATATACATCGATGCATTCATTACATGGAAAGAGCAGACATATTGTGTTGCTAAGCAACAGAGCTTGTTTTAATATGTCCTGTATCGTCTCTATGACTAACATTCCAATAGTTGTATATTATGGTTACTTTTTCTCTATTTTAAAATATGGGATTATATTATGGGAAATAGCCACATGTTAGCGGTCAATATTTAAAATACAAAGGAATAGTGCGCATATTACCATTCTCTGAGTACAGAGACACAAGCAAACCAACTTTAAACGACTCAAAATTCTTCCTATCCCCTGTGTTTATATATATGTATGAATTAATAGCGTATGTATATAAAAATTAAAACATATTTGTAAATAGGATTTCATAGCGCAATTATAATACCAGAGAAATAATGAGTTATCTTATCCCATACATCGTCAAAAATTGTTTGAAAGTACTCCATAATACATGGGCATAAAACCGTATAATAAAATCCTTAAACATTTTCTGTAAAAAGACAGTGAGAATGAACAAAGATTTTAGGATTGTCTAAAAAATGTTATTAAATAAATGTTGCTATTCGGTGGATGAATATCTGTCGAATGACGCCATATAATCTGTTGGATATAGTGATGTTTCAACTAGATAGTAGTGATATATTTTTTTGAAAAGTTTAACAATGTCAATTTTCTTTGTAAATTCCATGTAAAATTTCTTATGTACATAGTTTGATGACTCTAATATATGCACTTTAATGTAAAGTAATTTATTCTTTGTAATGTTTGCTACGTAATTAGCCGAATCCTCTTAATATTCCAATGTATACAAGGAGAAGATGAGTGATATCGTGTGTGTGTTCCTTTTTTCTTTTCTTTTTTAATTTATAATTTGTAAATACTCTTCTTTTGACGACTCACCAATTTATTTCAGACCTTCCTCTGTGTACCAAAATGTAATCGTGACGAAATATATTATCATCATTTTTTAATCAGCTCTCGTCGGTTTGGAAGATACGAAGTAACTTATTAACCAAAGGATTTTGGGATTTTTAAATAGAAATTCCAGTAGCTTCCGGATAGCACTTCAAAAACGTTTATTAATCAACCTTCTTTACCATTATTTGGAAAACTTTAATCGGTTGAAATATCCATAGCGTGTACACATAGGAGCCGATATAGCTTACGTCACCATTTTCAGCAGTTAAGTTAGATGTAAAAATTTAATCAGATCCAATGACTCCATTTTTACCCTTTCCTCGCTCACCCCTTACTTCTGCTTTACCTGTACGTACTTGTATCGTATGCCTGATGATGCTATTAAGTAACCGATGATATTTAAAAGAAAAAAAATCACAAAATGAAAATTTTCAGAAAAGGAAAAAAGGAAAGATTCAGCTTTTCTCAACCCAAGTGCCACGCCCCAAAGCCTGGGTAAAGAAGAAGCAACTGAAGAAGTCTCTACCGAGGAAGAAAAAATTAGTTGTTACTTTCTTAAATCCCTTTTCGTAAGATAATAATACCTTTTAAAACTTAAAAAAAAACAACAAGACAAAAACAGTGGTTTAATTGAAAAATGGTAAATATTTTATGGAACTACACCTGTAGAAATCAAATACTTAACATCGTAGTTATTGTTTAAACTACTTTCACCTGAGAATGATAAACGTATTTGTGTGATATTCATATAATATGTGGTCGCTATTCTTGTTGAATTCTCTCCCTCGGCAGGTATTTAACAAGTTGAAAATTCTCCGGAGATATACCAATTTATCATATTTTTCTCTACAGAATACTATCTCCTTGCTCGAGCTTTCAAACTTTCCTATTTTTCCTTCACTGGTTTCGAAATAGCGCCCTTAGAGCTTTAAGGCTTCGTGGTTAAACGTGCGAGAGAAGAACAAGGCTTTAGTATAGTGAGGTCATTCAACGAGGCTATACAACTCCTCACGTGCCACATATAATTGAATTTTCTTAGCGTGGAAAACAAAAAGTTAAAAGCCTTAACGGAAAGACGAGGAAAAGTGTGGGATTCACCTTGTAATTTCATAGCGGTTCTTCTCGCAAATGGTGTAAGTCGAGTTGAGAAAGCTGAAAAGAATATGAAAGCTAGGACTTGGTAATTTCGAAGACCTAGGAAGTGCTTTTTTATTATCGATGAAAATGATTGTGGTGGAATAAAAATGCCTCGTGATGTAAAGTTGGCCTTAGAGGCTCTATTACGACGCATGTCTTCATGTCTTACAGGAATAAGTAAGGTAATTGAGCATAGTTATGGAAGAATTTTTATTCTGTGTGGTTGATTCTGGAATTGCTTGAATTAAACTTATCTGACTAATACCAGAGTGAGCTTTGATACCCCATTACCGTAGTATAGTCAATATCTATTTTTCAAAACTAATTTTCAAACGTTTATGCTAATGAGGCTTGGTCTTATGAATATCTATCATTTATAGGAGAATACCTAAGGGCAGATAAGAGATGGTACAGCAGTTTTTTCGTCTTAAGTTTGATTGCTTAGAAATGGTCGAAATCCTATTATTATCGATTAAGAGAGGGATCTCTAAAAATAAACCAAGAAAACCACGACATTGACATGCCACGATTATAGTCTTTTGATATATTTCCCTATGTATTATACTCATTTATTTTAAGTAATGCGTAAAGATTAGTTAAAAAGCCATTACATCTTTTTTGAATTTCACTATTTTATGATACTGCAATGAGGTACAAGCTTGGAAAATTTTTATTCTTTTATTTATGCAACTACTCTTCATGTTCATCTAGTTTATTTCCAATTTTGAATATTTCATTTCATTTACTACTAATTAAATATTCTGTATTTTTAGAGATTTCATCTAAAATTTTAAATGCAACCTTTTACAAATGTTTAATTCTGCACTTATTAAAGTACGTTTTCAGTATTAGCGAGTTTCAAAAGTGAATATGATTCCCTTTCTTTTTTGGGTTTTCCTGTAGTGCCAAGATGTTTTTAAGTGATTTTCTGTTATTAGCATTAGAAGTATTTTTGCCTACACGTTCATTAACTTTTCTTCACTTTCTTTTTTCCGTCGATAATTGATTGGATCATATCGAAGAAGAGAGAGATTGTTCTCAAACTCCTCTAATACAGGTTTTATCTGTATTCACATTCCAAACTGTACGTTATTTATTCTTGTGTATAAAGGTCAAAGGAGACCAGAGAAGGAGAGGGATGTCACCATGAACTCCGGAAACGAAATCTTTATTCCATGTCCTTAGAGACAAACGATTCCATCTCTTTATGCATACATGTGAACTTTTCATGCAGGTGAAACGTTTCTGGTGGACATGTTTACAGTAATAGGCATGACAACATTTCACTCTATAAATTTTCACCGGAGATGTTTCTTGTCATATGTTGAAAATTATTTTAAGGTGAACAGCCCATTTTTATTTCCTCTTGACAAGTTAAGGAAAATACGAATGTTAGATCCGCAATATTTTTCAAAGCCTTGATACAATGATTATTTAGTAGACCATTGAATTTGTAGCTTCAGTTGAGATAATTGCTTTTAATATTTATAGCTTCAACTCTTATAACAGTTACTTGGAGCAAGGAAGAAAGAATACTTAATTTTAATGCATAAACAACACCTTACCTAAATTAGTCATGCTAATGGTCTATCACTGTATATTGACTATGTTTTTTTCAATAAGTAACCCAAGCCAAAGATCAAATGAAGTGTAGAAACCCTTACAATAAGTTCACAATTTAGATTTCATTTTCTTGCCCAAGTAACTACTTCGTTAATTTATCCTTAAATGCTATTTAAAACTCGTCAATCAGTATACAAGTATCGGCAGCAACTGGATACATACAGAACCGGCTCAATTGTCGAAAAAAAAAAAGTTTTTAGATTTCAAACTTAACGAGCTCAAAGTAAAGTACACCAGTAAGCTCGATTAGATGTAGAGATAAACTTGACGGGCAGATGGAGTATTGTTCTCCAGATTTAGCTTATAAACTCAATCTATATGTTTTTGAGAAGATAGAAGTGACGGAAGTTCTACAAATTCAGTATAACCTCTAATCTTAAAATCACCAGTGACCTTATACGGCTCATTTTGATATCATAAATGTGTTCGACTTAATAAACCATTTTGGAAATAAAATCAACTTTAGATTACCTCATATCAGCCATGAGGAACTATTGATATTTTATTCAGACCCTCATATGCCCGACTCATATCTTAGGTTACACAGATGTTTTCCTTACTGCTCAAGTGCAGTCAACCATAAAATTAATTAGTTTTAAGGTAAAGGAAGAACACGGTTCACTAACCTTGCAAAGATAAAACTCAGCTGCAGAAGGTATTTCCAATTTACTAAAGCTACCATCTTTTCTTACCAATTTCCTTTCATAAAAAGTATTTTAATATATTAATAACCCAGTTTATTTCATAATATGGAAGACTTTAAGGCAAAGGAAATTTACGAAGAGAAATGTCGTAATCATGCGGGTTTTTTATGTGTAATAGAATACTCACTTCTGAGACTCATTTATTCAATTTCAAACGATTAGATTGAGTTCCAAGTCTACACCAAAGAGGACTGACGATTAATAAGCAGAATCGTTGAATGAGATATAATCGAAATTGAAATGGAATCTACACTTGAAATAACCCTTATGCTATGAATTTGAGGAACATTTTATGTTCAAATTTCGATTGATTGAACTTGGCGTCTTTAAAGCAAGACGTAGGATATGGTTAGGAGGAGTCCACTCATCGAAAATATTAATTCTATTCGATTTCGAATCGAGATTGGCGATTCAATCATATTAAAAAAATACTGATCAGCAGGTCAATGATAATTAACCCGTTGTTGAAAAGGATGTTATTACGCGAATTTTGAAGGGCGGTGATTTGACTTAGTGCATCCAAGTACATTCATCAATGATTTAGAGAAATTTATTTTCCTCGTTCCTTCATGCCCAAAATTTCGAACATAAAATGGTGTATCACTTGATATTGAGACGCTTATCTTGCTCAATTCTAAATAAGTTGTTTTGAAATAAAATTCAGTCTCAGGCAACGTCTTGTGGAAGTCGATCACGTAGAAATAAATAAGATCTGTAACTTTTCTCCAAAAAATATATTTAAAGAATAAACACGATCTACATTTTCTATTTGTTTTGAAATGCAGAAATAGTTACAAAAAGACTGGCTAATCAATATAAATAGTAATTATAAGATTTTAAATATGTTTTACCGAATATTAAACTTCAAGCAATTCATATATTACACCCAAATATTTTATTACCATCTTAAGCTCTAGGAAAAAATACTCGTAAATAATACTTTTTCGTCAATTTTAAATATATTTCATTAGTTAGGTTGCGTTTCAAGATTTTAGAAGTGGTTTTAGCGAATGTCCTCTATTGAGGCATCGAGTTAATTTAGAAGCAAAAGAGAAATATATCTATCTGCGGAGTGTCTAAAAGTGTACAGTGGGTGTACTGCATCGCATTCCTTACATATTTATTTCATGTGATAAATGCGTACATCCTTTCCACGTGTGGAACTAAAAATATCTATTTTACGTATTTCATGTTTGACAATTAATTTATTTGTATTCATTTGACGATTCCCCAGTAAAGCTATTTTTAAGGTTCGCTATTCATGAGGAGCAAGCGGTATTCATTCTTCTTTGAGAGCAATTTAGAGCTCACATGAGTTTTATAAAACTGCTTGAGCGAGATGACGAGGAGAATTTATGACAGATTCCATTACACAAATCCAGTCCTTTAATTTGAAATTAAAGTAATTTCAAACTTTAAGCCTAACTCCTAGTTTCTCTATATAGACTCGCACAGATAAATCATGAATTTTTGGGGACAAACGGTTTGCCACGCTATTTATTCTTTCGTATCTGTTTTACGTAACTGGTGATCGGAAACGTTTTTAGGTTGATTTCCTCTACGATGCCGTCGATTTAATTAACGACCCGATGAATAATTAAGAAAACACGAATTCATATCTCGTTAGGCGGTGCGGAAGTGACACGGATTTTGTTCCTGCTTGCATTCTAGAACGAGAATTAGAGCGCGGCTATTCGATTGCATTAAGCATGACATTTTCTAATTAGCATATTCGATAGCCGCTTATTACGCTGTCACTCGCGTTAGATTACATTTCGCTTTACCCACAGCCAATATTAAAGATATTGATTATATTAGACTCTTTAGTGAGAGTGTGAACATTTCGTGGAAATTACAGTTACAGACTCAGGCCAACCACCATTTTGACATTTCCCCAAAAGAATGCAGATTTTGTTCTTCGCACCTGAATGTAATCGTGACGAGGTAAATTTAAATTATTATTATCATCATTAAATTGTCACTATCTTCATCAGCGTCATCGTCATTATTAAGCAAAGAACAGAGAAATAGTATACTTAATTTTGTGCCTTGTGATATCGATGGCATTTTAATTAATATTTCGAACCTGTGACTAACGTTTTTCCCCCATGCATCTTGTTAGTATACGATTTTTAGAAATAAAATTTGACTACTGATTCCATCCTCTTATCGAAGCTCCTTTTTCATTCTTCAATTGCGATAGTCTATTAAAAGGAAGACAATTTAAAATTGACGGATACTAAAACCCAATAGATTATAATGCATTGCATAATGGAAAAATTAAGATATGGAAGCTAGATTGCCACTGAAGAAATAAAGAAACGGAAATAAAGATATCGCAAAAGGAGAGTTAATTTCTTTATCTTATGAATTCACCACGATAAGGCTTGACTTTAAAGTGATTTCTATGCAACTAACATCGTAATTTTCTCCGCTTCTGGGTTCTCATTGATATTCTAGTTTAAAATGGATTTCAAAACACAAATGCGAACCACCCTTAGGCGAATGAACATTCAGGTTGATGACCAATCAAAGCTTTGAAGATTTGCCATCCGTATAATTTCAGAGAGTTGTACTGTTCGATAAAATTATGCAGTCTAGTTATTGCTGTACATACGTACTGGGCCATTCCATGACAAGTGGACCAACGGTCCCCGCTCGACCATCACCGATTTCAATGAAATTTTGTGTGAACATAACTTCATATCTTTTATGAACATTTCCCAAGTTTTACATTCATCGATGAAATATTTGCTGAGATATAGTCATTTGTTTGACCCCCTACCGCAGCCTTCTACAGTTAGACATCTCAAACTTGCTAAAAATCGATGTCTAACTGTAGAAGGCTGAGGTAGGGGGTCAAACAAATGACTATATCTCAGCAAATATTTCATCGATGGATGTAAAACTTGGGAAATGTTCATAGAAGATATGAAGTTATGTTCACACAAAATTTCATTGAAATCGGTGATGGTCGAGCGGGGCATTTCTCTGAAATTGGTCCACTTGACATGGAATGCCCCTAATCAAAGATGCGTTTCAATTACTTCCAAATTCAGCGAAGTTCAACAAGCAGTAACATTTCTTTAAAAAATTATTTTTTTCAAAAATCCTTATTGTTTTATTTTTCTCCTGAGGGTCAAAATGCTGAAGTAATCTGTCCAGTTGAATATGTAGTCGAAAATATTCTGCAAATAATTTTCATGCTGGAATAGTTTAAATCAATAACTTCAAGAAGAGTTTCTTGGTCTAAAGGAGAGTTAGTTGGATTCTTGGACATTTTTCCAAAAGAGAAGTGTGAAAAACTTGAGAAACATATTCAAAGGACAATTGGTCTGACTAAAATAAGTAATAGTTTATACGTAAATCTTACTTTTCATTATGCTAAATTTACATGTTTGGCCCGTCTTTAATAACTATCAATTTTATAAGACAAATATATTTCAGCTGAACGTACGGTTCCAATTTTACTCACTCGAAGCAAAGAGTGTTTAATGGCGTTAAATACTATTTATTATTGCAGTCCTTTTCAATATCTGCCTCACGGGTCCCATTCCTTTATCTAAACATTACTGATTATCCCTTTATTGTTTGTGAAATGCTGGTAATATATACCGACTTTATCAGAATCTGACGTAACCGTCCCTCGACATTCAGTGGTATATTAAAATTCGTTCATCCAAGTTAAAATCTAACAGGTAAAAATGGGTTCTTGTTTTATATGGATGTCAATGAGACTAAGGTCTAGCAATATAATGTATAATGAAAATGGACTCTTAACTAATGCTTACTTTAGGTCCTGGTATTATAATGTTTTATAAGAGTTAAAGTGACGATTATACTTAATGACCTATATATATTAGAGGGCCCCCAATTAAGTGGAGAGGGCCCTTTTAAAGTTGTTCTACGATATTGGAAGTCAAATAAATAATTCTTGGATAGGGCCTCAATGAAGGGCCCCAAAGGTCGTACGATTAATTAATAATTAATACGATTTCTGACTTTTCCTCGATTTTCCTTAACTACGTTTATACTTTATTTTCTGTCTATCATTCTTTTTATTGCCATATTTCATATCAAGCATATGCGACTTATTAGTTATTTACCTATTCTATAGACCAGATTATTCTCTCTTTCCACATATGTATTAGTTTATATTAGCAATATTTTATGTACTGTATTTATAATTTTTCTGTTATCCATATTTGAAGTATTTTTGAGATTTTTTAACATAGATTTAAGTTAATTTTAGCTAATTATTTTAGTTATTAATGTAATATAATTAGTTATGCAATGTAATATCCCCAGAGGTTACGTGAAAGAGAGGCCATTTTGGCCTAACCTCGCCGAAAGAATAAGTAATCATAATATATCTATAAATAATATTGATTAGATATTCTTTGATATATGAATATACTATCATTATCAGATCTCGTACCGAATCCACTTTTTGGCCATGTTTCCACAAGCGCAAAATGTTCATATTGCATATGCTGCAATATGGAAACAAATACGGACAAATTTTATTGATATGGCGTCGAAACGAAACTCGAGTGGTACATCCTTATTGTTTTACAGCTGCTTTAATCGAATTCATATTTTTGGATCTTTGGCAAATGGACCCGCAAAGAAACGCAGTTAACACTTTGATAAGATCTGGTTAAAAGCAACAAGAAATTTCCGTTTTGAAGGTCTAAAATCCTAATATATTTTGGTATACCCGCTTCGAAAGGTTAAATTTAACGAGGATCCCGAAGCACATTGTTATCCCGGCTGAGAATGTCAAAATATCTCCTTTGATTTTTCTCATAAATAGAATTGGAGGAACCAGGAAATACCTCTACCGTTTTAACCGAGTTATTCTCGAGGGATTGGTTTCTTCCTTTTCTTCGAGAGAACGTCAAAGGGATCGGTAGCAACTCTCGGGAGGAGCTTCTTCGAAGACATTTCCATCATTCGCTCTCTAATTGGTTTAACTGGAGACAAATCGTCCCTTTCTCTCTCTCTCTCCTTCATTTTGTTTGTCGTCTTTAAGGCGAATGACTTCCAACAAGCGCAATTAAACGAAACGAATCGTGGCAGATACTCAAGGCCATACAAACTGTTTAACTGCTCTTTGGCTCGTTTCTTCCGAATCGGGAAATCAAACAAAGGCAAGAAGAGACATACCTTTCTTTTACTTTCTTTTACTGAAGCGATATTGCGGAGTGAAAGTGGAGTCGTGATCCTGTATCCCTCTCTCTTAATGTACTTCTGTTTTCGTTTGGCTTCCCCGTCGTCAAAAAGGTAGTAATGTCATAATAAAATGCAGTTATATCTTTAATTGTATTGTGGCTCTCCGAGCATTACGATTGATTGGCATTTGCGAGGCATCGCCTGATCCCAAAGTTGAAAGCTGCGAGTAATTTCCCAAGAATTATTTGTATATAATATCACTGCACTTATGCTCGAGAACAATAAGTTCCTCTTTGAGGGATAAGAAATAAAGTATGCTTGTAAAAGTCTATATTAAGTTGATTCACCCCCTGCCACACGCCGTAAGGCGGCTTGCAGGGTATTTATGTAGATGTAGATGTAGATGAGATTTAGACAGAAGTAAAATTCCTCATTTATCATTCCTCATCCATACATAAACACAGGTAATGGTAAATAATATGATAAAGACAGTTCCAAAGGAAATATGAACGGAAAGCTTTGAAGTTGTTGATATATGTAGAGAGGGATTTTAAAAATTAATTTTCACAGCAAAGAAATCAGACTACATCATTCCTTACACTTTATTATTCAAAGCATTAATTATGAGGAACTCATTATCGCAGAGTCATTTATTTCATGAGCAAGGCTTCTAACGTAAAGTTCGTTGCACCGTACAGTCAATTTAATTTTATGGGGAGAAGTTCGAAAGTTAGAGTTATTACTGCTGGGAATTTTAAAGATATTTTTGTCGCATTTATGTTTCTCACGCATGTTTGACAAGTTTTTGGAAGACTTTTATGGACCAACTTAGCTTTCATTTAGGCTTTTTCTATGCAATTACAATCTTTTAAATATCAAATGTATGTAACCGGGGAGGCATCAACATCTTTGGAGATTCTGCGGAATGGCTAATAAAAGGCTGCTAAACACTGACAAAGGTAACTTTTTGGAATATTTAAAAAAATAGGAACATGTATTCCTCCAAAAATAATCGCATTCAAATATATTACAATTAATGCAAAGGCATTGAAAAATTTAGGAACAAGATTATCTTACTCCAAGGAAACCTAAATAAGATATTTTATGGATCGACAGCAGTCATATTTGATGTCATAGGAGCACGTAGACGCGTTGCCCTCCACAGACCATAGCTTCATGTGGGGCTCGTTCATGTATGTACGGAATGAAAAATAGTTAGCATGAAAAGGTTCGTAATTTAAAACATAAAATACGTTATTTATGTACATAAGTAGTCGCACTCAACGATGGCACCAATTACACAGTACAATTATCATAAAAGGAAAAATATCGCTGGGATTCAGGAAAGTTAAATTATCGAGCCAGATAATGCCAGATTTCCGATAGAATCAATTCTGATTTAAAATATCATAATAATATTGATACCTTATTATTGAATATCTAGACTTAGATTTATTAGCCTCTCATTACATGTTAGTCTCTTCTTAGTCATTACAGATATAATGAAAGAGGCACTTGGAGTTTAACTAAAGAAAAGCAATAAAAGAAGGAACTATTAAGTGGGTTTAAAAAAACCTTAATCAGTGCTTAGGAGAAATAAAAACACTGCGGGAAAACACCCACGTGAAGGGGGACGAGAAGAACTTGTGAAACCTACCACAGTAGCAATGAAAATTTAAGAAGAAGAGGGGAAAATAAGTAAAAGTAAAGTGTGAGAAACAAACTTGGAAGATAATGTACAAAACGCATAATTCTTACAAATAATTGCTTTCAAACAATTAACATCATGTTAATTTTCCAGTGGATTTTTATTATTCTCATCAAAAGTCTCATTTCTGAGCTTTGTATTCTGTCCATATCGCCAATAAATGCCTTTTTTTCCGTTTCAGAGTTATACCAAACAATTGTAAACATTATTGAAACTTCAATGTTGATGATTAATAAATACATTTTAGCTACGTTTTTACCAAATCAATGTTTGCCGAGGCATCGAAAAAAGCAAAGCCAAGGCATTAGCATTGTTACAAATGTATCTTCAGTTGTGATAGAATCATCAGGAATAAATTGATCAATTTTTTCCATTCAAATGCTACACGCGGTTAAATAGGTATGAAAAACATTTTTAGATAAAAGTCCAAAGAATCATACCTTAAAATTTCGATGGATAAATTCCCATATTTTATTATTTAGAATACGGTCATGCTGAATATTACCGGTCGCAGTGGTGAATTGATTAGCGTGCTAGCGCTCCTCAAGATTCCGGGTTCGGGTCCCGTCTAATCGAATTTTTGTGGTCAGAGAATAGTTGAGTGCGTCTCCAATTTTTCCTGCAGGGGCTGGCTGCAGAAAGGGTATCAGGTAGTAAAAATCTGACTCAAAACCAAATTTATCATCAAAAATCATCAGCCAACCTCATAAGTAAAGTAATAAAGCTAAGAAAAACGATCATCCTGAGAATTGCACAATCATCTTAATAGCTAAAGCAAGCATTTCACGAGGTTAATGCAGTATTCGGTGTCAGCTTTCACTCTGCTATACCACGTCATTTGTAAAGAAAAGGTATTACAATGATTCTCAATGCTCTCCATACTTTTAATTTACTTTTATTCTCGTAGTATCTCCATAATTCACGTAGCAAAAGCCTATTCCCATCCGAAACGATCCAAATCCAACATTTCATGGGATACCTTATCCGGTAACGGATCTTATAGATGTCGTTCGACGGTTAATTTCGCCTCCCTTAACCGCAGTCCAAAAACGACCCACGGAAGAGAGCCTCCATTGTATTCGGATTTACAAGAGATATAGCTGGTTTCTGCGTTACGAGAAACAGTCTCTTTCGGGAAAGAAATCCCCTTCCTTGGAAGAGGCATCGGCTGCCGTAACTTAAGAACTCCTCCGTAAATTACCGCCCGTCGGATATTCATTATCTTCCCAGTCACCGCAATCAAGGATCGTGTGATTCGAATCCGATTTCGTGCTGGAGGAAAACGGGAATGGACCGCGATCGAAGGAAGGGTAGAGATCCTTTTATTCCAGCTCACGATTCGTGCCGTCGTTTTATTCTCGACGAAGGCTGCTGGATGTGAAAACTCCCGTTCCACGGAGGCGGCGCTGGAGGTTTTTTCAATCACGATATTCATAAGACGCGAGAGGTTGGTTAAATGGATAAGGGAGTCGGAAGGTATCTAAGAACGAAAACTAGAATGGTGGGTTCTCACGGATAGGATCCGAATGCGCTTTCTGATGTTAGGGGGGATCTTTCTTGCTGGCAAATGCGGAATAGGTGGAGAATTGGAGTGTGGCATACATCGCACTAAACGCGAGGATTGAATGTTGAGGTTGAAGCGTTTAGATCGGTAATATGCTTCGATATTTATGAGGCGGCCGTAATAAATACGCAGTTCGCTTACGGTGTCGATACTTTAAAAAGTTATAAGTAGGATTTAGCAGATGGAATGGTTAAATTGAGACCTTTCCAGTGATTGTTGAAACGCATGTATGCTAAACTCGAATTATATAAAACAGGCACAATTCCAAACCAATAAACGAAATAAATCTGTAACATAATGCTTATGGATGCTGGTTTCGGAGTGATGCCCCACATCTTCAGGCAATCTTGATTTTTCGGAAATTATTTTAGTGCATTTAATTGCGAATTGCGAGGATTTGTTAACATTTTGTATTCTACTTTGTTTTCTACATTGGCTTATGTATTAGAAAAATAAATTTTCGAATAATTGCGTCACTGAACAATTTTTTACTAGAAAGTTGTTATTTCAAGTGGTAGTTGCAAGTAATTAGTTGCAATTTTAATGATGACGAATAATAATTTTAATAATGCATTATACGAGAGAAAATAATATAAATTTTTATGGCAATCATTGACTTTAATAAAATGTATACCTTAATATTCGATTTTTTCAGTGCTAATTCTTATTGATTTTATTTATTTCACAATATATCGTTTGAGAGTAAAAACCAATGAAAACGTGGATGTCACAGTTAAGAAAATAATTTTTATATTTTGTGCGATTTCTCTTCAAGTTTAAAAATGATCGCAAAAAAACCGAGCAAGTAGCATTTTTAGGATATTTTTGTTTGAAGTAATGCAGAGTGAGAATTCGCGAAGATTAAATGCTCAACAATCATAATGATTAAAAAGAGAATCTTGATTTAAAACTCAATAATTTGATGCAATTTTGCAGTTATCAATGTAATTTGGAGGATGACGAGTCAAAGGGAAATTTCAAAAGGACGCAATTATCTGAGAAGTTATTCCAACCACGCCTGAGATAACATAATGATAGATGCATTCGTGTCTAGACTTGCGTTCTTGATTCGTTACTAACCGCGGCTCATATCTCAAAAGTTTCAATTCTCAGACTCTGTTTTCCCACTTATCCAGAGTAAAATTAATTTCGCTCGGAGGTTCACAAGACTTAAACATGGCTGAAATAGACTCAGCTCTCACAATAAACTCAGTTGAAGACGACGAGTGAGGTTGTTCAGTATTATCATTCGCAATATCTACGCTTATTACGTAAGTCTTCCGTAAAACATGCAATAAAATCTCGATGAATTGATGACGTAGGTATCATTCCAGTGTATGTAAGCCCTCACATTTGGTACATACAAGCACTTGCAGACATGATGGTAGAAATTTGAAGTGATGATATGTTTATGATTCGCGTTGTTAATCAAACGAAGGTGTTGTTTTCAATTTATCTTTAAAAGAACTTACTCGTATTTGTTTTAGCTGGGGATAAACAAATGAAATAATTTGTTGTAGGTAGCGCAAAAATTAGAAATAGGCTTTGTCTAATTGGGTAAAAAGTAAAGCTATAGATGTATGTACACAGAAAATCTATAAGAATATTACGCTAAGTAATATGTATAGATATGTATTTCTTAACTTCGACGTTATTGATATATTCGCGAACTATTTACTGAAACGAAAATACCGAGAGCATTATTATGTTTTCACATTAATTACGGATGAATGAATTCTTTCTCATTATCATATTACCAGTCTCTATCGATTCCAATAATTAATAAATATTCATTTGCTTTATTAAATCTGGAAGAAGAGAAGAATCTAGAAATACCTCTGAAAAGTGAGCTTGCTATACGTTGAATCAATAATGTATGGAATGGGCTTATGAATGAACTGTCTGGCCTTGAACCAGATGTATCGATTCACCTTAGCCGAATGGGATCATTCAGAGATTCGTCAGCCCATGCGCTGATGTGGCTAGTTCGGGATTATTCCGAGCCGCTAATCATGCGCACCGAATCAATGGAATAGTCCCCAGACACTGATAATTATCAGTGAATATAACTGGGGTCTTTCCATTATAATTCAATTTATGAATCATCGAGATTAGCCAAGTGCGAATTTCGGACTTAGTCCGTGGCTAGAAATGCATCGATTTTAAATTCGGTGAACGAATCACTCTCTGAAGTTCTTTTTATTGAAATCCGTTCATCACTTTTTCTTTCACGAATGAAACGCCTTCCATTATATTTCTTCGGTAACCCTAAACATCTGCACGTTTGGTCATCTCAGCGAAAGGTTTGGACGGTCATCTCAGCGAAAGGGCATTTCGGTGAAAGTGAGATGAAAAACTCTATTTGGAAATAAATGTTTTCCTATCTAGAAAGTTATTTGCTGTGGAACAGTCAAAATGTTTGAAAATATTGTATATGAATTAGCGCTCCCACAGTAAAATGAACATATATCTGCGTCGTGTCTATTACGTTTGTTGAAGTGGGGTTAATCAGCACGTATGTAATATTATTAGTTCTCATTAGGAGACATTTAGCTGCTATTAAGTAGTAGTAGTTATACATTGCTATATTAAGTTACATAAAATTATATATAGCTAGAATTAATTACAGAAGTACATCTTTGTGAAGCTTTCTACTACTTCATTGTTAAAATATTTCACCTGTATAGTTTTCGTTCCATCATGCGCTTAGTCCAAAGTCGTAAAGCGGTCTATATGCTAGAGCGAACGCCGTCCATCTGCCGTCAAACCCTTTGATTTGTATTGAGAATTTATAAAGGATATATGTGATTTTTAAAGCCAAGGCTCACGTTTGCACTCCATGCTCAGGATGCGCCTTAAGCTCAAGTCAAAATGCATTCTCCTTAGGCTACGTAGTGGTATTTCCATTCACCTAAATACAATTTGTCGTCTTTAAAGCTACCACGCTTGTATGACATCTATAGCTTGCGAAAACAGCGTCATGGTGATCAGTTATGAAAAAAATGTGATTTTCATTATCGCTATAATGCTGAACTTCGACTTGGCTTCCAAATTTTCAGATTGCAGCACAAACGATCAACTTATTTTCAAATCTTGAAATGTTAAATCTCTTTGAATGGATAACATTCTATGATATTATATATATACATATATGTATTCAACAGTCTTGAAAATTTAACTGTTAGCCTAAAATTAGCTTCTTCAAATTGTAACCTTTTCTATAAATTAATTCATTTCTACCTCATTACTATGGAGAGTTTAAGCTTCAAGTTCAAGGAATTTCCGAATTTGTTAAAAATCATTATAGTGGACTGCTGATGTTGAAAATGGTAACATACATTTAAGTTATCAGGGCTTGAGAGAGGATTTGAAAGTGATCAAATAAAAGATCTATCAGTATATGAAAATAATTGTTTATCATATTTCAAAATCTCTAGATACCAAAGCGTAGGTTTAATGCTGTTGCAACGAGTCCCTGGATCTCATTAGATGCATCATCAAGAAATGTAAGCACATGTATTCCTTAGTATCTTCTATGAAAAGATTTATCAGTTTCGGAGTTCTGTTGTTACGCAGCATAGGTTAGGAAGAGATTTACGTCCCGCTCGCGACGTTGATAAACTCATCCAAATTATATTTTATCGCTCTTCTCCATATTACCCCGCCCTCTTTTTCCTCTTTTCTCCATACTGAAAGCCATTCTTAACGATATTTCCCTCTAAAGAAGGGCGGGCAAAAACTAACTGGAGCGCAACCAAAAACATCGAAAAGGAAAACAGGAAGAGGTTAAAAAGTTAAGGGTTTTTCTCGCCGAGGGCAAAATATCGAATGTTAAGGGATAGAGAAGAATGGTAGTTTTGAGAGGAGGAGCTAGTATTTGTAAAAACATGCCCAAGAGACTTTGGGAGTTCAAGTCGGCTCCGAAAAGAGTAAAGGAGGAAGACGTGCGGGGGATTTTCTTTCCGCTGGCCTGGCTATGTCTGGAAATGTTACCATTTTAAATGTGTTTTTCGCTTATGCATGAACGGCTCTCCCGACTACCGTAGATGGGGAGGACTAGGCTTTTACAGGAAGGAGCCAAAGGGGAGATTCGAAGATTATTCAATGACGCCCTCTGAGCAGACCGACATCCTTCCCTCACCTCTTATATCCCTCGGAGGAGTTTCCGTCGACCTCCCCATACACTTATCATTCGTCTTCACTTCCGTCATTATTTCTCAGCCACCCGCACTTGCACAAGGTCCGTCCATCGTTTGGAAATTTAAAGGACTTACGGTGCAATCGTACCTTGGGCTTATGCGAGGGGGGTGACCGAGTAGAGATTGAGACCCTGAGCACAAGACGTTATAGTAAAACTTTTTTGGGAGCAGTTGTATTGAAGCTAATTGAAGTAAAAAAGCATTTAACTATGCATGGGAATATTTGGAAACTCTCTAGGGTTAACTTGCCCTTAAGGGATGGTACTTGCAAAGGGGGAAATTTAAAGCAATTTCCCCATGAATCAGTTAACTTTTAAAATACCAATTTCTCGTAAAAAATGTGGTAGATGTTCAGTGATCGTGGAAAACCTTCACCTTATGGTTTTCAATCTTCAGATTCTAGTCAAACTGCTAGTAGTACTAGTAGTAGAAATACTACTAATACAAAGTCAGAGAGTGGAGTACCCTTCGCCTCAATCCTCCAATGTAACTATGTATATATTGGCAGACAATACACTAGGCCTCCGAATATCCAATTGGGAAACGCGTTCGACTTCTGTGAAGCTGTCCCGGGTAGGGAAAGGGAATGACTCCCGCCTTCGTGCGAAATTACCTAAGCTGTCGAAGCACTTTTAATACTACTACTACTAATACCCTAACAAGTTAAAGGTGGACATTTTTCCGTCAAAGAGCCGAACAGGGTAAGTTTTTCCCATAATTTTCCAAAGATGACTTGATTACTTCATTGCATGTGTTAACGGTTATGGTGGTGCAGTGGTAGCGTATCCGGTTTCCAACTGAAAGGTCTAGGGTTCTAATCCAAATATCTCCAAATTAATATACTGCCTACGGAAGGTTTTTGGAGGGTTTTCCCTCCCGTCTTGGGCGAATGACAGGCAGTTTTTAAATCAAAATGTTATACTTCCCTCCAGCTTTGCCACCTGGCCAAATGGCGAAATTGCAATGCAGATTTTAATAAATAAATTAATAAATCTGCGAACGCTTAATTCCTAGGTGGTAAATTTATCTTAACCAGGGAGAATTTTTGCTGTTAATCTGACTCATCCATATTGTTTGTACAAATACTTCGATAAATAGGCCAGTGGGAAATATAAAACTAAAAATGATTCTTTCCTTTCCAACAAGTTTGTAACGCATTAAGGATGAAAATACAATAACATTGAAAACATAAAACCGCCTTTTACTTCAGATTGTTTTACCCATACCTCCCACCTACATTCTGTTTATAAAACAATAACCACTTAGAACTTGGTTAGGAAGCAGATATAAAATGAACGAGCAGATTTATTGCACTGAGAAATATAGGAGATTATCGTCGTGTTTCAGCATAAGGAAGATAAGTTTTAATCATGCGAACTAGCCACTTTTTGTGTGCCTCACTAGTACTTGCTGGCTAATAATGTAGTAGTAGTAGTTTATTGACATAAAAACGTTTACAGTTGCATTCAGACATAACTCTGAAAGTAAACAGATGTCTCGTCAAAGAATATTTTTACATTATGAATATCAACACTTACTTACATTAATTTGGTCTATACAAGTACAAAACATACGCACCAACGTCTCATCAAAATTTCTACCCAATATAAAATATTACAAGAATTATTTAATATGCTCAAATTTTTTAAATATTTACATTAACAAGTGTAACTTTTCATATATATAATGCTGTTCCTTGCTATGGAACTGAGAATAATATTGTATTTAGGCTAATGTCTGTGTATCCCATACCACATGCTATTATAAGCCTCATTACATTCATTTCTTTCCTTGGTAATTCAAACACCACTGCATATTCATCCACGACTGGTATCCCTTTAATCTGCTTCCATCCTCCCGCAACCAATACCAACCGTCTACCTCTGCTCAGCTATTTTGCCGATGGATTCGTTACGTGATTGCTCAGGTGTAATCACTCAGTAAGCAAATGTGTGTGTGGAACACTTTCACAACCTGTTTTTGTGGTCTACTCCCTTTGGATTTTACATAACAATCCCTCTCTCACTTTCGATAAATGTTGGATTTGATCGCGCACTTGAAATTCGGCTTACGCAATGTAATATGAGAGCCCGTTTATAGCCACCCGAAGCCGCATCATTCTTCATTTGCGTTACGCTCCAAAATTTTATATAAATGGTGCATTACGGACGCTGAATTTCAAAGGGAACTGCTTTTCAATCTCTCCGGCGGCACTCTGCATAACGCATCGCAAGCGGAATGTGAAGGTTCCGTGTCGGCGCCCATTGGAAGTCCGCGGAAAAATATCGCTGTTGATCTCAGCCTCGTATTTAAATAGAATTTAGCGGTGTAACCTAATATATGGTCGGCGCGTGTTTACAGGTAGACTCGTATCTCTATGCAAAATAGGTCATGCCGAAAAATTCTATTATTAGAGTTGCGAAATTTTTATACAGTAATCTAGAGCCTCGTATTATTCCAATACTACCCCAGTTACATATTAATGTATTTTTTGAGATGAGAACGATTATCCCAACATTAATCCTTGCAGGTCTGTCACTTTGAAAATTTCCTTAAATATTTCTACTTTCCCCTTATCATTTCTATTACAATTGTGAAGAAAAATTTTAATTTTCTAATGAAATCAAACTTCGGAACACAAATGTGGCTAATATGCGTATAACAGATGATATGCAGGAGGTTGACTTTCCATCAAGATATATACACTTAAACATAATAAAAGTCAAAAGTACATTAATTTCCATATCTGATCATTCTCTCAATACAACGTAATATATTACTATATGAAACACACGATGTTTCCTCATGCTATGTTGGTATTTGAAGCTACTGATAGTGTAATTCAACATCAGAGCTATGACCGTTTTCAGTGGGCAACCTGTGGACGGTGTATATTTCTTAATAAAATTAATCATTTTATGTTGTCGTTACATCAAATTTTACTTTATATGATCAGTAGTTTTTCAAATATTTTATGATTAACCTTTCATGGTAGAACAGTTGCTATCCGTTGCCTCTCTTATTTCCTGTGTCTAGTATAAATCTCCGTCGTCCTGAAACTAAGGATATTAAATTTACTCGATCATTAATTCAATCGGAATAACGTCCATTGTCCCTTCAACACTAACCCCATTCTGGGCAATGAGTTCGAGCTGCTTGTCTCATTATAATTTGCTCCACGTGAACTTGCGAGAAAACCTCCATGCCGCTCACGTACAGGAAAACAATACGGCAAGTCGCGCCCGGAGACGCATAAAAAGCATAATTGACCGCCTCCTGTCCTCCATAAACCATTTATGAGCCCAGATATATATATATATGTATCACTCGACTACTGGTTTCGCTCAACAATGAGACTCCATCACCGTCTACGTGGCGGTTTAAGCAAACGACATCTGTGACCTCTGGATGCATCCCTTGTGAGGAATCGGTGCTTTCTTATGAAGGAAGGGGTGGCGGGGGATCCGCACGCCCTTGGCCTCCGTCTCCAAAGCGGACGTTATGGCGGAAGGAGAGAGGCGATGTTGGCGCCTCTAGCAGATCATTTCCTCAACTTCATCCCGCGTGGACTCCCATTTCTTTGCAGCAAGCGAGCGAAAGCAATCAATCTCAAACTGGATGAAAGTACACCTCTTGTTCTGAAGTTGAAGAATCCAAAAAGTCCTTTGTTTCCCTCTCTCTCTTCCTTTCTGCGCTGGGAGTTGAGTTAGAAAACGATCGGCTAGAAAAGATTCCAGAGATGGATCTCGTCATGAAGGCGTTCACCTGCAATCGGTTCTCTGAAGTCTCTCGGCGTTACCCCGTGAAAAAGTTCCGAAAGGTTGCCTTTTCTTCCTGGGGTTATCAAACGATTCTTTGAGAGGGAGTTCACGGCTTGAAGCCCGTTTTTGTCTCTAAGGAAACGTCGTTTTCGTCAAACCGTTGGTGGTTCTGCGAGCTTCTGAAGGCGAACTCGCATGGGCTGTGAAAGCTTACGACGTACAGTGGGCTAGAATCAAGATTTTGGCCAAGAGGCCAAAAATGGTTTTCTAGAGTAAGGGACTTGAAACTTCGCATAAATATTTAGAAAAGATTGAATTTTGTTGTTCCATCTTTGGATCATCAACTTGGGCAATTTTCACAGAAAAGGATATTCTCAGATTTTTCTGAAAAACTTTCAAATTTGCTGCGATGCAGACGTGGTTGAAGGAAACTGGTGGAAAAACTGATTACGTCATGTCTTATCATGATTCCTGATCATTTGATTCGTTATAGTTTTTGTGCTCAAAGATGGACCTCTGCTCATTATACGTAATAAAATGGCGGACACCTTTTACGGCCAATTTTTGAGATAAAGTAAGGAAAACAACTAGGAAAACAGCGATGAACTACCAGGTCTCTTATACCACGTCAATGTCTAATGTTTCTAAATATAGAATGTGAAGAAACTGTTTCGATTCACCTGCGTCGCGACGCTTGCCCAGAAAAAGAATGAAGTTGGGAGGTCTATATTTTTAAGTGACACGCAGCGATGGTTGAGACTGCTAATACTTGGTGTTCCTATAGCAACTATATTTCTACATTTAATACCATTATACCAGACCGGAAAACGAAAAAATAATCCTAATTATTCCGAATGTAAACCGAACCAAAATCAAAGTTAAAAATTCTGGAACCTTGAGCATCTATTATTTTATAACGCATTAATTACTTCGAGAAAGGTGTACTGACTGATAAAATTCATAGCATGTAGCTTTTTTAAAATCATTAATAATATGAAAATTTTTGAAGTTGTTGCAATAGATAGTAATGGCATACCTCTAATTTTTTTCACAGGATAAAACGCTTTAGTTGCCAGATATTTAAGTTTATCTAAGTTGATACTATTTAGAATATTTAATGGTTTTCATTACCTGCGATATCGCTGTCCGAACGTTTAAATTAAGAGCTTTGTACGTCCAGGGATATCCAATCAATATTTCGAATATTAACGCATTTATTAACCTCGAGAATCAGATATATCCCATTTAATCCACGCTACTTCTCCTCCGTTTTAGTTTTTCGTATTTTCGCATAGTTATGTATGTGATGATTACGTACGCTGCTAAGTATAACTATAGAGGACTTCTTACGAGCAAATAGATTAACAAGATATGCGATGCACGAAGTACATTAACGACGAAAAAGTAAATTAATCGGCTTTTATTTAAAATTTCTGGTTATATATATTTTCCCAATGGATGATGATTTATCACCAAAATGGATAACTGAAAATTATTTAGATAACTGTAAAAACTGGAGGGTTGGTTTAATTTCTCCGACGGGCCACATTATGGACCGTGGGTCATTTTTTGCATAAACCTGGTGTTGAAAGTGGGTGATTTTTGTATGAAAAATACTGTGATAAGTTAAAAAGTTGACGTCCACGAAATTAAGGATTCTTGATAATGACGGGAATAGAAGTGATAAAAAATTCATCGTTTAATTGTGTTAAATAATTCTAAACAGACATGATAAAATATTTTGTTTGCATGAATATACTTTTCTTAAAATGTAAAATAATCATATGCTTGAAAGTCTTTGCAGGCATTAAATATATCTACCAAGCGCTCAAAAATTTTTTGGAGGAATCAACTAGTTTTACTAATTTCTCGTTATGGTTGACCCTAGAATTTTCTTTCCTATCCGATTACTTGTAAGATAATTTGGCATATTCATTACTTGTTACTTGTATATTTATCAACTAGTAAATTCTCAAGTAAGTGATTTGAAAGCGCATCTTTAAGTAAGATATAAAACGAATTGATTGAAGTAGGTACTTCCGTATAGCTCAAGGTGTATGGAGACTGATGACAATATTTCTATATGCCTCAAATCCTAGAAAGTTGGCCATTTGCATATTTTGCTCATAGAAAATCGAGGTTTCACCTCAAAGAGATGTTAGGCAATACATCAAATTCCGTCATATGAGGCATATTGGAATTGAACGAATCATATTCATCTTTTAACGGAAATTTCAACCTTCAGGGGATTTTTTTTATTCAGATTTCAATATACGGTTGTTAACATTCTCTGTAACCTTCTTAGGAATCCTATCTTCCAAACCGCGATTTTCCAAGCTTAACTCCCAGCGGGCCGCATTAGCCTCCTAAAAATTTAACATGCCGCAGATTGTGTATCCTGCTGTAGTTGGAAGCTAATAATCGGAAAAAGATAACTTTACTTCTCCTTTATAATGATATTCAAAGTTACTCAGCAAAACATTGTCCTTCCTTAAACCTTGAACTTATTAACATTCTGCAATATGTACCTGATAGTATCGCAAAGGTGAAGGACTCAGTTAAGAGATAGACGTGTTTTTTTGTAATGAGATGCTTTTCCGAAAGGAATCGCGATGTACGTATTATCCTCAGATTGACTTGCATGGCTATTACACGATATCTCACTTCCTTCCTAATCTCCCTTCACTACGATTTTCACTTCCTTCTCCTCATCCAACGTTTCCGGCCTCACTTAGGCCCTTTCATCCGCACCTGTCTTATTTTTCTGTTGTTTCTACCTGCCCGTCATTAGCATGCAACATGTCGGAAACCTGTGTAAGAATTTTTATTCAACTGCCCTCCGTAATACTTTATTCAGAAATCACAGTTAAGAATCTATAGAGCATTATGTGTATACATATGATGACATTATATATCGATTTTCTGCTCTGTATTTAATACTCGTATAACCCTTGTTGATATCTGTTGCTTTTTGTATCCGTTATACTCGACCGGTATAAAAAATAGTCATATAATCAAAATAGTTTCAATCCTAAAACTTAAGTAACAAATGAAAAATCTGTCTGGACGTGAGGCAATTATTTTCTATCGATATACTTACTTACTCAAGCTTTCGATAATTGTTTCCAGATATGGCTGATCCAATCGAGAATTTAAAGTGGAAATCCATTTTTATAATTAATTATTAATGGTATATTATTCATTATTTGGTGCTATGAATTATATTAGAGGGGAACCTAAGTTCGATTATTTTTATTATTCTTAAATTTTCATTCGAAAAGTGTATATTCTTTTCGATTGGTCCACTTTCCTTGACGAAATTATTGTAAATAATCGCAGTAAATTGAAAAATATCCGATTTTTTCGTTTAATTTTCCATTATTTATTCGTACGTTATCGTTAAAAATAATAAAAATGTATGAAATGATGTAAAAAATAATTAAATATAGTTTGATTAATAAATATTAATAATTATAAGATTTTAAAATTATAATTAGATTACTTTTCCTATCCTTTATCCCTTCCTAGCACAAATTGTTTGATGTGATCGAATTACGACCCTCGGCGATGCCTCTATAAATAACTCACATATCGACCGTCAGAGTAGCAATTGCGGCTATTCAAACAGTTAAATGCAACTCCCACACACTGAGCGAGTGCTTTGCCGTCCAAGAAGGACTTAATTTTCGTTTTTCGGTAAACTAGACCAGAGATTACGTCAGAAGGTCCTTCACCTGCGTGGGTCTAAATACCAGTCTGCGTGTGTTAGGGGTGAGTAATGTGACGTCATGCGGAGGGATATATCTGTTACGTCATAGATATGCTCCGCGAGGCAAAGTAATCCCTGAAACGGTGGTCACCGATTGCAATGTCACGACAGACTCGCGTCCTACTC
>KZ308281.1:334424-404686 GCA_000376725.2 Ladona fulva | reverse complement strand
ACTTCATCCCGGGAGGTCATTAAACCCAAAAATGTTAGAATATTAATATAAAACAGAAAAATTTCTTCCCTTTTGTAGGCCAAAAAAAATAATGAATTAGGACATAAGAATTGTAAAGTGAGGTTAAAAAATTAAATTGAATCTGGGAAAATGTTTTGATGAGAGATCCTTCTTGATAGATATTTAAATTAAGATATCAGGTTAGGTTATTCAGTTTCAAACAAGAGATAGTTTGATTTTTCCAAAGACGTTTTTGGTAAGTACACTATAATTACTTCGAATTCATTTCGCCTCCTTTATCTTAATGAAGCAACATTTCTCCCTTTAAAACCCTGCATTTCTACTTTGTTGTGTCCATGCACAACAACATGTATCGTTTTTGAGAATGCTAGGATAAAAAAATGCCTCATCTTCACAAAGGTTACCCTCTATGATGTAATGAATTTAAATTTCCTTGGTAAATTCTGCATTAACTTTAATGTACACCCGGTTCATGGCCGCCTGCCACCTTGAAGTAGACCCTCATCTTTTTACTATTAATTTGAATTAGAACTTTATTCCCAGTGCAATCTCTTGGAAAATGGATGAGATATGATTCAACAAACGTCTTGGTCGTCAAGCGCACTCGTTGTTTATATAAAAAAAAATTACTAAATTTTCGCACTTTATTTCCGAATTCCTGCAAATTTGTATCTAAAATGGAAGTATACGACCACAATAGAATTCCTTTTTCGATTCCATATCTTTTGGAGCCTATATTTACTTCGTTGGACCATTGTTTCTAATTCATATTTGTATTTGTAGAAAATGCTGCGATCGGACGGTAGTTTCCCATGGAATTGTTCTAGGTCATCTAGAGTCAAACCAAGGATCTCTTGGTAAAAAATTGGTGTGTAATAGTCTATTAGATTTTAATGAATCCAAAATTTTCATTTCTCTATCTCATCGGGAAGTGTCTGAAATTAATTTTCTGAAATTGCTTAAATGTATTTCGTATGGTGAGTTAGTATCAACTCGGATTTTCCAACATCTATACACAATAAGCACGACTGTGGTTCACTTCAATTCACAAACGTCAACTGAGAACCCGTTGGATACCCTTGCCAACTCCTATGAGATGTTCTTAGGTTTTTGTGGGGTGAGGATTGCTATTCACAATTATTTTGTTTTGTAAACATGTCGACATTGGGTGTCTCCTTTCGAAATCTAGAGGCTTTTTTCTCCGGCCGTGTCTCATTTTCTACGTACTTTCACATCAGGTTGACAGAGTCAAGGAAGAGATTTTGTGATGGATTAAATTGTGCGGGATATCACATTTATAGGGGAACTTGCCTGTTTGTGTAACATTGTTTGCCAAATGGAAGTTACTGCACATATTTGCATTGTGAGATGGGTTTCTGAATGCTTAAAAAATTCAATCATGTTCTTGGAATATGAAGATAAATTTCGGGTGCACTACAATCAGGGTAAAATATCCTATATTCTGATTGCGGTTATCCTATTCCCCATGTTTGATCGTTCTTTAAATGTGTTTCTTGTTGATTGTATATTGATGTGGATGAATACTTTATTAATCGAGCAAATTAAAATAAATGAAAAGTAAAAGTTTTAAAGGGAATAGAGCAGTAATTTTATTAATTTCTCAGTATGGATAGCAGAAATTTTGGTTCATTTTCTATTATCCAAGGAATTTTATTTCTCAGAAATTAACTGTTTGCGACAGTGCTCTCAGTATTCTTTATCAATATTGAACTATGTAATTTTAGTAAAAACCTTTTGGACTTGTATTCTCTAACTCTTAATCATACTTTAGGAGGAACTCCTTTACGTTGTTCTATTAGCTCCGTCATAAATGTCGTTCTAAATGTTCTGTAAATATAATGTTATACCATAAACCAGTGAAATAGAGCGTGCTATTTTTTTAAAATTTGAGAGTTATTTTTAACTCTTCTGTGGAACAAGGAAATTACGGAGTTGAATAGTAAATATGACAATTTCTTAGCTAATGTCTGTCTTCATAATATTCTTTAATGAATGTTAAACATTTAGAGTTTTAGGCTTTGAGAAAATTTGAACTCAATAATTCATATTATATTTTTTCAGTTGCTGATGATTTCAACAGCAAATCATTGAACGATTACCAGTAGATAATCGATCTGAAAAGAATATTTAAATCACTGATTGTCCAAAGGTTTATTTTCGTTCTGCAAAAAAGTAAAAGTTTTAGCAGTGATATCTGAGAATTTATTTTAGCATTCAATACTGTTGATTTAGGTTATGATGTTACCAGAAGTAGACTATGCCAACACCAGTGCTTACAATCTACTCAGGGGTTTCTACATCTAATTGCTGCTTGTAATAAAGAGAACGAAGTTGGAAAACACCTAAGATACAATAAATTATGTATTTTATACTAAATACTACGAATTTATTTATGTAGTACAATAAGTCATTTTGATTTTGGATAGAATTTGAAAAGTCTTTCCGAATTTACGATCCACAATATATTTACAAATTAGTACTTAAGAATAGTAGGTAATATATGTATGCGGATAGTGTATTTATGTTGTACACATTCTTATGAATAAGGTATCGGTTTATCCGAATCAACGCCAGAGAATTATCCTTTTGATGTAGTTCACTGAATTGGTAGCAGTAGTTTAGTTTAGTAGTTGTTATCACAATAGAATTACTTTAAAATATATTTCAAGGTTTGATAACATTTCATGAAATTTTAACACATTTTGATCTATTCTTCAAAATAATTGATCAGTAAACCATAGGAAGCAACCTGGGTCTTTTACCTCGAGTTGGATCTTATTGACGACTTTAGGAACCCACGGCCTGTCTGCTGACTTCTACTGTACATACACCTGGCTACAATATGCGAGCAACGGAAATAACATTCGTAAACACGGAAAACTTACTCGAAAGTAAGGGAATCGTAGTTTGCGCGCATGGAAATGTGGAAAGAACGGAACTCTTCGGAAGAGAGTTGGACTTTCGGAGCCCTCAAGAAATGCTTTGTAAGGGGGGAATCTGTTAGTGGGGACGCGCGCGACTTTTGATGGAACGAGTGGTGAGTGTATTCGCTCCGCGAGATGAGTTTTTACTCCCCTCCCATTCAGTGGCTTTCTTCCAAAACTTGAGCGCATCACCAGTGTCTCGGAACACATCGATAACTCGTTTTCTCCTAAGGCGCTACCCCCCATCCATTCCGCTCCGCCCCATTTTTTCCCTCACTCCCCACACTCCACCTCCGGGCGCCGGGAGTCTGCCATTATTACTCCGGGTGTCGCTTCTCAACTTTTTCGTCGTACGTTCTCTCGCGGATGGAAGGGGATTTCCCGACGCTGATGACAAATGGCTGCGTAGCAGTAATTTTTCTCTCGCCAAGGCCTCCTCACCACCCCGCCACGTTGTCGTCTTTTGCTCGGGATTATTCGCAAGGTGGAGGTCGCCAAAGGGAGCATCCGACCGAGGATACATTTCGAGGAAAAAATAGTCCTTGGCTCGCGAGGCGCGACCTCCCACGGGGAGCGCGTAGATTAGGAGTTGTCGAGGTCCTCCGCGAGGATTACTTTCTTGAGGTCTTCGAAGATTGAATGGGTCACCTCTCTGTGGTGGAGACGAAGGATATAGAGCCTGAGGAGGATGGTCTTAGTTTCAGAAGCATTAGAGCGGAACCTCTAAGCCGGTGTGGCGCGGTGAACTGTTTAGTACGATAAAACCTCGGGGACCTCACCTCGGCTTTTCTGAGGATTCAATTACTTGATGATCACAGATGTCGTTGTGACCGTCCATCTCGTTGGTCCTCGTACACATTTTGTTTCTTATGATGGCGACATATTTTGAAAATAGTATCAAAATCGAAACAATGTCGTGGTTAGATGACCTAAAATTCTTCGTACTTTTACATCATAAAATATCATTGCTTATGCAATTCTATTGTACATACGTCAGAGCGTTACATTTGGGAGATAAAATGCAAAATTGTGCACATAAGACAACTGACAACATATTTCATAAATTGATGCTCATCCTCTCCAGATTTTATTGCAAAATTTTAAGTTAACTACTACGCCCTGTATATAGTATTTTACATCAGTTTTCCTTTCGCTGAGCTACACTTTTATCGCTAGTCTATATTGTAAATTTCGCCAAGTCATTCAAATTTGAGATGATTTCGGGATAATATTATCTAAGAGAAAGAAATTCATACATTATATCTCATAATTGTATGTGTCAGGTACGTTAACGCTTTTCCATTCCATCTCTTCTCCCTCTATTTTTCCAGTTTTTACTAATAAATGGTATAGGGGTAAATCACATACCCCTTTGATGTGATTGATAATGGCTGGTATCTAAGGAATTGTGAGATGTTTAAAATTGATTTTATCATTTTATTTCTGAATTTCATCGAATAGCTCCTTCGTCTTCTAGAGTTAATATATTAGATTTAGACTGATACCCCGCAAGCCACCAGTGACGCATGGCAGGGGGTGTATCAGCACCAAAGTCCTAAACTTATTCATCCTATTCGCTTCTTCTGCGGAAAGAGCGACTAGAAGTAACTATCTGTTTTAGCGAATATTTCCTTGTAACGCCTATCGAAAATTGCATTCGTTGTTTACCAAAATGAGAATGCCTTCAACTTCTTCTAAATATTCTGAATCGATGGATTTGTCAAGAAGCTTTCGCAATACATTTTTTATTATAATGCATTCAATGTCTCTGTTGCTTGAATCAACAGATTCATTACGGGTGGAGGACATCTTTATTAGAATCTATAATTAATCTAGAACATAGTTAATAAACCAATTTCAACAGATTTTTAACATTAATTAACGTAATTCAGCAAATTTTTATTAGAGACGACTCAGAGCCAACGAATTTAATTAATTGAACTTTATTATATTTCAAATTAAAAATAGAATTTAATCAAAAATGATATGTCTGCTTTATATTCTTTGTGACAAGGAAGTCGGTACGGATTTTATATTGAAATATTACGTCCCACTGTGTGCCACATTATATATGACTTGGAAAGTGAATATAGAAGAAAATTAATGGTTATTTATTAATAATAGTAACTCAGATTTATCGTTGTGACGACTGGTTAATGGTTAAGGTACTTTTTCATGATTACCTCCAGAATGCTGTATAGGTTGTACTGATTTCGGAACTGATCAATTTTATATCCCACCTTGTGTTAAGTTTGATTGGATTTGGTTTCCATTTAATTGCTTATCTACAATATAACGTTCGGTTGATAAGTTTTTGTCAATGAACAATTACATGGCAAACGTAACTCAATCTGTCCGCAAATACCGCGCAGGGAAAACAGAACACATCCCTTTCTTAATTTTGTAGAATTCGGATTCACCACGTACATGTCACAGCTTTTGAACTTTACCGAGTAACCGCTGCAATAGAGAGATTACAAACTCAGGGATCACGTGGCGATATAGGGCTGACATCTATTGTGTGAGAGGGAAATGGTCACGGACGGGTTAAAGAGTGGAATGGAGATGATGGGCTTTCCCTCTTGTCACGTGACTTCTGCCGAGGGAATTTTAAAACACCGTTCTATTAGGAGGCATGGTGGAGAGGGTGAAAAATTCCGGGAAATAACCAAGATTTGTGGAAGAACGTTGGAGCCTGGAGGGAGCCGTAGGTGGGGTCACGGGGTAATTTCTCTTGGGTGAAATTAATGCAGCGAAAACGGGTGACTGAGGAAAAAATCGAGCGTGAAAAAAATTCCTTGCAAACACTCCGTGAGCAGCGCAATTAATGGGGAGGAAAGTAAGGTGCGAATTTGATTAATTGCGGGAGGAACGGGAACTGATTTGGGAAGCGATCTCGTTAGATCGTTCGATATAAGATTTCAAAGTTTATTTTCTCATTTTTTGCTCGGTACCCGCGTTCAAAAATTTTTCACTTCGCCGAAATGAACACCGCTCTCGAGTGTTCCTGAAAGAGAGAGAAGTATAAAAAACGTGACGAGGTTATTATTAATCGTTTTTGCTTTGATGTTGTAATTCAGGGCTGGGAATCTGATTACTGAGAAAAATATTGCAAATCGCAATTATCCATGTAAGCTCTAAATATTGAAAACCTAATTCTTGCTTGTGTCGGAGAAAGGATTTTAATCGCGAAATTCGTGTGATCTATCCTTGAAGTAGCACCGAAGAAAATGGTTGATTACGGAAGTTTTGAATCTTTCTGCAAAGTTAGCTCCTGTCATCAGAGTTCGATCCAGTTACACTGCTGCAGAGAAAAACTAATCACCCCAGTCGCTAGTTAAAACTAGACTTGATTTACAGACCGTTCTTGGAAACCATTCATTTGAACGCAATTTGTACAAATCATAAGAACACAAGATTTAAGCAATCTATGTCATTATTAAAACAATTGTTTAATAAAGACATAGTTTGTTATAATCTTGTGTTAGGATGTTGTTCCACGAAGTGAAGGCCAAAGTGATTAAATTTTAAGAACATTTTGGTAAGATGTATCAATAATTCAAACTTAAAATCAAATAGTTGTTCACTCTTCTCATCCATAGAAAGTAATCCTGAAAGCATTAATTGAATGTCGCAGAATTTATTTGTATTGCGTTAACAAATAAAATATCAAAAGTTTCATAAGATTAGGATGTCAGCATAAAATGTCTCAGGAAGCATTCTGGTACTATCGAATCGGTAAATGGATTATTAATTTGACCGTAAAGCGAAACGATTATGACTTGTTTATCTGATAATTTCTGCTAAAGCATATTTAAGGAATATACTTCCTTCCCATTCTGAAACATTCTAAATTTTCATAATTGAGGGACTCATTCCATTTTTAGCTTGGAATTTTTTTTTCGCGAATGTAAAATATTTTGGAAATGTAAAACGTTTCTATGCATGGCGAACTTCTATTAGGTATAACTGAATAGTCCTATTGAGTTTCTCTATTCTCAAGCATTATAACATTATTTTCTTGAATATCATATGTGCACTTTCGATAAATATCAGATTTTGCATCTCTAGAACAGTGGTTCTAACCTTTCCCTTTGTGTTGCGTCCGACAATTCATTTCCTAAGAAAAATGTCTTACCAAGGCATCAAGGATAGTACAATTCTTTTAAATGACTAACTTTTATGTTAGTGAAAGTTGCCATTAATGACCATAGCCATAGTTTAGGCACCAATAAGGGGAACTCTTTTATAGGAGG
The DNA here is from genome assembly GCA_000376725.2 of Ladona fulva. Lineage (NCBI taxonomy): Eukaryota > Metazoa > Arthropoda > Insecta > Odonata > Libellulidae > Ladona > Ladona fulva. Next base: position 397,464 of record KZ308281.1, on the reverse strand, counting down.
AATTGCTACGTATGGAAATATAGGGAAAAAGAATGGAGAAAATGAGTAGAGGTCAGCCCAACACAATGGGGTATTAAGACCTAAGATGCGATACGTCCCAACGGCTTGGAAACACTGCTCTAGGAAATGAAATGATTTGAAAGGTCACCTCCTATAGTCTATTACTTCACAAGCTAACATGTTCCAACATTTTGAGAACAATCAGTATTTCCTCTTCTTCCATACACGAAAAAAGTAGAAAAATAATAAGAACCATTGTCTCATGATTGAAACGGAGAGCTCCAATTACTTCGCAGTGAGGGTACGAACATCTTAAAAACGAGGAAAAAGGCGGAAAAATAACCCAATCCAACGCATCCATCTCCGTCATTTCTTTCTCCTTCTAATCCTACCTTCCTTTCCTATCCAGAAACAAAATTGGAACGTTTCATTTCTTAACCCCTCTCGCAGTCGGAGCCAAATCACAGCGCATCTCGTGGGACCTTCTTGAATGCCTTACCGCCACCTGTAGTGAGAAACTCCCTCACAAAAACACCCCGCTTTATTCTCCCTCGAAAAAAGAGAGGAGATGGATAGTGTGGGATCGAAATTTCATCACGCCGCGAGACAAGTAGATAGTCTTTGCGAATTAAGCCCTGCGGGTGGGATGCGAGGAATTGGCGCCTCGGAAAGGCTTTCAAAAAATACGCCTCTTCTCTTCAGGGTTATGTGCCTTCGAGGAATAGGTTTCCGAAAGAGAGACTGAGCAGAAATGACTTTAATCTCGTACTGCTTCATTCAGACTGCGCATGCGCAGCCCATGCGATGTGAACGCTCCGCTTTCCTTGAAATATTCTACTTCAATATTGCTCCCTCTGAATACAGAGATGCTTCGGCCTATAAAAACCTCACTAACGAATACATTTACATTTGCAAAATTATTTTCGTTTTTCGGACACCGTTTCTGTAAATTATTCAGTCTGCAATTCGGAAGTATCCACATTCATAATAGCCACTCCTTATTCCACTTTTAAAAAGACTTCTACATTCTAATTAATAAACATCTACATCTACATTAAAACTCCGAAAGCTAGTTTTCTACCTTTGGAAGGGAGTATAAACGCCTAGCCTTTGAGGTACTTCTTTAGCTTATTTTTTCGCGTATCGTTCGCGAAAAGAGTGAGTAGTTATGGCGACTTGTCTCAGGATCCATTTAATTCATTTTACGCTCATTGCTGTATCGTCCCAAGTGGCAGGGGGGTCGCATAATCCCGAATAATTCTTCTGAAAATGTTCTCTCTGGGAATTTATTAAGCAATCGCAGCCTAGCTTCTCATCTCCTATCTTTCAAGGATTCCCAACCTGCGTTTGAATGCATTTTCGTAACTCTTACTTTTTTACCGTAGAATTTCTAAACATGTATCGCCTTGTGCAGAACTTTCTCGAGTTGGTGAGAAAGTTAACCTATGTAATTATTCATTCCAAAACATTTCAAATTCTTTTATGTTATTTCATCTTAAAGGAATAATGAGTGTGAAAAATAGCGACATGACTGGGACAACTGTGTGGAACTCCCTTAACTGTGTGGAAGAGACGCGGCATGGTAGTTCAGTGGTTAGAATGCCTGCCCGGAAAGTGGAAGACTTGGGCTCGTGCCCCAGTCATGTCGCCATTTCTCACACTTGTTATTCCTTTGGGATCAGCCGCAGGACTTTATCCTACAAAGTGTTCAAACTTTTCCTTAATCCTTGTCATTTCATCTTGTTATCATTTAGCAGCCAATGTTAAAGTGGATGACGATCTAATTAGCCCAATGCTTTTAGAAGCAGCGGGATATCAAGTATATGACTCCGTTCAGTTGTATCTGTAATTCAGTAGCTCCGCTACGTCACAAGAGTAAAACGAATGGCAACTCAGTGAAGAACGTAACATCTGGCAGCCGCGTTCTACAATATTCCTACTACAATCGACGATAGTACACCTTCCGCTCATTCAGTCTCGTTCAGAGTAAACTCGCTGCATGCACCCTGAAAGTCGCATTCCTTTTACTGCGGGGCGTTGGAAGGGAAAGGGGGAGGGTTGAGGGTGAGATTGAAAGGTTCTGTGGAAGCGGGGGGGTGGGAAGGGACTTTTCTGACGGCCAAGTGTGATGGCGGGAAGATGGATAGTGGTATCCTTGGACTGATTCTGCCGATGGGGGAAGCACATCATCCCTCTCTCCTTATTATTCCTATGCCGTCTCCCCCTTCTTTTCCCGTCCGATGGTTCCGTGAAAAACTCTGTCGATAATGGTCTTCTCCCTCAGTGGATGCGTGGCGGAATCGGTGAACTTTCAAAACGCGGCCGTGCATTTGGGGATTTTTTTTCCTGGACCATGAAAGCGGCGGAGTTTGGGACGCAGTATTTTTCAGCCTACTCCTATCCGAAGGCGGGATTATGTGATCATTTTCCTCGGTTGTCTTCTTAAAAAAAAATTGGTCTTTTTTCCATTATCGGGAGGTCAAACTGAGTTGACCTCTGTGCCAATGAGGAAAATCATTCATCCCGATGCACGAGATGGAGTGCCGCCTTATGATATTGATGAACATGACTTCGAAGTTAACTCAAAGATTTTCTGCCCGTCTTACTACCCTGGCATTGAATTATTGACCGTCAAATATTTATAAGTCACTTATTTGATTCAGTTTACAATTTATTATTTTATGTATCATTTTGAATGCCAGTTTATAACTCAGTACAGCTCGCGCACAATCTTAAAGTCTGGAAATTGCAGCTGGATCTGCAGAAAATAAGATGATTGGCAAATAACCCCTTGGGATGATGCTTATTAGGCAAGATGATGAGTGAGAGTTTGTATTTGCTTTCCTCACTGAACGAGAAAGCTGTAAGAGGAAAAAGTGAGTGGAGCACAGCTACCCGTATCTAAAACTTTACAACGCGCTCATGTGTTTGGAAAGATCGGCCTCAATCATACCTCAGTTGGTTTCATTTTATCATAGACCTGTACTGACCTGTAATTCCACATAATTTGGAGACAGTGGTATGGGGATAATACATTTTGACTATCTTCTACAAAAAAAACAAAAGGAAAATATTCCATCTATCAAGGTATGAAAGCGAGAACCTATTTTGTAAGTTTTTAATTTATTCAAGTTAATTTACAAAAATAAAAATGGTTAGAAGAATTTATGATTCACCACATTTTCTGCTGAAACAGAACTTATGTGGAGAAAAGTTGGGTCCGAATGTGCTTTTCTGGTCGCCGGCCTTTAGAACCTATTTAGGAACAGTAAAATTGGCGAAATGCAAGGCAAAAGCAAACACGATTTATTTATTTTTCAGCGATTCAGTAAGGAGTTTTCGTAGGGGGCATATAAGGGTGGTATTTGCCAAAGGGGGCGTTTTAAGAGAATTTAATTATGAAATCATCTCCAATTAACTTTGAAAGACCATTTTGTCGTGATAAACGTAGCAGATGTATATTATTATTGGAAAAAGCACACAATCTGGTTGCAATCGAAGCTCCGTGCCGGATCCTAAGCAAATTAACAGGGCTATGTGCCCCCATCCAGCTGTATCAGCAAAGTATCGTTAGTTTAAATAATTAGATGCAAGTCGAGTCTTTAAAAACGTGATTCAGTGGTAATAATTCTGTAGTTATACCTACTGAAATTGAGGGGAGTCACATTTTTACATTAAGGAAGAATAAGTTGAAATAAATTATGTTTGTAAGAAGAGTGTGAGTACCTTATGAAGGTACTGGATGGAGGTTATTTTTTAAAGAGGAAACACAGTGATTATCAGCTAAATACGCCAATATGAGACATCGATGGGCTCCCGAAAGTTTTATTTCACAACAACATAATAGAATTTACTATAAACTGATGATGATGAAAAATTTCGGTAGGGAAGATAGTAAAATTACAAAAGTTACGCAATAGTCAAGGTATGTCATAAGTAATTCTTGACCATGACTGCAGAATATTTTAGACCGTAGAAAAGTTTTGAACACAAGTGATTCAGTAAACATATGGTATTAAGAATTCGACAAGATACTACAATTAATAGAGCGGGACGTGTATTGGAAATAAATTAAAATGAACGGTCTGATATAGACACAGGAATTCCATGCAGTTCTAGCAATTGAAACTGAATAGCCATTGAGGGAAGTACAGTTATCCAATCCAATCCTTCTCCGCTTTTTGTTTTATCTATAGTTACAGTATTGGCGATCGATGGATGCGGAACGGCTCTCCGAGACCGCAGCTTATAAATTATCTGGAGCAAATCCCGGGGGATATCTAATCAATCATTAGCCCAATTTATATTTTCCAACGGCTGCATCCAATTTAGAAACGGCAAAGCTCCCTCTTCGATTCGATCACCGCAACCATATATCTCGGCCGTGCGTTAGTTTCTCTCTCATTTTCATCGCACGACGTTTTGTTTTCTTCGCATTGATTTGTGGGTAGCGGAGGCTCCGCAGTAAGGAGCGAGTTAATCAGGAGAGTCGCAATAATGTTCCTTGGCTCGGAGCCACTTCAGCCTCGTGATTTCTAAGGGCGATATTTAAGACCCTTTCCCTTCGACCGTAAACTGCCTTCTCGTTCGCTTCCCACCGTGATTCAGGTGGAGAGGCATCCGTCCGAGATGATTCCAACTGATTACTCCCCATTCCAGTGGTGTTAACCTCGAAACTATCGGAAACTGAATGAGCTGAAACTGTGGCGATCGACCTGTCTTCGAATGCATCTCCTTTTGTACCTCGCTCTTCAAATTGAATATTCATTGATTTCTGCATTAGCTTCGAGAGCGGCCGGAATTTCAGCTTTTCCATGATTATTTATTTCTTTCGCGGTGACTTCGCGGTAAGATATTCATTCAATGATCAGGCGAGATTTGAAAAATAAAAGTTAGAAAGAAAAGGGGTAGTTACTCTTGCCTGAGTTGAGTAAGTCTGGCTGCAATGCACACAAGTAAATGAGAGCGGATCACTGACTAATTCAGGGTTCATCTTAGAATGTACAGCTGGGAAGTGTCCCATCAAATGGCAAAACAAACATTTTCTAACGTTAATCCATTCATCTATTGCTGAAACAAACTAGTCTCGTCTTGTATCCAACAGAATTTAGGATTTTTGCATCCTACTGTACCTCGCGATGGTCATTTTCCTAAAAATTTGCGTATAAATCTGATGTCCGTTGTACAGATATAATAATCTTAGCTGAGCCAGTCTAACTTTTTTCGATATATTGCCAAGTTTCCTAATTTTTTTTCATAAAATATCATTTAGAAAATGATGCGCTAGATTATAGTAATTTTTAAAAGTGGAGCTCATACATATTGTCAATAAACTACTTATATTATGTTCACATTTACGGAAGGTTTCAAAAGTTAGCGGCACCCACCACCGTTACGGTCTTCATGGAGGAAACTGGCGTACGGAAGGATGGAAGGAAAACCCTTTCAAGAATCTCACAAGAAAGAGAAAGGGACTCTATCTCCACGCGGAATACACACAAATGCGTTGTCATTTACCGTAGAAAAAAGCGGCAAATCACTTAAGATATTTATGAAACTAAGTAAAAACACGTTTTAATGTGCTCCGAGATATTTAACAAGCAGTGTTTCTAAAGAAATTGTAAAGTTAGTTTTCCTACCATATGCAGGGCTTCCACTTTTTGGTATGTAACAACTCGGTGATTTTTAATGGCTCGGTGAAAGTACTAGTACGTTATTATTATAGGTAAACGGAACGGTCAGCGTTAAAATACCTTGTAAACAGGTACCTTTCTATCAGAAATCTCTCTTGTACGCAGATTGGTTTGCGGCCAAGAAAACTCTAAGAATAAACAGGGGGCAAAAAATTCTGACGGAAATGTAAGAAACCCAGATATTCCACTTTCTGGAGCGATGGCATTACCAATTGAAGCATCCTTCCTTTTTTTTTGAAGAAGCAAGGTCTTTCAAACACAAGTAAAACTTTTCAATCACATTTATCATTATTAATGCGCAAAATTATTATGGATTATCGTATTTGATGATTGTATCTTAGATAAAAATATGGTGATTTTTAACCGTAAATCATCGATCATGCTCGAGAAAACACCACTGATGGCTTTCGAAACCCTTACCACTTCCACCCTCTTTGTCTTCCGTTCTCATTGTCTTAGTAATACACCTCCATAACCTTTAGGATTTTCGGGGTGGGCAAAATGGTGAGGGTCCCTCGGGAGTTAAATTATGATTCGAACCAATCTCAGGCGCTCACTAGAATGCCTCTAGTGGCGAGAGGGCCTTTTATGGGACCCAGCAAATCGTCTCAGCATCAGATATATCAATGGGATAAGGAACTGTGAGATTTAGAGGGCCGCTAAGAAAGTGTTGCACTACAATTTATGAAGGATTTTTGATAGTGGAGATGAATAGAATGTCTCGTACGGACTGCATATTACCGGATTAAAGCCTTCGAGAGGAGACGATTGGCTCCGGTGAAATGACGCACGGCTGTGTAAATCGTCTAGAGGTCTATATCACTTGTCGGAAATGAATAAATGCCGACGACGGAAATATGGCTTTACGAATGGGAGTTTTGTGAAATATAGTCGATTTCTTATATTGAACTTAAATCTTTAGTCTGGGTGCCTTAGTCGTTACTCGAAGCGGGTGAGGAGTCGAGCATCTTGTTTCTGTAGTAACCTTACAACGGGAAATGTATCGAAACGTATTGGAATGTATTATATGATTTAAATTCTAAATACAATTTTTAATATAAATTATTTTTGATGACGTATTTTCAGCGTGAGATAATAAATTTCAATTCATTTCAAATGCACAAGAAATTATGGAAGAACTTATGTGAAGGCTTATAAAAGAGAGATTTGGCACATAACGCTATATAATCCTCAAATTGTGTTATCGCTACCGTTCTAAGAGTTCAAGCGAAATAAAATTTAAAATAATGTTGTTAAGGACAAGAAAAAGGGCTATGGTGACTTCGCCCGTAATGGCGGGCATTTAGGAAAATTCATAAAGGAAAACGGACAAAAAAGTCTGCAAGAGTTGGGACTTGAATCCAGAACTCCGAATTGATGGATGGTTGCGTTATCCATTAAGCTGAGACGGATGAAATCACGCGCCTTTGCCTATAAGGAGTCTTAAACGGCAGCACTAAATGTTCTGGACGTATAGCTTAATTATGAGAGTGATTTACAGGCAATTAAGATATTCCAGTTGGACTCCCGACCCTGACACACTTTTTATGTCCGCTGTTCCTTAAGAAAATCGGTAATTTTTATTTATGAAAATAGCTATTGCTTCCAATGTGGTATATAATTAACAATGTATATGCTTAAATACTTTTTACATGGAAAGATATGCTGTTAGATAACTCGTCCTTAATGTACACCTCTATAATTTGTGTATCAAATTTATTATTTGTGGGAAAAACTTCATTTCACATTTCCTATACAATTCAGAGTTTATTAACTCTTCTCGGATGAAGCTTCCCTGTATTTATCTTTTTCTTCATACTTATATTACCAATTAATGCAACGTTTTTGTATTTTTTCGTGTTTGATTTAATGATTTCAAATATAACGTCAATTTTCATAAAATTTTCCCGTATTTCAAGGTAATATCGCTTCTAAAATATTGGCGAACAAAGTTGCTTCACTTGGAAGAACTCAACTTCATAAGGCATTTCACCTGATTATTTTTTATCATATCTAACATCTATTTTCACTATTTAAAACCAGTGTTTTTTACCAAATTCAGTTATTTTTGATAATGCAATATACTCGCAAAAGCGAAATAATAAATATGCTCTTTTTAAAATTTTATCTGAGTTTCGAATTTCATCCTACTCCATAGTAGTGCACCCATTCACGGACTGCAATCACTGCAAGAGACTAGCAACAATAGCAAATGCATTTTATTTTGGTGGATAGAAGGTGGTATTAGGGGGTTTAACACGTAGTATTGAAGCTTACAACGATTCTCTATAGGAATAAAAAATACCTTATTTCCTTTTCCCTATAAAATTGCCACCCCAATTTTCCGAGTGAGAGAATGTTGGACACAAATCAATGTGATGAAACGACGAGATATTTCTGCACATAGAAACGGACTTGATTTTCCTTCTATTTCACTCCAAGACATGAGAAAGGAATGAAATGGGCGCCATTATTTTCCCAACCATCAAGATGTTATTCTCTCCCGTTGCAATCCGTATGAACAATCGTCATCCTCGTCATCGGGCGAGGAAAACAACCCCAGCGTGCAGCCGCGCAATTTTCAGCTTCCTCTAACGTGTGTGTTTACCCTAGATGCACATGCATCTAGCGTCTTTCTGTCTGTTGGGAGGGAAGTTTACCCTTCTACGCTTGCAACCCCCTGAGGTTCCTCGAACCGGAAGGGAGCAAAGATCCGGACGCCACCTCCTCCGTATCCTTCATAATAAAACACTCCGAATGAGAGAGAATATTGGCTCCATGCCGCGATAGTCATCTAGTTGCCTCGGGTCATTCGAGACGATTGATACACGACCATGTTTGCACAAATATGCTCGATATGGAGATGCGCAAATTTGTGCCTGAGAAAAGAAGCAGAAAAAAGTTTCCATGACGTTCGTTGCCATAATAAGAGAGGAATTGGAATTTTGCTCTTCCCTTTGAGGTGTTTGTGTCATCTATGTGTATGCATATCAGCTTGCACATCTTTGGAGTTTAGTGGAGTGTTGTTGGAATTGTTATTATTCTTTTTTTGTTGCATTTGGGAACGGTAGTGAATTGAATTCTTTAATTAATTTTATTAAAATATGATAATACATGTATATTGTGGTTTCGCCGGACTTCGTGGATATTCCCGCATAATAGGACTAGGTGGTTACCATAGTATTTCATTCTGCCGATCAGGTCTTATTCTCCGGAGGACAAATCGTGTGTGTTTTACCAAGTGTTATTGATTCAGCATTTATTTAATCCAGGGATAGCCACACTAGATTACAATAATATCGTATCTGTATTGTCAATTTATATTTCTATCAAATCGAAATCTGACATGATTTCCCGATGAATTCTGTATTTAGTGGTTCAAAAATAAGAATTGCCTGTTAGTATTATGTGTTAATTTTTACCATATTGGAATTGAGAAACTTTATAGCCTTGAAATTCAAGAATGGGATGAAATAGCTCGTAGCATCTCGAAAAAGGTTTGCGAGGGCAATTTGGAAACGTTGTGAAAGTGGTTATTAGCTATTATTTATGTATGGAATCAAGGAATGTATTCTGTATATGCTTGGTCATCGTTTGTGCCAATCTGCTTACATGTAACTAAAATGAGTGTGCACATTTCATTTGGTTCTCAGCTGTTAATTATAAATACCGAAGTTAGGCGAAGGAGAAGTCAATTATCTAGTGACATACAAATACTAGCAATTTTTACAAATATATCATGGTAAAATCTCGTGACTTAGTGGAACTTAACTCAGTGATTTTAAAGTCGCAAACCCGTAAAAATTGCTAAAAATAACCTGATTTCGTTTACGAGATTTAGGTTGGACCAAAGTTTAAACAAACGTATGACAAACATTCAAAGTCATCCATAAAGCGGGGATGAGCTTGGAACACTGCGGAGCTGGGAGTCCTTCAGCGTTTTCACCTCAAGAAGTGCGGGAATGCAATGGATTAGCAGTGCGTGGCAGACAAATAGGCGCCACGTCTCGTGACAGATGATCACAAACAGAATCATGCTGAAGACAGACGAGAACTTCTTAAGCTTGCCAAAATCGTCGAAAACTTCTCGAAAAACACCGTTAAACGTGAGAAGGAATGAGTTCATGACGTGGAAACAGAAGTTTGGTGCTCAGGATGCTCTTCAGAAAAAGCTGAGGAACTTCTATATCATGTGAACATAACGGCGATTATCGGAATGTCATAAAAGCTGCGACACAATCAATTTTTCGCAAATAAGCAGCCCATTAAATGAGTAATGTAAACTCCGTTTTTCTAATTTTACAATGCAGCAAATGAATTTATAAAAAATGTCTTCGTGCACGTGGAAAAATTGATGATTCACTGTGACAAGTCGTCTTGGGATTCGTTTCTTCTGATATTTTCCTTCATAGCAGAGCACAAACTAAACTCGCCAGTTTTCGAATCACCGGACTTCTTTCTTTCTAAGCGCAGATTCCCGAAAGGACAAAGTTTGTGGGATGTTGAAGACATCCAAAACAATTTTCAGTCATAGCTCTTTTCATACCACGTAGAGCTTATACCTCCATATCACCCAGAAGAAAGGTTTAAAGCAACATCCGAGGAACATTGGATGGAAGCACAACAATAATTTTTAGATGCACATTTTCTCTAGTGGAATTACTCTGAATCTGGTTTTTCCATTAGAATATAATAAAGTATAAAAAGTGGTCTGGCAAACGAGCAAGTCTTTTAGAGGCAAGGAGACAATATAAGGGATAATTTATATTTCAAGAGGTTATATTTGAATTATTTTTAGAATGCGAAGATTAATTATGTTTTGATCCCTTATATTAATTTCATCCTCTTCTACACTTTCTTAGGTTATTTACAGCATGAAATTTTCACATACCCATATTTCTGCTTGTGGAGTTTGAAACATTTGTTTCGTGATTTAGACTTTGTGCGTGAGAAATGTATCTTTGCAATGATAATAAAAAGTAACGATTTTGAAATCCGTCGGTGTGATTTTCATCCAACGCTATTTTTATATATAGAATTCGTGCGAAGAAATCTCAAATAGTATGAGAAAGTAATGTAATCAATATGCTCTAGCTTAACTTGTTGGAACGTCATGATGAAATAAAAAGTAACGTACTTCGTAGTTTCCTTAAGAAATACTTCTTGAAAAAGTAATAATTAACATTTGATACTTGAATGTCGAATTAGTATAAAACTGCAATATATCAAGCAATTTTATACGTTGTATAAAATAACTATTTCTAGATAATATCTATTATCCATAAAACAATGAAATGTCATGGAGTTATGGAGGTCTACCACAAAGTCATTACAGAAGGAATTGATAGTCCATTGCCCATGTTATGTGGACAATATAGTGGTAATAGTGGCCTTTTACAAAACATTGTTGCATAAATTCTATTCTTCTTATAGTGTTAAACTCCATATTAATTAAATTTCTTGTCAAAGCTAAAGAACGAATGATTTGTGTCTAGCATATTTTATGTGAAATAACTGCAAGCATTACGAGGATAAAGAGAAGTTAGGAAACATTTCACTGAACCAACCACTATTGATGAATTAGAAAAATACAGAAGCCCAGAAATGAGCTCAATTCCATTCTACTCTCAACCATGTTTTTCACCATATACTCTCACATAATTTATATCTCGTCTGCGTACTTCATAAGTGGGCATGTATGGGAGCCTTGGTATGGGTTCTCCATGCGCCCATTATCTCCAACTTCATCCGGCGATTGGGGCAGAGCGCTCGAATATGGAACAACTCGACTTTTTCTATTTCTTCTCCATCTTCTTTCAGCGAGAGGGCATTCTCCTCTGGCTTCCCATCGACAAACGCGCACGCATTTCACAACGGTTGCTTGCGTAGAGGCGGGGCCTTTCCTCCGTGGAATTGCCGAATCCGATCCACTGAGCTCCGGACTTCTGAAGGTTCAATTGCGCGTGGACCACACGAGCGAACGCGTTCAATCACAGGCGAAGCCCCACATGCATTTTGCTCTCTCAGCTTGGATATTTTTCCTCCTACTCCGCTTCCTCTGTTTGCCTTTATTTCATCGCGTCATCGCCCACCCTCAAGTTCGCATTTCTCCCTTTATCCTTTGGTCTCTGAACTTATCCTTCCTTTTCACCCCCTACTGTTCCCCATTCCCATCATGTTTTTCTTTGCTTCCTTCTGTACGTAGTTCGCAGTTTTAGTTGTTTCTCTCGACATCGATTTGTTTTCCATTTCAGTAGTACTTCGTTCTACAACTGTAAGATGTCTTTCCACTAATTTTAATCTCCCTTAGCTTGCATCTTACAATTAGTAGATTAATACCCCGTGAGCTGCGTGAAATGTGGCAGGAGATGTATTAATACCTTACCTATTCTACCCTAGAAACGTGATGTTCTGCAGAAAGGAGGACGAGAACTAACTATCCTTCCTAACGATTAATTCCTTGTAACACTTTGTCGATGCCTCTCCGAAACAGCGCTCGTTGTTTACCGGAACTAAAACGTCTTCAACTTCGTCTGAAACTTCTTGACTGACGAATTTACCGGAATAGTTAATCCTCAATTTATGCCCTAATGTTTACATCGATCGAATTAATCAATCCGAAAGTATTTTAATTCAGCTGCGTAGTTACGATGTACATGGAGTGTGGTGTGTTTTCTATATATGAGTGAGAAATGTGGACCATAAGAAAGGAGAGCATCAAGAGCACAAAATGATATGTGAGAAAAAAATATATAATAATATATAAGAATAAATAAATAACTAATTATGAACATATAGTCTTATTTTTACTTCTACTGCATTTGTTTATTTTTACTTGATTGTCTTTGAATATTATAGGGTATGAGCTATCTACCTAGAGTTAAACCGCCCATATCAGCATTGAAGCTTTTGGGCTAAGAAAAGCAAAGGGCCAGACCGACCAGTGTATTGGAGGCCTTCGAGATGTGAAATTGACATAGGTTGAAAAAAAAAAGAATTGATTTGATAGGAAAGTAAACATGTAAGTACTGGAGATGGTGGGGGAAGAAAAGGTTGTGATTGAAGTAATTTGTGAAGGTAGTGAAAATGGGTGTGTCAAATACAGAGATGAGAGGGAAGTAATTGAAGGTAGGATGTAACGGAAAAGATAGAATAGAAGAGAAAGCCCATATCCAAGATAAATATCAAGATAAGTCAGCAAGAAATTAATACTATAAGCTATTCCTTCATTTTAACCAACTAGTATCTTTTCCGCCATCTTCACCTTTTAACCGTCATCGTGGACCTTGTCTTAAAGCGCTAGATCACTTGTTTTATACACTCACCTCTGCAATGACTTCAATAAATGTGTCTGTGCACATGTAAATGGACTCCTTTCATATTGAAATGGAGACAGGATAGTAAGCTAAAAGTAACTATTGGAAGAGTCATCAATTTTATACCTTCCATTTTTTCCGAAAAGTTGATTCGTTTCTCGAATATCTTCCGAGTGATTTTTTCTCGTTTTATCCCCATCATACTTCTCGTTTGCTCCAGTTGTTCCGAGCTGAAATCGGAGATCCTAAAGGTTTTATCTCTCCCACCGATGATAATGCCTCTAGTTCATTGTTATAGCTTGTTATAATTCTGCGGGTCCTTCGACGGGAAATCGGTCGTGCGGTTATATTGGATGTGATGTGAACCTATAGATGAGACACTTCCAAACTCCTATCGCTTAATATATTGCTTTGGAAATGTTAAAACTCCTAGAAGAAGCAGTAAGGGAAGAATTAAAATGTAGGTTAATGGTAAGTTATAACAAGTCCGTCGAAGTCTCGAATGTGTTTCGTAGGAAAAGAAGCTCAGAGACTATTATTGTCATCCATAGAAACTTTAAGATGGACGATTGAAGTGGTTATGTAATTTTGTTTTACTATATAACGTTTGGCGAGTGTGTAGATAGCGATCGCTAAGTGGCATTCGATTTATCGGGACCGGTTATTTTAATACTTATAAACTACTGAGTAACAAAAAGAGCTCAAAATATTGAACGTTACGGTGGACAGAAACATAAACTTCGATTATATTCACAACGAATAGCTGAAACACGACCGGTTTCACAAGTCTACTTAATGTGAAAAAAAGGTGTTCAGCTTACGATGCAGATAGGTCACAAAATTGTTTTTGTATCAACTGTATATTGTATGGTGTGATAAAAGTTTACCGTTCATTTCTGTGTTTCTTAATACCACGAATTTAAGCCTCATTTACTGCCTTTTATGATATAGAATAGAATACATTCATGATACAAAACGCAGCACTAACGAAGCAAAGGAAAGATCTGCATTATGCATATGTATGCTAAGTCGTGCCGAACCATTTTCGCCTATGGCGAGATGTATTAAGCGAGGTTTCGAAGTATAAGACCATTTCCTATCATTTTTGATCAATTATGGATACGTCATAATTCGGCCTTCTGACAAGGTCGCTACGCTGGAGAGGAGCACGACATTAATTTTGATTATTGCCTGGTATTCGCCCAAAGATGTAAGGGAAACCACACTAAAAACCTTCCCTAGACAGTATATTAGACTAAAAAATTATGCATAAAAATCAACTACTTATATTTACTTTAAAAAGTTATCATTAAAATGTATACATTACAGTTATTCATCATCATCTTAAATGTGAAAAATTCATTCCATAGAATTTTATATACATCACACCTTCACATACAAAATTGTATATATATTGAAAAGGTGGAGGAGACAGTCGTGAGGTAACGTAGTTCTAGATTTAAGTTTATTTTTGAACATTTTATACTATTTGAGGCATCGGCATGAAAAAATCGCTACATAAAACTCTATTTGGAATGGAACATTCCTAATAGTACTTTCTTGCTACATTAATTGAAATGGTTAAGTCTTTAATGGGTGAATCATAGCCTTACTTAACTGCTTTTATAGTTAAATCTGCAATAATATAAAGAACTATCATATCCTAACCGGGATTTGAATATGTGTATATAAATTACAGTGCAGCTACAGCTACACTACCGAAGATATGGGATATTGTTTTATAGAAATTTTATAAAAGCTGTGTGAATATTACTTTCTTGCTCAAATTTCCCAGGAGTTAATGAAAATTTATGAAGATTTCCTTGCGGTCAACCCTCCCCTTAAGAGTTGACTTTGTATGTGTGGTCGTTTGTATAATGTGAATCCATGATTGATAAATCTGTATGTGTATTGAGTCGAAAAGTAAAATTTCGAATACAGCCCTTCGTTCAATTTTTAGAAGTTTGCGCGGTGAGACACCGTTTTTGTTGCCCCCGAGAATCTGAAGAATGCCTCTTTCTTGATTTTTCTCGGCGTGCAGTTCCACAGGAGTATTTATCTTTTCTTTTTCCCCGTAACTTGCGCTCCTAGTTATATTTTCTTGGAAACTTATTCTGCGGATAATAGAAATCAGTTCGGCTGATTTTCCGATACCCTTTTTCTGGGGAAAAAGTTAGGATTTCGAAAACTTTGCTCTCGAGTTTGCAGTTTGATATTTCTTTTGAATCCTAATGGTTAGAGGACACGTTGTGGTTTTCCATCGCAATGAGAGATGTCTCTCAAGTCAAACTACCTCTCAGTGTTCATGGAAGAATTTATTCAGTAAATGGAGCGAATAATTTGCTTCGCATTTTAAAAGTTTTATTTTCTGACTCTCGTTCTACATTCGAAGTGGCTTTTCTTTCATGAACTGCAACTGTTCAACTCCTCAGAAAAGAATATTTGGTGGAAACGGTATAACATCATGAATATTTGCAAATGATATCTTCTAAAATAACTTTCTATTTTATGATGAGAATGTAGAAGATAAATTGCTTCAGATTTAAGTTAGTTTAGTTTCTTTGCCTTATACTCGAGAAAAAGTGGTCGCAAATTTTTATGATGTTCCGCATAATTGGAAGACCACACCCTGCTGAAAATGAGCTACTTACATAACGCGTGAATCATCTCAGATTTGATTCCCAGTCCTTCAGATGCATATTGTTATATAAAGTATGCGTGTATAACAGTATTATCACCAGTAGAGGTAATTTGTTTTGAAAATTTAAATTGGAAATAGGGCGACGTGAGATCATTAGAACCGTTAGAAAGATTATATATTGAAATACTTAATTTCATTTTTGATGTTTACGGGCTGTAGTTTGGCAAACTTAGAGATAATCTTTTCACTCCCAAAGCACCATCCCCTTGAAGATCGATGCTACAGTACATGTCACCATTCTTTCCAATTTTATTAAAATATGTAGGGATATAAGTCAGTGTGAATTACCGTTCATAAATTGTTGAAACTTTTAATCGAAATTATACTTAGTTCAACGTAATGATTACATTTTCCTATCACAAAATAAAAATACAAAACAGTAAACTTCACTGAGTGGCAATCATTAAATAACCTTAATCTTTTGATAATTTTGTAACTGTATGAACCGTTGACATAAATGGAAATTTACTCATTGGCTGCAAATTTGGTTTCAGGGAGTCTGTATTTTTGCGGATCGGTAATTTAATAAATATTTCACCCCTTCAACACCGGGGTTATCCCGTAGCGATTTATAAAAATGAATTAACTAAGCGAGGTGTATCTGAGTCACCCGTTGGATAACATACCAAAGCAGATTTCGAAAATTGCTGGATTTCGATTTTTTTCGCCGAGCTTTGTAAAGGTATCCTTGAAAATGTATTCATTCCGAAACAACTTGTCAATTCAAATGCCCCATTATCTAACGTGCTTTGCGTTCAAGAGCCGAGATAAGCGCTTCGCTATCGGCGTTCATCTGCATGAGCGGAAATTGAGGATTAAAATTCGTTCTACCTTGTCTCCTCTCAGGAGGAATATATTATGGGTCGAATAATTTCCTCGCTCTTAAAAAATCGTGACTAAACTCTTCGCCGGAATTCACGCCTCCATTCATTTTATATGAAGCTGCCACTTCTTATTTATGGTTTCGAGAAATTACTTTTTTTTACGTTAGTCGCAATTTGCAAAAGTTGGAGAACAAGTTTCCGTATACAAAGAACAAGGTCATCTCGTTCACGCAACGCCCTATCCGGCCTGCTTACCTGAAAGGTTGGGTAACGTTTAAATTTTTAATGATCATTTCCAGTTTCATGTTTGCCCTCATTATGCGTTTTTCTCTGCGGCGACCAATAGTCGACGGAACAGCATTGTTTACAGCCCGTCTTTAGGCCTTGAGAAATTGACAAGGTAACTGCTTGAGAATTTCCTCTGTGGAAGAATTTAGTAGTGTACACAAGATTGTAAACTCTACTATCACGAAAGCGCACTTCCCAGAAATTCGTCTAAAAGTTATTTTTCCGAAGTTATTAATAATTACTGAAAAACGTGCCAGTTCTTTCATCAGAAGAGAAGCCAATATCCAGCACCTTCGACACTTTGAAAATGAGGAGCTAAAAGTTTCATGATGAGTGTATGCTATTAGGCGTGTCTCCATTGTACAGCATTCTTGTATAAAAAGAAGTTAGTTTTCACTTATATATTTCTACGATGTCACACCTATTCTCCAACTTATGCTAGAAAAGTGGCGAGAATGGTCTTAAAACATTGTAGCAAATGAATAACCTCTTTATCAAGGGAATATAGAACACAGCTTTGAAATTTCCAAATTTCTTACCATTTACTCTATTTGAGAGAACAATGATATACGAGTATATGAAACTTCGGCTTCTGTAAATGAATTTAAAGTAATTTTATTGGTAAAATCGATATTAGCAGGCGTGACTTCGTGGAAAGCCATTGCAGAAAGATACACTTGGTAAATTTTCCACGCTGTAATACAGGATTTAGTAAAATATTTTGTGATTTGGTTACTTCAGGGAAATAATACTTCGGCTACCGAAATTTTTGAATGGCATAACAATCTGAAACGAATTATAATTACAGTTACTGTTAATAAACGCAGCAGCAATAATTTGAAAACTTAAGGAAGAGAAAGACATTTTGGGGACAGGGTTACTTGTGCCAAAAAAGNATCGATATTAGCAGGCGTGACTTCGTGGAAAGCCATTGCAGAAAGATACACTTGGTAAATTTTCCACGCTGTAATACAGCGTGGAAAATTTACCAAGTGCTTCCTTCTCTAATTTTATTGGATTTTAAAGTAGTTTTCGTTTCAGAAATCATTTTGCCGAGTGGATCTTTTTTACTTCACTGTAATGCCCTTATGTTAAAAGTTTTGCCACTTTATGAAAAAATTCTCCCTTTTTCACTATTACAACATTGTTGCCTTCATCTGATTTCAAATATAAACAATTCTTTTTGTTGAGTGAGTTGATAATTTGATGTTGTTTGTATGATAATCCATTTTGTGGTTTGGATTTGGAAAGATTATCAGAAATTTTTGTAGTTACTACATTTCTTAATGCGTTTTCTTTTGGAATCCTAGATGTAAAATGGAAGGTTCTATATTTTATACTACGTCTTCTATAGGAGGGGTTTTTAAACATAAATTGTATTCTTTTGTAGACTTTCCGGTTTTCTCATCATTTTCAAAAGAATTATCTGAGATTGACTATGTAGTCCTTCTTTCCCTCTTGTGTCTTACGTAAAGGAGGGAATTGTGTTTGAATCAGATGGGATAATTTGTTTATTGTATATTGGGATAACTTCTGCATTGTGGTAAGCAATCCTAGTGCAGGTCGAGAGAGAAAAGACTTACTTGATGATAAAATGTCACCAAATAAATCATATATTTCGATTAATGGCAAAAACGAGGGAGAATTATATAAGATGACAGCCATCGGCGGATATCACATTCCCAAGAAAGATTTCATGAGGATATAACATATCTCTATTACATTTAACTGCCTTTCTTCCAAGTATTTTAATCAAGAACACGTATTGGAGCATAAAGTATACCCTTTCTCGTAGAAATGGAAGATAAATGTCAGAATTCCCATTACAAAAAATACTAAAGTTGATCCGGAATATATATATTCGTTCGACCCAGAGACAATCCCGAAAACTCCCCGAGTTGACATCTCCCAGAAAGAGACATGGTGGGACATAAGGGGGATGCGCGGAGAGGTCGGGTTCTTCAGGCGAGTAGTTAAAAAGGGCGATTTTATTTCCGATAAATTCTTCGGAAAAATAAAGAGGAAGATGGAAGTGATTTGTGCCTACCATCTCCTGGAGCCATCGACTAAGTTGCCTCGCGGTCGAGTTGTCACGGAATTATGTCCCCGGCGCCGATGTCTCACCGATGTCTCGAAGGCCGGAGAGGAAGGGTTAGACAAAGGGAGGGAGGGTTAGGAAACATCGGAGACAAACATGCGAAATCCTCCGGCTCAATCGGACCGTAGATTTAGTGAGGCGATGTATCGAAACGAACGAAAGAAATTTACTCCGCGGATTCATCTCCTCTTTCTCGAAATTCTTTAGCGTTCCTCCTTCTGCACCCCCTAATGACTGAGATAGATGCCTCACTTTAGTAAGTAGCCTCCAGCTCTTTATCTTTTTTGTCGCTCGAATGAAATAAGGGGTTAGGGCAGACCCTCTTCTGCGGGAGGTCGAAAAAAATGTAGGTACGAGGCGCCAGTGTCGTCCGTAAAACAAACCGATCCCCTTATACGATGCTGTTTTGTTTTCCTGCTCATCCGCCGATATTTGAAATTAAAAGCAGCGGGGTCGAGACGGCGGGGGATCCGAAACGCATTCAGGACGAGGGTGTTATCGTCTGGCGACCCTCCTTATTCCTTTTATATATATATTTTTCCCTTGTTTCTCCTCCTCCGCTCCTTACGGCATCCTTTGTTATCCCCTCCATCATCCAACCCTTATATCATTTCTTCTTCAACAAGCGAAATCCCACCCGAGAGCCTACTGGGGAAAACTCGGTAAATCTTAATTTCTCTCCTTGCGACTTTTTCGATTCCCTCATGACCAGCCTCCGTGTCCGTTTCCGTTAGATCCGAACGTCTTTCTATTTTTTTCCTCTGCCCCCTGCGTTATAGAGGAAGAGGTTATGCGAGGGGGACTAAGTGAAGGTGCGTGTATGAGCGTGCTCCGTCATCAATCAGAGGATGTTCGGAAGCAGATCCGATTGCCGTTCCGCCCCTCCAGACTCCGGCCCCTTCGCCTACCTCTTTCCGCTTCCCTCCACTTCCTCTCCCTGTCATCTCCCTCTTTCATTATACCTTCTCTTCTGCTCAACCCGTTTCTTCCTTCTCCTGTTCGCTGCCCGTCATCCGGTTCTCTTCTCCACCGCCAACTCTTTTCGTCGTTGGGAGAAGAATGAGATCGCTTGCGAAAGCCTTGGGTCTTTGCTTCGAATTCCGGTTCCTCAGGTCTTAAGGCGATTATACGAGGATCGTCCAGAAAGTAAAGAACGTTCACTCATCACACCCGGCTCCGATACTCTTCCACCGCAATTGCATGCGCGCTAGTTAGCTCTCTCTCCCGCCTCAAAGTGAGCTGATTTTTTGTTACTGTGTGATCACGCGTCTTTGTTCTGTGACCTTTAATATGGCTGTGCGTATAGAAAATCCATATGTGAAGTGCGTAGTGTCATTCGTTTTCTGATCGCACGCAAAATGTTCAGCCTATCGACATTTATAGGCAAATAAAGCACGTTTATGGAGGCAACGCAATGAACGAATCTTCAGTGAGGAAATGGTGCATAATATTAAATCAAGGAAGAACCAGGAGTGATTTTCACCTCTTTCCAAAACTAAAGGTGTTTCTTGGTGGAAAACAGTTTGGAAACGATGAAGAGCTCATAGAAGCAGTGATATCCTGGCTCAGATCTTTGGTGGCAGAAGAGTATAATATTGGCATTGACAGACTAGTTCCACGTTACAATAAGTGCCTTGATTACCATGGCAACTTCATTTAAAAGTAGATTTAGGTTCTGTGAATTTGTGAATAAAGTTTTGTGTTGTTATCTTTTGTATTTATTTAGTAATGCAAAAACGTTCTTTACTTTACGGACGACCCTCTAACTAGGAATAAGATAGTCCCTTACGATAGAAAGAGGATTTATAATGATTTATTTTAGTCTCTGTCCTTACCTCTCTTTTCGCCAAAGCCACAAGTAAAGGGATGGTGTACTCGGGGGAAGGTGCGATCATTTCCCCACTTGATGACTTCGTAATCCTTGCAGTTTGCGTGGAATGGAACGAGAAGTTTGCATTAAAATCTGACTGTGAATTTTTTAAACGGGAAATATATATTTACTGTATTTATCACAAAAAATACGCGATTAAAAAAAATGGAATTGAATTCATTGAAAAATACTCTTGAATCTTAAAAATTTACGACAGCAGAGAAAATCAGCGAAAAGGAAACATTCTTGGAATAATAATGTTTATAATCTAAACCAATAACTTAAATTTCCTCCTCATCTCGCTCACACTAAGTTATGAAATATAATAATGACAGTAGGGTCACTGATGGCTATAATAATAATGATATAAAAAATTGATGGTTTTAGGAGTTTTTTATATTGTTACTGTAAAATATAATAATAAATCACAAACCTTTTACATACCTTCTCATAGATAAAGCTCTTTTCATAAATAATTTATTATATCTGCTATTACCTAATTGAATTCCCTCCAAAAACTACCCGTGAGGATATGCAATGAATACATTTAAATGGCTGTCGTATATGCATGTTCAGAATATATAATTTACATCTCCAGTTGCGTTTTTGAATACTGCTAGTCATAGTTTCCTTTATGTAAAACTCACATTATATTTTTGTATATCCGTATGTCACTGACTTAACCTTCAATTGTTTCCGAAACATTGTCCGTTGGTGGATTGCCACAGATATAAATAAATATTATTATTATAAACCTCCCTTTGCAATTTTATGGATCCATCCCTACAGGAAAGGGTTTAACAGTGCCTTATATCATGGTTTTCTCCCAGATCTTGCTTTCTTAAGTCTAAATGTTCGATCAAACCAATCAGTTTTCATACCTTGGTCTACATGTTTCCATTTAGTAGAAAATGTAGTGCCAGCAGTAAGATTAGGAAATATTATTACAAGAAAAATCGGCAAAATGTATGTAGGTACTTAACTTAAATGAAAGTTTCTACAAAGTGATTTTCTAGGAAATAAATCTCCTTCCACATTAATAAAATTATTGATCATAATATAAATCAACATGTGAAGTAAATAAATTATTCAGTATCCGTTTTGAATATTTAGAGAAAAACTCGGCCATTATGCGCGTCGTAATACACAGTTAAATCATAAAGTCGAAGTCATCGAAGGCATAATCAATATGCCCTTTATTCTGTCGTAACTTTTTTCAGTCTTCGAAATTTAGTTTCGTCACGTTCACCCAATCATCTCATTGTTTGCTCTCCAGTTATTTTCTATTTCCTTTTTCCTATCCTCGCCCTCGACACTTCATGCTTCATTTCAATATTTGCTCTCTTAACATTTCTTTATCTCTCTCCAAAATTTCCCCCAGAATTACTTTTTCCTTATTTCCTGTTCACCCTTTCCTTGTTTTGTTTTCAAAGCTTTCAGAAGTTTCTTTCTTAATATTATCTCTTTCGAAACATTTTCTCTCTTATTTTCCAGGAATTTCGTTCGTATCTAAATGTTTCCTCATTCAATCTGTCAATAATACTCAGTTTCCTGCCATGAAGAGAGATTTACTTTAATGATATTCGTAATACAATGATCCTTTATAATTTTGCGAAAGCTATCTCGACTTTTATATTTTACGCGATATTGAATGTAGTTTGATGAGTTATAAAGCCTATTAAATTAAAAGTAATCATATAATATGCTCTTGAACTCATTTTACCCATCCATTTTCTGTATCGGTTTTAGTTCTTTTGATTTTTCCTTGTTATTATAACGCAAAATGAAATCATTTTCTCATTTTATTATTAAGTTTTATTAATTCGTTACCCTAACAACCATAGCAACCTACAATTAGTTGAAAACAAACAATTAGTTAAAGATAAACCATCCAGACGATATCTATTTATGATTTAAGGAATACAAGAATATTCTGCTACATTAATTTTAGTTGATTTATCTGTAGCTGTGGCACTTGTGGTACCTTTGCAGTGGCATACTTTGTGTTCGAATATTAACCTTAATTTGGAGACAGTGACTATGCAATCATACTGATGGTAACGTCGGATACCAAGAATTTGAATATATGAAAGCTATATGGAAACAATCGACGCACTTTTTATCGGTCAGCAAGTAATTTTCTTCGAAAATGTACGTCTTTTATCGTTCATAAATATTTTCTATTTCACTTAGATTCGTGTAATATCGATTTAGGCCCTTTGATTTATCCATAGAGGTTCGACTCTTCCGACATTAGTAGCGGTATTGTAAAAAGTAATTTCGCACACTCAGTCCCCCACCGAGAATCGAACCCGGTGTAGCTTCTACTAAAGGCTAGCGCGCTACCCACTTGGCTATTCAGAAGCATTTCTGATATTAATAAAATTGTCAAGGGTGATAAATGTTGCGGCATAAGTATTGCGAGCTTTAGAGGGATGCTCGCAAAAATGTTTTTCGAGATCTAAGTAAGACTTTT
This sequence comes from Ladona fulva, assembly GCA_000376725.2. Classification (NCBI taxonomy): domain Eukaryota; kingdom Metazoa; phylum Arthropoda; class Insecta; order Odonata; family Libellulidae; genus Ladona; species Ladona fulva. Next base: position 374,198 of record KZ308281.1, on the reverse strand, counting down.
TTACTCATCCCGTCCTGTCTTTTACTTCCTTGTCTCATATTTATCCCCAAGCTGCCTTTTCCAACTTACCCCCTCTCCATTCCAGCTCCCATCTCCCATTTATTGTCTTCTAAGCCACCCCATTTCCTCTTCTCCAATTTCTTTCTCATTTCCTCTTTCATCACTTTTTGCAGCCATTCCCCATTTTCTCCATCTCCTCTATCGTAGATATCGCTCCATCACTTGTCCTTTGTTTCCATCTCTTCCCGTTTCACATTTTTTATTCATTGTCTCTCTTTCCTTAGAGAACAGTTCGGGTGGACATGGTTCTGTAAGCGAGCTATTTTATGACAATGCAGGAATAATCCTTAGGCATCACGAAATATCTGCGAGTTGGGCTATTTGATGAATCCCTAAATAATGCGTGCATTATGTACATTAATTCTTGAGTTTATATGTATACAAGTTCGATCCAAAGAATCCAGGGCTAAGGGTGAGATCGCACATTTTCTGGGGCAACAAGTCATTGTTTTAATTCTGAATCTATGGTGCTTTCATTCACCATAAATTTGTGAAATTTGAGGAATAATTAAAATTTGATTGGATTTTCTTCCTACAACACCTGTAGTATTTAAATACGATTTCTTGATTAGCTTTATTTTTCTCTTATTTTTTTCCATAATATTTATTCTTCGGTTACTTATAATATTATTTTCGAGTTATGATTCTGCTAATTACGATACTTAACTTTCTTTAAGAGATTACAGCCTTGTGAAGCAGTTACTATAAAAGTGTTCTATTGATTTAGTATTATGTTATAACAATAAGAATAACGATCAAAAATTGGTCATACTACAAGTATTCAAGATGTAATACATGCCCAGCATTACAGGGCACCAGAACTCTGCTCAATGTTAGTACAAAAATCTTTTAAAGTAATTTACATTTATATTAGCACCTGGCAAGCCGCGATTTGGTGTATGGAAGGGGGTGTGTGATCACCGAACCTATTAACAAGCTACCTGATTGGTATTCCTAATGATATTAGGAAAAAGATACCAGTAATAGCTATCCGTTCTCGCTATAATCTCACAAAATCTCTTTGTCGTCTGGTCTCGGAAATCGCACTCGCTGAGAATTATTACAGAATAGGAAACATCTTCATTATTATTCTTCTGGATAGGAAGCAAGATATCCCACAACCATACTACATATAAAGCATTCAGAGAAAACTCATTTAAATGTTATAAAACTATGGTAAATATACTTAAATAATTTATAATTGCAACAGAAATCTGTCGTTAGTAAAATTAAGTGATAAAAGCAATTTTCAATTGTCAAACAAGGCTTCGTTAACGAGAGACAGTTTCGTTGGTTCTTAAGACAGGCTGTAATCACGGTAACTTGCCGTTAACGAAGTATGCCGTTAACTAAGACCTTCGTTAGTCAAGGTACCACTGTTTTTTGAAATATTAACAAATGCTCCATATTTACCTGTGATTCTTTATTTCTTCCTCGAAATTTCAAAATTATATTTTTTGGAGAATTGTATTGCGCTAGAATTCACATAAGTCAATGATCCGAACTGCATTTTTCTTTTGAATCATACGATCATGTTTTCATGCAAGTCTAACTCATCTACACCTACCAAAGAGCCATTTACAGAAATTGTTCGTATTAAACTGACGTCACTCAACGCATGATACCTATGGAGGATTAAGTCATGCGGCCCTTCTTATTTTCAGCCAAGTTGTATTAGCAAAGTCAAATAGTAATTTATTTCCCAAGGCAAGATTTACCGAGCTCAAACCATTGGCGCATTATTTGCAAACATATGCTCTTTTGGGATTGTTCCCCTCTATTTTTCTTCCTTCGACCATCAATATTGAACGGATGAAAAAGTACCCATCCCTTCTGGATAGAAAATTCTTGCAAATTTATGTTCTCCTGCAGATTATAGGTGTTTTGCAATTTGTAGCGGTTTCGATGGCATTTCTCGGGATTAAACCAATCTGTAGCTCTTTTCGTGAAGACGAATTAGCAATATCTTTAATGGAGTTTATTTTTTTTCCGCGCGGATTTATAAGCAATGAAGAGAAACAGAATTCTTTCCTCTCGCGGAAAATTATCGGAAGGCCCGCCAGATTTATCTGGAGGCATAAATAAACCAACGTTATGTACCGAAGGTTTACAGTGTCAAAGTGGGATATTATCCCGCCGATTCCCGCAAATTTCTTCGAGTCTTTACGTTACACTAAAGTTGGCAAGTTCTGATTCGGCACCGAGTGACTGATTGGCAATATCCGTAATGGAATCATCACATTTAATCATCGCCGTAATTATTGATTCTGATAAATGGCATGCGATCCATTGAATCGCGAGATTTAAGTTCTTTCGATAAGAACGTAAGTGCTCATTATCTCCAAGAGGAGCTTCCCCCTGATTTGGAGCTCATCTCTAATACCATTTCGAGTTAGGTTCACATATATCTGCGGAAGTAAAGTTTTTATATTCTCTGTACCGATGATATCACATTTATCTTTCATCGTATTTATATCTCTAGAGCTTGACTGCTCATGTTTTTCCCACAGGAGGGTCACATTAACTGTGTCAAAATATTTGTTGTCCAAAGATAAAATCCTAAACTATATTTAATATACGAATAACTAATCAGAAATTGTCGGTTAAGAGGTTGTAAACGAACATATTTAACGATGACATATTTTTTATTTTATAGATTTCAACAAAATTTCGAGCTTTTCGTCTTCGGTAATCAAGATAGAAATTGGCCAAATTTTTAGAGAAGGATAAGCTCCCTCGCTGCATCGATTTAAGGTATACGATTCTGGTGAATCGTAAATTGCTATAATTTATCCTGGGGATGAGTAGACTTTTTCCTAGAATTGTTTCCTTATATCCACTTCCTTTGCGTGTTATCCGTTTGATCATTGAACTCAAATCTAGACAAGTGAATTGTAATTGAAAATTGACTTGGTAGAGCTATTATTCATCCCATTACCATTGAAAATAAACAGAATTCATGATTCCTTTCCTAAGGAATCCGTCGGCTTCCTACTCCCCAGAGAGTTTGGGAAGAGTGATTACCCTCTCATAATCTAGATCTATTGGTTGTACTTCAATCTTCATGAACCTTTCGTTTAACATTACGAGGAATGAATGAAACCGAAGCGGGTCCTGCGTAACCTATGTAACAGGAAAGACAGGCGATCCCCAAATGCCCCCCACGGACCCCTCGCTGAATCTCTCTCATTAGAGAAGTTGTTTATTTTAGTAATTTCAAGCATCGACCAATTCGCCTCTCTTTCCGTAATCCACTTTCTTGTGTCTGCTTGAGTAAATTAGCGCCGTGGGTGCTCTATCCCTTGTGTAGTAGGGTGCTATATTTTCAGGCGTCTACATTATTTCAAGAATACACACTACACAGAACCCAGCATATTTTCATGTACGCGTAACAACATATGTACGAGAGGAAACGTGCTCTTCTCGTACATAGCTACAGAAAGCCATCCGTCCATCAGCAGAATGGATTCTTTTCTTCAACATTGATGGCAAAATCATTAAAGAGAGATTTAGAATCCTTGGGATCAGTAATGAGGTAGTTTTCCAATACTTAGTGAGCCAGATTGCTAGTGTATGCTGTCTATGAAATTGCTGGACCAAGTTGCAGTAAATATTAATGTTCATAACATTCTATAACGATTGACTAAGATGAATGTCATTATTCGTTATAATTAATATCTTAGAAGCTTTCAGATTATTGTAGGCATTACAAAACTGAAAAATGTTAAACTAAGAAAAATTTTCTTTCTTTCTCCATAAAATTGAAAATGAACAATGAACTCATCAACATACGGTGGAAGGAAAATAATTCAATTACTTGATAATTAAATGATCTTTTATTTTCCTTCTGTCTCCTTGGTTATCATTCAACTTTTATTGCTGTCACGAAAGGTTCATTGCCAAACAGTCCGCTGATTAAATTAGAAAGGATATGTAGGATATTTGATTGCTAATCATTCAAAGTAATTGACAGAACTATTATAGAATAACATTAAAATACGAAAAGCTTATTAGCAGAATCTGAGACCATAATGACTCTCTTTAGGCTCTAAAGGCCCAATAAAGACGTTTTTATTTATTTATTTATTTAGTATATTACTCTGAAGTATAATTAATAATCCGATGACAAATAATTCATGATTTACCTAAAAAAGAACCAAAAAGTCATAAAGAAGCGTTAAAAAGTAAGATAATTTATTGAAATTCATTGATTTCATTTATTTAATTATTTGTTATAATTTTGTCGCTGGGCAACGGTAGAAGGGGCTTAAAAATATCATAATAAAATTTATCCGGCATTCAATCAACAACAACCCCCCTATTTGCTTCTCTTCCTATATAATATGACTTTGCTATGTTTCCTTTACCTGATGATGACGCGACGCGTCGAAACCTAGGTCGTTTTTATTAAATATCCTATGATAACGAGTTTGTTTTGTCTTATTCCTTTCATCATGAATAGCTACCACAAAGTCGAGGCCGAAGTAGTGAATTTTGTCATATAATCATTTAATTAATTCAAATTTAATTAATATAAATTCACATAATTAATCCAATTAAATAAAATAAATAGTTTGATAAATAAATAAACAATATATCGTTATAATAAATGATCAAGTAAAAGAATTGAGACGTATAGGGAGCGGAGAGTGCTATTTTAATTGGTACTGACTCATGTTGACATAAGAAGTACTTACGCTGTACTTATCAGTATTCTATCCTTTGAGAAACCTTTATTTACCATTTCCTCCTCTGGAATGTAAAATAAGAAACCTATAACACCCTCGAAAGGCTTCTTTAATATATCTTTGAAAATACCCCTAATACACTGCTAAAAAAGGGGTAAAAAAGAGCCCTTGAAGCTTCAAGAACAGAAATATTTTAGGTTTTCCTACGGAAGTACTACAAGATAAAAGAAAAGTAAGCGGATCTACGAGCTGGTTATAGTCGGTATGTTTTCCGTACTTCATGGGGAAAAACTTAGTTTTTAGCAACAAAAATCCGACTTCTTATGAGAAGCCTTTCTATCGACCTTCCGATAAATTTCCTTTTTTATTCAGCTTTCGCGAACATCTTCCCTCACCATCGTGTCTCTGTTTTCATTTCTCCTCCCGAAGTCGTCCGCCATGTCCTCTCGGTTCATATTATCATTCTTGGAGTTTTTATTATGGCGTACCTTTAGGCGTGTTTTCTTTTGCGTTTCTTCGGAGCTCCGGAGTTTTTATTGGCAATCTCTCCCGGACAGGTTTGTTATTATAAGTTGCACTTAATACTGCTCCGTCGACTGACCCCTGCAAACGTTATAGTTTACGAGCTTTCTTCCTTCTCCCGTTTCCTATTCAGCTTAAATCTTCTTTCTTTTCTGTTTTACCTTTTATTCCGTCTGCATGTGTTTTCTACCCATTTCTTTCTTTGAGGGTGACCTTACGTGGCACACTTTAAATTTAATCCGCGTCACTAAAGACTGACCTGTCCAGAGATAAGTATATTCTTGATTGGGTTTATTATTATTAATTTTTATTATTACTATCGTTCTGATCAAAGTTTGATCGATTGGTCGCGGTAGTGATCAAATTCGATACATACTAAGAATCTACTGATATCTTGATCGAACCATTGGTCTCTGAACTGTAGTCGGTTTACGTCATCAGGTAGGTTTTAAATTGCTGATTAATTACTTCCATTTTTTAAACAAGAATAATTATTTTTCAGTTTGCATACATTGAATAGATTATTGGCTTTAAGTGAGGGATTATAGATTGAATTTCCGTGAATAAGCGACATTTTCCTCTGCTAATAATATTACTCTAAAGAGGGAGTAAATATTTATTTTCACAAGAAAAAGCCCTGATCAATGAATTCACGGAAAGAAATAATGTTAAATTCTATGTCATACAAGAATATTATTACTTAAGCCTTGTAATCTCTTGTAATATCCTTACATCCTGAGCTGTTAAAATATTACAAGTGACGAAGGTATATCGAGAGTCTCCCCGGAGTATAGAAGTTGCGGGATCTATCAGTAAGTCTCTGACTTCAAGTACGGTAATGAATATTCTAGCTAAAACGTCAGTTTGAATGCATTACAACAGGTGTCATCGGATATTGAACTTCTAATGCGGTCCTCAGTGGGGAATACTTCGGTCCCTTTGGATCTAGATCTCTGACGATAGTCGTTGTGACAGCTAATGTTGTGGATGTTTTCGATTTAAGTTGTCGCTTTAAATAGTCGCTTATGAAAAGGTCATTATTATTATCCTCTTGGTAACATGCAGCTCCTATTCTATGCGAGAGTAAAACTTCAGGCATGAGTTCGTGTATTATTCCCTACATTCATTCTCTAGTGACTCAACTATGCAGAACACCCAGATAACGTGTCCGTTAGGGGAGGAATGTAAATAACTTGACCTGCATTGCTTGCCATTGTTGTGGACTTCTGAAGGACTCTTCCAGAGAAGGAGCTTACTTGCAGTGCAAGGCGCATTTAACGAGGACAAAATCTGCCGTCCTCCAGCTCGAAAGCTTTGGTATTTTTACCTGCTAACCTACCCTCTGGTGGCTCGTCAACGTAACTAAAGTTAGTGAACATAGAGCAGTTGACGTGTGAGGATTATCCTTTCTTGCAGAGTCTTGCAACCTAACGAAAAAGATATTGTAAGTACCCCATTTAATCGTAGTATACCTTATATTAACGACTAGAAATATCTCTGACGCCCCATCGTATCCCTGGACACAGGATACCGGTATTATTTATTCTTTTTCTGTTATGTTTGCTTTTTTATCCACAGGAAACGCCAGATCGTTGTTGCATGAGCATTTATTGCATCACCTTCTTTGGGAACAAGTCAGTTGAGGAGTAGGAGTTATGGTAAGTAAGATATTCATAAGACAGCATTTATTCACAATTTGTTCAGATTTATAAGGGTAAAGGTATAATTAGCAAGATTAGGTGTGCGCCTTAAAGTGCAAGGATAAACGAAAACGGACAAAAAATACACGTAACTGGAACGACCTGAGTTTGTGTCGATTCGCGTCCTGTCAACCGATCGCGGTTGATAAGTGGTTAGCTTACTAGTGCGGCCATGTCTAAGGGCTGAGATTCAAATCCTAATCGAATTTCTCTAAAATAGTTGTGCGTGTAATAGTGTGCATTTATATTTCGTAAATAATAGTATGTAGATAGTATCAATTTTAATGTAGATGTAATTGGGGACTTCCGGTTTCAGTTATTATCTTAATAAATTTAAGTTATTATTATCTTAATGAAATTGTTATTTCTGTTACCTTTGAGTTTCAATGTGCACACCTATTCGAGCTAAGTAAACACCATTACCCTTACCCTTGTAATATCTAGGAGGTTTTCCTATGTGGTCTGGGTGCTTAAGTGAGGACCCGGGAGATGTTGGGTGCCGCTAAGCGGAAGTACCCCTCTCTCGTGAAGCATCTCGTAAGGGAGTGAGATAGGATCGACTTGATAGCTCAGTTGTTCCAGGAACTATGCGTTATAGGCCGACTTACCGTACTTGCAGTTTTACTGCGACTTTCCCCTTTTTAGCGCATTGTCCCGGTCATTTTTTCTATCGTTCTGGTTTGACGGAATAACTCGGAGATTGAATATACTATAAGATACGAATATTTCAATCACAGAATTTAGTTGAAAGCAACTTTTTATGAGGTACCAAAGCTGCACATAGAGTGCCTTAAAAGCGCAGGAAATAACTCAGACTAAGTTTTAAGGCAAGGTCCCAGTTTTGTCCCGATATTCCCTGCTTCAGAATTTGATAAGTCCAGGTTTCTTACCGCTAGAATATGTTAACCCTAGTTATAAGTAATTTTTGGGTTATCTGGCGCGAAATGAATATCTTTATCCCCAACTCCCAACCCACTTAGGTGTGCGACTCCACCAAGGTTACACCAAAGATCAATGACACATAGTTCCAGCGGCCGCCACCTTAGCGTGCAGCGCTCGCGGGCAGGGCAGATCGCTAGTTCCTAGATTTGTAATATGTTGGCCTGGGTCGTGCCTAGACACCTTTCGCCTGAGACGTGACGTAATGCGTCTCATTGGCATCTACTCCTAAGTCATTTATCGTCAATTTTGTCGACATTTCCGAAAAGGGTGGCTCGTAACAAGAATTAATGAATGCAAATGTATGACTTTTTCAACCATGAAACATCCTACATTGAGAAAATGACTACTTTGTTTGTCATTTTGGTAGCTCTGACTGTGAATGCGTATCTCACATGCATTCCAGAGGAATCATTATGGAGAAAAAGCGCTCGCATTTTTTCACGATGTAGGGAATACTTCGTGGTCCGTGCATCAGACCACCATTTCCGACAAAGGCCAACGGGTATTTGATTACCCATAAGCCCAATGTGTGAGCTCGTTATCCTTCGCTACTTCCACTGGCTAACGAAACGATGGTTTTAACCAGTATTAAGCGCACACAAGGTCTAAACATTTGACAATCTAAGTTTAGACTCCTAGTATTACTCAAATAGCGTTAGTGTTATGCTAGAGTTAAATATTTATCATGTTATCTTACAGTCAACAATGACGTAAAACATATTGCTCACGCACTGCAATCTTAAAATTCGTCTTTAAAATACATGTGTACCAATATCACCACTATATTGATCGTTATCTTATTTGTGTTATGATATAGAGTTTACAATAATTTCCATGGAAAAAAGGAAGAGATGCGGCTATAAGAATAATATCGTATTAGGAAAAAACTCCAAAGCCGTAAAATTTCTGATTGCGAGTTTCTTCCCCTTTTTATATAGAAAAATCTCAAGATCGTGCGAATAAAATATAAGTGAATGAAATAAGTTAACGTATTAAATAAGTTTACTTAGGAAAGTTAGTTGTTATTTGAACAGCACATACATCATTCGAGAAAGTTAACTTTTTCACCTGTTTACCTTGTTTCTGATACCTTACCCTCTCGTAAATATTCCAAATTTGAAGAAAACTTCTACGCTGAGGCTAGAGCAGGGAAACCAACTTTAGGGTATATTTTAGGCGCTTAATGCGACAAAGCTTAGGGTCACATTTATTAATGATTGAGCCAAGGATTGACATCATACCAGGCTTGAAGAACGAAACTAACTTTAATGTCAAAATTACCGTTTGCAGAATGTTTAATAACGTCGCATTTGTGATTTTACGTGTTTGAGTAGCTCACATACTACAACCGGCGGAAAAAATCTTTATCTCTTTTACCTAGGTCGTGCTAATACTCACTAAAGCATAAATGTATATACTATATACCTCCACGGCCATTTTTTATACACTCGCCGTAAAGGATATCGCTCCAAAAATGGCCTAAATTTCATCCCGTCTAAGACAGCATTATATGGTCATCATTTCTTTCTTTGTTTTCCCTCCATCTTTCCCCCTCAGCTTCGCTGTCGCCAAAAGTAACAGATAGCATAAAACGAAAATACGACGAGTGAGGGGGATCTTTTTCATTCGTCTTCTGTATTAATGGCTTATTCTGTTGTCTTATATTTAGGTTGGCGTATACAAATGGAGGGAGATACGCCTCCTTGAGTTATGATTCCTTCCACACGGATGGACATTTCTCGAATGTCTCGGGTGAATTTTGGAAGAATCTCTCTCTCTCTCTCGTCTTAGAAGTATGCGGAGAAATCAAAGTACACTTTTATGCAAGATATAATGTATTAATGGTTGGGTGACCCTTGGATTTCGCTGTCTGTTCAAAACGTTTAAAAGTGAGCTTACCATCGATATAATAATTGTAGTCTTGATTAAGGTGAACCCTTTATTAAAACTGTGGTACTAATGGTTGTAATTTTCATAGTGATTTTCTTTTCTATGATCCTCATTTTAATTTTAATATCTATAATTTAGTTTTGGGGTGTGAGTATACGTTAATGCAACCAAGAAATTGGTGGGCTAGGGTTACTTTGAGCTTAAGCATTTTAAATACAAAACAAATGCTTTGTAGCATTAGAATGCCCCATCGTGAAATGAAACCAGCATCCTAATACCTGTAAACTTAGCTTATGGAATAAATGAGTTAATTTACGCGGACAAATATAAGAATTGTAATTACATTGGAAAATAGATACGGAAAGCGAAAATATCTGTATGGAGGTCTTAGCAATCTTGCTACTTCACTATTTTAAAAATAATTATCTCCATGAACCTCAACTTTTGATTCTAACTTAATCGTAAACGCTCCATTTTATTTTAAAATGATATTTTGGTGAATTGTTCTGCCGAATATACGGGAAAATTTCCATTTACTTTGAAAGCGTTGTCTGGCCATTCATTGATATTCATACCAATCCGTTATTAAAAGTAATTTTAACAGGACGTAGTGCTATCGGAATATCTACCGGAAAGCGCTCCCCGTCCAATCGTACCGAATATTGGCAATAAAACGTTCATAAATATCTCTGTCTTCAAAATACATTATTTTTAAACGTTTGAAGAGTTCCATCCCGAACATTTATTTTCCTCGCCAATACTCTCTCTCACTACTTCCGTGTTTTTCAGCGAGGATTCTCTTCTGTTTTAGTGCTACTCATATCAATGGCAAAATATGAGACTTTGCTAGTAAAAGCTTTGGAAGCATTTGAATACTAATACGGCAAAATACGGGTTATGAGCTGAAACATGCACCTATGGCTCAGCCTCAATTTGAAGAGGGAGGATTTTCCTTTGAAGTGGATGAAAAAGCGATCAGCGAAGGCATATTTTTTGGAATAATTTACGATCCATTCGCTGGGAAGCCTTTTCGGAAAAACAGTGCGGTCAAATACATGGAATTCATTGGAAATTATTAATTTCTAATAATTGCTGATACCTGTTCCATGAATTTTCAATTTAATTAGTAATTCAATTACCGTAATTCTGTGTTGCTTCCCTTTGGGCGTTCCTGGTATTGGAGGACGTTGAATATTCATCGCGGTTGTTTTGGAAGAACTCAATTCAAATATGTGAATATTCGCATTGGTATGTTGGTGTCATTTGTAACTTCCGTCTCTGGAATAAAATTCTCGCCGACTCATATCAACTTATTGATCACGTTGGATGGGACTCACGAACTAAGATGAATGTAGCGTTAGTGTTTATTCATCGATCATGAAGAAAATGTCATCAATCACACGGAGTATGAAATTTTATCAAGATGAGGGTAAGACTATCTTATTTTAACCAGTGCATGTTTTCATCAGATTTCTAAGATATTTTAAATTATCATGACAGTTATACTGAAGTTTGCACAATGAGGCGTGCGTGGAAATAAGATTGATGAGGTCGAACGTAAATGGAAGTCATACTTGGAGCATCGTTTTCTATTGACACACAAATACTAAGACGCTTGTTAAACTTGAATTTTAAAGCTGCGTGTTAAATTATTTCTTTAAAAAGAATCTTAGAATCAATTTCTTTTGCCGGGAATTCATGATAGGAGTTGAGGGAACGTAAAAGAGTTGAACTTTTGGAAACTAAAAATCTTATCGCGAGACGACTATCGTTTCCTCTCATATAGTAGAGTCATCCTCAGGTACCAGCTAAAATATCTATAAGTTTAGATCTGGGAACACGCACTGCCCAATATTTTTCTCTCTGAGTTTGGGTTTTTAAATTCCATTATCCCGTTAAATAATCGAAAACTAAACATACTGACCTTTCTCCCTTTGAGGAAATAATGATTTAAATCGTTGCGATTTTCGTTTTACTCAAAATTGTGCCAATTTACCACATTTATTTACTTAGCTCCTTCATTATGTTATTCTTAAAGTGGAACCCAGCCTTCAATATTCCTCCAAAACCAAGCAACAGTCAATGAGCTGAGACGATTCTGGTCTGACTTTGTTTTCCTATGACTCATAAAGATAACTTTTTCTCCTTCTCAGCATTATTTCCGTCACTTATGGGGTTGGCTGACGATGTTTGATGATCGGTGATGATGATGATAGTTCTTGGCGCTGATATTTTATTACTTGGTGCCCCTTCCCCCTTGTAGGGAAACACGTACACTACTATTCCCCACCGGAAATACCTGATTAACCTCGAACCCGGGGCTCTTTGGTTCGAGCGCAAAGTACATCTACATCTACATAAGTACTCTGCAAGCCGCCTTCCGGCGTGCGGCAGAAGAGTGTAAACACCAAGAGTAGAATTACTTCTTTAATTTATTATTATCGCGTATCGTTCGCGGAAAAAAAGAGTCTCTAAAACGACTTGTCCTCGCGTCTATTTCTCTTATTTTACGCTCACTGTCGGATCAGTCAAAGTAGCAGGGGGGTCGCATAATACCAATTACGTCATCCGAAAATGTATTTCCTCTGAATTTATCTAATAATCGCAGCCTAGCTTCTAATCTTCTTTCTTTCAAGGATTCCCAACCTGCGTCTGTGAGCATTTGCGTTACACTTGCTTCTCTATCGTGGCACTTTTTAACAAAACGTATCGCCTTACGCTGCACTTTCTCAAGTTCGCGAGAGTTCGTTTCATCCGCTGGGTCCCATATACTCGCCGCATATTCCAGATGGGGCCTAACTAACGTAAAATAGCATCGCTCTCTAACCTTTTCATCGCATCTACCTACAATACGCTTTATAAAACCGAGCTTTTTAGTTGCTTTACCGCATATTTTTCGAATGTGTGTGCTCCAGTTTAAGTTATTGGTTAGGGTGATTCCAAGATATTCTACTGAGTCGACTACATTTAAATTCGTTCCACTAATTTTGTACGGGCGGTTCTGACTCAATTGTTTCCTTTCGAAGAAATTTACTACAGAGCATTTATCTACATTAAGATCTAGCTGCCATTTTTCGCACCACATTTGTATATGAGCTAAGTCGTTTGAGAGTGAAGCACTATCTTCGTCACTTGATATTTCTCTATATATTACCGAATCATCCGCAAATATCTTCACATTGCTATCGATCTTGTCGCTTAGGTCATTGATATAAATGAGGAAGAGTAAGTAGCTCCTCCACTGCGGTCGGTTCACACACAAGATCTATAAATGTCGAAATATGGATTATTTTTGTGATGTGCGTGACGATACACTCTGTCCACTTTTGTTTAATCTTTGAAGTTAAAGCATGTTGTCAAACGTAAAATTAATCGACGTAATCAAAGTTGCTCTCGTTCTGTTTTTCCTGTTATTAACGTGGGATACCAAATCATTTACCGCGCACCCAATGTTTACTTATCACTACGTCGCACTATTTTGCGATTGCCATTTGTTTGCGTTGCAAATGAACGAGGAACGATATCTAATGTTTCCCTGTCATTAATTTCAATGTTTACGCCTCTTCAGCCAGCGCGTGACTCGCTTCGTTTTCCTTGTGTTAGTCATCATTCGCCATTGATTGGCCCCTCTTTATTTGCAATTTGTTACGCGCCCCTCCTTTTCTTGTTCTCTGCTGTCCATTTTTAGAGTATTTATTTAGTTTAGATTCGTTCCGTTTCATCCAGCGCGTTTGTTGACCTTCGTTTCCTCTTTGTTTCACTTCCTCGGGAAGGTCGTCGGATGGGTTTTCCTGTTTTGTTTCGAGTTTGGGATCGTTTGTTAATGGCTCCATCTTTCGAAAGAATTTAATCAGACCGGAGAAACTGCCGTTCTCTACTTTCGTTTGCGCCTCGCCCGTTCTATGTTTGCCGAATTGGATCAATAAATTGTTTCTGTGCGAACTTCTTGGTGGGACCAATTTACTCTTCCAACATTATTTTCGTGCTATTTCTAAGAATTGAGTTCACTCAAAGGTGATTATCAAGGAAATGCTTGATTCCGATTTAGTTAGAAAATACAGAAGGCAATGAAGGGGAAAACAGTAGTAAATATTCTCTTAAGCAATGGGGAGCTGCTTACGTAAACTTATTTGGATAATTTGAGGAAAGAAAATGCTAATTTTTCCCGTACGTATTGTACGGGAGATAGGTAGTCGGTTTCTCTATCTTTCATTATGTAGTCCTACCACAGATTTGTGGATAAAGGGAAGCAATTAATAACACTGGATAATTTATTAAGAGAATAATGGTGTTTTGAGATGAGGATGAATTTCTTCGACTAAGGAATGCATCTAAAACGGAAGATAATATGTGAATATATCATACATTTATATTTTTTCAATGTTGACTGCACGTTTTTCATAAAAAATAATCAGAAAAATGGAAAACCGGCAGTTTAACTGTTTAATTAATTGTTCAAAAATCAACATAAATGAATCGCATATTTCTAAACAGAGTTTATTCGAGAGTTCTCAGTTTCAAAGTACGTACTTCGTATTTTTGGCCAGCTTTTTTGGATCTAACCCATTGTGCCTCATTCAGGACCCATATAATTTTTCTAAATCTTTTTTAATACCGATAATGCTGTTTAATTACCCTCTCAACTCAAGTTAATTTGTTGCGAAAATAACATTATCGAGCCACGATAAACATTTCAAAGATTATACAAATCAACAATAAAAGATGATTTTACAATCACAATATTGAATTGAAATGACGGCGGTAAAGCGAGGCAAGAAAAAGGAAAGTAAATACATTTATCGGGTGAGTTAATTAAAACTCAAGAGAAACTGAGGAGGATGAGGGCTGATAAAATGATTAGATAAAGGGAAACATTTGGAGGTGAATTGCCTTCTGGTTATAAATAAAGAATTATGCAGTGATGTTATGAAATTATAACGAGTCATAGTACAGTCAACTCATTTACCATAATTTTCAATTCGCCCTTGGTGTTACCACAGTATAATTGATGTCGAGAAGTAAAGTTCAATGCCCTAGGATGATTCCAGTATTTGAAATTCCAATGGATTTTCTTCACAACCAGAGACAGCATAAGAAGTAAGAGTACACTTTAAAACGTAATTTATTAGTATTTTATTAAAAATATTTCACATCTCTTTCTCGAGCAGCCTATGACTTACTAAAATTCGATGCAGGAAGACTCCACTTTTAAGTTATCCAATACACTTTCCATATGTGCATGAGTGTATTATTTTAAGGGCTTTTTATTTGCATACTCAGAAATTCTTTCTTTTAATTACCCTCATATAATTGAATGAAACGATATGAATAATAATAAGGTAAATTATTTTAGTTTTGAAAATGCCTTTAATTTACGAGAAAAGGAAATGCAATTAAAGCTCATTCGCAGTAACCTGGCCGATGACAACTCGCGAGAGGAGAAATAAGTGGAGAGAAAAGGGAACATTTGAGAGATATTTCCCGTCATGCGTAATACTGTGGTAACTGTTCGAGCACGGACCCCTCTCAAGTAGGCGCTCCCTCCCCTATTTTCTGAGATGGACTAGGTCCACTTGCGCAGTGTGCTACTGTTTGTCGGCAGAGCTAACGCGATTCATGTATACTCCACGATATCACTAGAATAGCTATACTCTTTCCGTTATCTTTCTGTACGCCATTTTGATTTTTCCGCCTCATTTTATAAACAAATGTTTTCGCTGTACAAACTAGACGATTCTAATGATTTCTTTATAATTTGAAGTTCTAAATATTTTTTATTTATCGGGTATTGATATAATAAATCTAACTAACTCTAAAATGGATGGAATTGATCGAAGAAAGAACCGATGAAAGGATCGATGAATCAGTCGAATAAAAGTTATGTAATAAATAAGAGGAAGGTCTTAAATATGGCACTTTTAAAAATTACGATGTAAGTTATTTATACGGATTGTTAAGGAATGAGATATGGTGCAAGATTCGGTATAAGTTCATTTCAATTCTCCAAAGACTGCATGAAGAAGGGAGAGGGAATTAATTTTAAACTGAGTAACTTATCTAGAAAGTCTATTTTAATGTGTTTACCTCTTTCTTAAATACACTTCTCCAAGAGAATTCTGGGTAAGAAAAATCTGAAAGCAGGAAATCAAGACTCACAATTCCTTGCTGATTCATCAAAGAAGAGCACCATAAAGCTCTTACAATATAATCCTTCAGATAATCGAATTCAGATTGCGAAATATATATTCGAAGTTTTTCTCAAGGAAATAATAACATCTATAGAATCTAACCTTTTGAACTCATTTTTCGGCAATATAAAGTTTAATTCTCAACTCCAAGAGATACAATTTCGATTTTAAATATTATACAATTAAATAGATCGAATGTAAGATTACTTATGCCAACCTCTTTTTAACGCTTTCATGCAACCCAAGGCCGATATATTTTGCCAAAATTAAAGTCTATTCTTTAAATTTTTAATTTATCTGATCTAATTATTTGATCATCGTTCATGTTTAGATATGAATATTAGAATATTTTAATTAATCTTCGAAAAAACCGCGCCACTTTTTTACCTTATTCATAATATGATTGTAATCAATAAATTATACAAATCAGTATACCATTATTCACTCATCAGGATCAACCTACATCAAATGTGGCAAAGGTTGCAAAATATAGTCGTATAATTTCTTTAGAATACCATTTAAATCCTGTAAAGAAAAGCACAAGAACTTTATTCCCGTCAAGACCAATTACACTCTTATCTCGCCCGCCTGTTTGGGGTCTATTCGACCGGTTTTAAAATAGACATCTTCCTCCTTATGGGTCTCTTTGGCTAACATTTTTGCAACTGCCGGGGGCAATGTATGTGGGACCCACGACGGCTATCGATCAACTCGGTTAAGCCGCTCGTTTCCTGGGAATAGAATCCTATTTCCTTGCGTAGCCGTATTTCTTTTCGCAGAAATTTTCTGCGGACAGAGAGATTTGCCGCAGAAAAGCGAAGGGGCATCAACCGAAATGGATGGCATGCCCTCAGACGGACATGACCTCGCACAACGACCCCTTTAAGTGGTTCCCCTCGGTCGAATACCCTTGAAACAAATTGGCACATTTTAAGATCCACGTCATCCTCTGGGATTTCGTTCCGGTTCGGACATTGCGTCTGGCGGATGAGTAAGTCTGCGAAAAAAGTTAATGTCAAATGGCCTCGGGAGGAAAATTGGAAATAAGAGAGGGCTCTATTTCTCGGACGGGCGCAGCCTTTCGCGGAGTATTCGGTGGCATTGTGGTAATAAGAAATGAATGAAATGAAGGGAAAATGGGGTCGACAGCGGACTGAAGGTTGGATAGTAGGAAAGGTTATTAGTGAGTAAAATACATCGTCAGATTTTCCCGTCATCTTTTGGGATGGTCGATTATTAGAAGTTATGTTTTTGGTTTTGGAATGCTGAACTCTGGTGTTAAATTTCCATCGAAAAGAAAATTCGGCTATCGCTGGGATCTAATCTATTTCATTCTACATCTATGACCTTCCAGAATCAGTACTCAATGAGAATAGAAACGCCAAGGAACATTATATATAGTCCTAACAAAATTGATTTACGTGAAATTTATTTATTTACGTGATTAGAGCCTCAAGTTCTTTTTACACCATTTCTACAATCATCTTACTAAATTTACTAAAATTGCTCAGAGAATAAGACGATTGCGTGCTTTGCGTGTAATTTCGTCTATTCATTTGCCATTTTTGTTAATGTTTTTTCTTACTTTCGAGGTGGTTAACCTAAAAGTTTGTTATATTTAATAAATAATTGGATGCTCCATATCATTCAAGTAACTCTCACTGCGCTCAGATGATTGAAAAGCATCCTTTGCAAAAGATTTCAATCGTATTATTTTCCTAACCGTATTTAAATTTTCCGATTAAGAGTCAGTTACTTTAAAGACGTTATAAACTTATACTAGTATGGAAAGACAAACTAGCAACTTAACTACTAAAAAGTGTATTTTTTTGTAATGCATAATTGAAGTTATTCCTATTTTAAGTCTCATTTTCTTTTCGTTGTCAAATTTCATATCTTTCTGCATACGAATTTAAATTATGCTGACACCAATCTAAGTCAATCCCAAGCCGAGAACCAAACCTGAAAAGAACCTTAGTTTCTGGGAAAGAAAACGAACTCGAACTGAAACAATAGACATTATTTAAATGGAATCGATACTGAAAAATCGTCATTTATTCCGTTCAAATTTCAACCCAAAATTATAATAGAGGAAGCTATAAGTTATGAGTGTGATATCAATGAGTAGCAAGATAAAGCTTATTCCTTACATTTAAATATATCAGATCTAATTATTCGATCATCGTTTCATAATATCGCTAGTTATAATTGGAATGTATTATACATGCTTATAGAAAATCCACCAATAAATCTACCCATACCCATACCTACCCAAACCCTACCCTTATGTGATGCACGAGATTTTGATGGTCGGACCGAAAAGAACGTGTTTGGCGTCGTAAGATTGAAAGAAACGGGAACTGTACCAGTATTTGTTTCTTTCCTTTGAAATGAAGTGAAAATCGGAATGAAAAAATATTAAGTTCGATACCATGAAAATAATACCACATGTGTTAACATTCCTTTCTTTAAGTTGAATTATTCAATTTTTAGTGTAATTTTGATAATTTCACGCGTTAAACTGCTGCAACATCTTCTTTCATAACGGTTTAAAGAGACGCTTACTTCCATAACATATGCCAGCTTGTTAAGACATCAAAATACCCGAATCCGAAAAGTCGAGCGGTGAAATTTCTCTACGGTCAGGCACATTTACGTCCTCGATTTGAAAGGATCATAAACGGAGGCACGATAACGAAATCAGACGCTGCAAAAGGAGCGGCTATATTGGGATTCGAAGCCTATGATTTGGTAACGGTTTGATAACTCGCTCAGCTCTCGCGCACCCGTACGCTTGGGATAATCTCAAGTCTATCGGATTGGAAATCTCGCAACACAGGGCAAAAGAGAAGTCCACTCTATATGAGAGGAAGATCAACGCATTTCCTCACCTCTGAAGTAACCAAAGGGACAAAGGATAAAGTGGGAGAGAGAGGTACGATAGAGCGATTCGCCTGCAGCAAGGGCAATGCCCGTGGGCGACCTCTATGCTTCAATGCTGGCCTCCAAAATAAAAATAACGCCTCTTTCCATTCTCTCGCGATACAGATTCAATTTATACTCGGCGGAAAGGTGCCGCTATCGAAAACCTCAATGGGGGAGGCGTAAATGAAATATCCCTTTGTATCTTGTTTTCTCCCAATGGTTCGATTTTTACGTACGTGACAAATAAGGAAATTTTGCCGTGGTACATAAGGATTGGACCTCGAGATTTTGTTGGATTTTCACAGGTATTTCGTGTTGTGAGGAGTCGAAAAGTGCCCTGAGAGTAAGACAATTGCGTGCTTTCTCTGTAATTTCATCAATTCATTTCGTGTTTTTGTCAATTTCTTAAATTTCTCCATATTTCGAGGTGGTTAACCTAAAAGTTCTTTATTTTCTATAATTAATCGGATGCACCATAGCATTTAAGTAGCTCTCATTCCGCTCAGATGATTGAAATACATCCATTTCAAAATATTTCAGCCGTAATATTTTTCTAACCGTATTCAAATTTCCCAATAAAATGTCAGTCACTTTAAAGAGGTTCTAAGCTTATTTTAGTGTGGAAAGAAAAACTCAGTGCATCGCTTCCAAATCTCTATTCCTGGATATAAGTTCTTCGTACATAAAAATTTAAAAATCAGGAATTCAAGTGAACGTAAGTAAGTATATTTACAAAAACGAGTATCACGCGGATAATCAAATCATATACCGGATCAAATTATATACCTTCATACGTGATATTGCAAAAAATTGCAGGATGTATAAATTCAGCCCGCAAATTCCGAAAAATTTAAATATAGCGAATTTCCTAAAATTCGCATAGTTTATTTTAATGAATTGTTATCAAATTTTATTTCTGAAGTGAAAATAAAATCCCGATCATGTAAAACTTGCCTTTTTCTATTTGAAAAAAAACTCATCCACTTAAAATCGCAGTACATCATCTGAGAAGTATAAAAAATTTTCTCTTTTCTTTGTTGCAGTAGTTTTACAGGACAATAGAAAGTTGTTTACTATAGGTAGTAGATTTGAATATCTAGAGACCTTTAGAATTCAGTGCGAGTACGTGGAAATTTGAAAATTGAGAGCATGAAGGTTCAATCAGCGTGAAGAGAAAATTTATGAAACATTTTGAATATTTTGGAAAATAACGCGATGACTTTGTAAGATTTTCTGGTATGTCAAATTTTGGATGGTGCACACCTTTCACTCAGAAACTGATTTTGGAATTAATAGAACCAAACGGACGAAAGGTTGTAAATGACGAGCTCGAAAAATCGATCTCTCATTCCGCCAACGTGGTCGCTATTCTAGTCTAAGCGGTTCGATCGAATCATATGATAGCAAATAGGAAAAATGTCAAAATGTCCCCTAGCAAAAAATCGGAAAGTGGCGTGACATATTTTAATGACATGCCAGTTTTCCCAGAAAACTTTTCTTTCGCTTTGTATTTGAATATGAAAAGTCATGCTGAAAGATAGGAACATTAAATATTCCTCAAATTGTATTAAAGATCTAAATTTATCTGTTGTTCATTCTGTCACCTGTAATAAGTTCGAACGATCAAGAACCGTTATATCGGTTGGCTTGAAATATGTAAATAAGACTTTTAAAAGAAGATGAAGCAAATTTTACTTTTTTGATTAATGAAAAGTGACGAAAAGAAACTTATGAATGAAAATTTCAAAGGAGAATTTGAAGTAAGAAAGAAAAATTGATTTAAATGATGAAACCTATTTCTGGTTAGGTATTATTCGTATTGGCAGATCGATATATCAAAGTGAAAATGGAAACATCCCATGATTGATTCCCCTGAATTGCGAATTCTACAATACCTCCATTGTCAGCCTCTGATGATGGAGGTATTGTCTCTGAAATGCGCATTGAGATTTCCCAGACATCGGTAATCCGTAGCTTCTCGTTTTTCTTTAAGCAGATTTTTTTAAACCTCTAATGTACCAGCTATTAACTGCGTTCCGATATTCCGATTTTTGAAATCTAAATTCACTTTTAGAGTCAATTACAATTTCTAACTGATTTTACAATTATAAACAGATATTACTAAGAAATCATATGAGAATTAGAATCTAGTAGGAGTTTCATGCTTTGAAGCTGTCATATAAAAATAGCTTAATGGAATATTTCCCTATGGAAAAATTTAAAAGCTTTTTCCAATGAATTACTTCCAAATTTTTCGACGCCATCACTCTAGTTTTCAGTATCTTGCAGGTATATACTTTTACATCAAATCTGAATTCCTAATATTGGCACCATTAACATGTTTGATTGTTCGCATTTTTATGAAAAAGTTTGTAGGGTGTGATTTCATTCTAGTTAGGAATTTTCCACCGTAGCTAGTCGAAATGAAAGGGAAACATGAGTCGCTTTTAATTTTTATGGAGCCATAAAATTTCAATTTCAATGCTTAATTTACATTTCGAATAAATGGAAAGCGATTCGGAATTTTAATCTGCTCTCCTCTCTGTCCTTAGGCCTCGCACGCTAACTGGATTAATGTTTTCATCGCAAAGAAAATTTTTAATTATTCATCCGCAAAACAGCTGCGAGTTAGCTTTGTACGCAGTTATTTACTCGAGGAAATTGATTTACAGCTTCATTTAAATTTACGTTAGGAATATTTCAACAAATTTTAAATCATAGCCCCTCTAAAATAACTATTAACAATAGCTTCTAAATGGCGTGATGGAGTGAACCTTCTTAGTGTGCATGATTCATACTAATGTTAGTTTTAATAAGGTGTCTAATGTTATAATGTTCTTCTTTCGAACACAAGTAACGATAAGCTTAAATTACGATTAATACCAGTTACGAAACGAATATTATTAACTTAACGATCGCCTAGATTATGTAGGTATATAATTCAGCGTAAATAAGCATGATAATGTTGCACTTGTCACATTAAGCGATATTAAATAGTATAGGATATAAATATTACTTAAGGTGAGTACTATAATTTTACTTTTTGATTTATTATTTCGTTTACTCGAGTTTGGAGTTGAATAATGACTAATATAGGGATCTGACAGAAAAAAATACACCATATTTTAGTACGATTCACCCTGCGGATATAATCAGAAAAAATGTAAAGAACTTTTGTATATATCTGGTGTGTATATCATCGAAGGTAGAACGAAAAAGGTGCCCGTTTAAGCTGTTTATCTGAGTTTAACGACACTTTCAAATTTTATTTCTCAGTAATTACTTATTCGATCAAGACAAAATTTTAATAAAATTGGGATAAAACCGATGGTATCTGGTCTCGCAAATCTCTCGGTGATAAATTATAAAAAATATAACTTACATTAACTACAACTTAGCGATTTATTTCATACGGATTTACATTTACTAGGGCGACCATAGAAATAGAAATGCGCAGGCTTGCAGGAGGAAACCTATAGTGATACTTTGCATAATTACAAAAGTCAAACCGCCCAGTTTAATATAAACACATCCATCCATTGTTGAGAAAATGTTGTTTCCAAAATCGATGAAAACTTTTTACTTATTCCAGAGACCTTGAAACTTTTTTTTAGGAAAAAGTAAGTATTTCAATGTTATTTGAAAATTTCGCTTCCGTTAAATTAGGGCTTTTCAGAAATAAAATTTTAAAGAATGTTTTGCATTAAACAGCACAAAAATACGGGAAGTCTCTTTATTCTACCTCCGATATAATATCAACGAGATAATAACAGAAACGTTTGTATTTTATGGTTAAACGAAGGATTAAACATACTATAATATGGTGTAACATGATTTACTGTGGAATTCCTAGCTTAGTCTTTTATTCAACTCCAAATGCGGGTATTTATAGTAAAAATGTCGACTTCTTTAACCTAACTCAATTTTTGTGCTATCATTTAAATAATATCAAATGATATTTCCATATATATACTCAAATTTAGCTATTTTCTGAAATATTCAATTTAACTGTGTTTCCCGAGTTTCATACCAGTTTTCCGTGGGTGCTGTCCTGCAGCGTAGGATTTTTCTTTCTCAACGTTTAGATGTGAACATTTTCTTCCACCCGTACCCTTTTACTTATTTTTACTTTCTTTCGTTCGCTAGAACAAAAGAACGACATCCGAGGTTAGGTGGAAGAAAAACCCGCATGGGTCTAACCTCGCCAATAAAGGGTCAATCTATCTATATATCTCGTATCCGACGTAATTGGAAGCCTCTCCATACAACGGGAATACTGCGGTACCAATATATTTTCTTTCATAGGCACCGTTCCAGATTTCGTGTAGTTTCAAGAGTCCTTTGCATAGACTTTTTAGATCCAATTTCGCCGGAAAATTAAATTTTATACATCTGTTTAAGCGAGGAAAATGGGCTTCGATATTTCCTTTCAAACTGCGATTCCGACAATGTTATTTCAGAGATGGATCGGAGAGAGCTGGGGAAACGTGGTCCAAAGTTGAATATAAAGCCTCCGAGATGAGTGTTCGGGGCGTGTAAAACGATTCCTCTTTTTATGGAAACTGGAACTCTAGGGTGAAACACGGTTTACATTTTTCCCGGCGGAAAAATGGGTTTTTGTTTGCACTAGCTGAAAGTTCGGAACCGTTTCGAACTCAATTACGAAGTATTTCTCCATTAATGAATCCTATGTTTCATTTCGTGACGTACAGAAGTCAAGACTAAGGATGTGAATTCTTCGAGTATATTATTCTCATGTTTCACAACTTTTGTTTTGATAATCAATCGAATCATAGTCAATTTTAATTTATATACCGATTGTTGGATAGCAGGTTATCATTATAGATGCATATCAGTGGTCGCCTACCCTTTTTTACCGAACGTCCACCTCTGTATGTAATTTGTGTAATTTCTATATCACCCAACGATGTCACAATGGTTGAACTTATCGCTTACGGAAATATTTACGGGAAAAAGTATAATCAAGAATAATATTTTCGAGGCAATACGTTTGAATAATAAGGCAAAACTTGCCTTTGTAAATTGGTGTGTTTTCAATGAAAATGTAACAAACGAATTAAAGTTTCATAAATATATTTAAATGCGTGCATTTGCCAAGTAAAATTTAATTTACAAATTAAAATTCCAAAATATTTTCTTCGGCAGAAAATCTAAATAAAAAACGATATAAAAGAAGGGTACAAGTTTTTTTACATTTTTGCATTGATATAGAAAATATCCTGGAATAGAAATAGTCATCAATATCATAATAACAGTTTCTATTGAAAAACTTTGTTGCCGTCCTTTCGAAGTGCATTTAAATTCCCTTAATTATGAAGAAACAATTGTCGGCCTCGAACAGCGTGTGTCAATCTGTTATACCCCACGGTATACTGGAAAATTGATTTGCGGTACAAGAACGAGCTTTAAATTTCAGGTATGCTGTTAACCAGAAAGAAATGTGTACCTCGAATGCAAATTTCAGAATCATAATTATAGTAACTCGTTCTTTCTCAAAATTTCGACTCTTGCTAGGTAATGTTAAGGTAATGGTTAAGGTATTTACACTAAAATCCAAGCGAGCGAAAAATAAATAGATACCTGAATTTTTCCTACCGGATCTAGGATCTATTTATTCAATACAATCAATAATGGTACAAAACTGTTAAGTTTACCCGCATCAATATTTCTGTAAAGGACTTCTCCACATTCGCACAAACTTAATATCGCTGAAAAATTTGCTAATACTTCGCAAACACTCAAAGTTTCACATCGAAAATACCATCAGTTTCTTGCTGCTCATACAATTTGGAATGAACTCGCTTAGAATGTCAAATTTATCAACTAGTGAATAATCACAGCACGGACGAAAACGAAAACGCCCACTAGTGGGAGGTATGGACCAGGTTAGCGAACACTGATACATATAAAGGAATATTCCAACATATGTAATAATTTATATTTTAAGAATTACCATATATTTGTTTCATTTTTGGCTATTTTTATTTCAACGTTGAATGATTCATCACGTTGAGAATTCTTGCAATTGAACAAATGAAGCGTATCGCGAAATGTAATGTAACAATGAGTTTGATTGATCGTTGACGCGTTGTTAATTGAATTATTCCAGAAATTGAGCAGAAATGCCTAATAATTAACCTTCACTCTGAAGATCATCTGCGTGCAACATTTCGTTCATTACTGTAATTTGGTCTCTCAAAATAGCCCTTTCAAAATAATTGTGGAAATCCAGGGTATAAATTTAAGCAACTTTCAGAGATGTGTTTTCACGACTTAATTTTGGATTTTATCAAATTCTAATATAATTCGATAGATAGGCGAACGTCTTTTAAAAAAATATTTACTTTATAGGTTTTTGGAAAATTTCCGATTTCTTTATCAAAAATTCATGTCACTCATATGAATGATGATATGAGTTTACAACGGAATGATTTTAGGGCCATCCTCATCGGAAAATAGTCCTCAAAATGGCGGAACGTAGAAAATCTCAACAAATACGCAGTTCTCACGTTTATCATGATAATAAATTCTTTTTAGCCTTATTTTCAAGAAAATAGTCTTGCCTCGAATCATCCGAGCGAATTTACCACAATTCTCATCTCCACATCCTCAAACAGGTAGAACGTTGGAAATGTAAACAGTTACTCAATTGTCAGGTTTAATAATGATAGTAAATGATTTTCAGCCAATCATTTATTTGAATCCTTTACGTATAATTTTATAGAGCGTATCAATAATGAGTGAAATTCACCAATCAGACTTATTTATAATTTTCTTATGATTTAAAGCAAAAAATAATGTTCACTCTCATTGGATTGATGAGAACGCAATTTCAATAGTTTAGACTTAATTCACCTTGATTTTGCGACCAATGTAACCTGAAATTTCTGAGATTACTCGTTTCAAATAAAAACAAATAGGAAATGATTATTTCTTCTATGGATTCTTTAACATTAGTGACAATTACATACGAAAACTCGGTTTATTCTGTCTTCCTTCAAACTGTGTGGATAACATATGGAATGGCTATGAAAAGGCTCCAATTTCTATGTTAGTTAATCGACCACACACTATACTCTCATATGGGAACAACGTTTTTACGGTTCTAGGTATCATAAGAAGTCTTAAAGATACGATTTTACCATCGTGATTTACAGTTTTTACCAATTGTAATATTTTGTGTAAATTCTCTCCAATTCTACAAACCGAACCCAACAAAATCCTTCCGAATGATAGTTTCATATATTATTCATAATACAGAATGTGGGGCGCTGTTATTGATCTCTGAAACAAAGGAAATCCGAGCCTTTAATTCTCTTCCAAACATGGATATCGTCTTAAGCACAACTACGGTGATATTCTGGATAAGCTATCTTTCATCTCCTTGCGTGAAATCATCAAGTGAAAAAATCAGGTCATGTGAGGTGAGCTCACGCGTGAGGTGAGCGAGCACGTTCGCTTATTTACATTCTTCTGAACCCCTTACTTTCATGCTCGTGCGTACGTCCTCGTAAATAATGGTCATTTAATACTCACGGCTAATTAACCCCGCCTCCACCTCACAACTTACGCGTCATCCATTTTGAGCAACTTTTTCCTCCGCGAGGCACTCATTTCTAACCTTCTCAGCATCTGCTCCCATCCACCCTCGACTAATTTCCCTCCCTGAAACTCCAAGGTGGAGATAGTGGGAGGGCTCTTCATAAGGCATCCACGTGGTTCCGCGATTCATCAACCAGTTACGCTAAACCCTCTCACCCCATTCATCGTCCTTTTCCTTCCCTTACTTGTTCGTCCTTCCTCGGTCCCTCTTTTAGGAGAACCCGAATACGGCTCGCGCGACCGGGACTAAGCTGGCGCAGGAGGCAGCTCACTTAATTTAATCGTCGTTCATCTAGACGCCTCTTTCTCTCACCTATTCCATTCCCTAAAAACATCACTCCCATCCATTATAGAATTTCCTCTTCTTCCGCGCCTTCTCTCGGATTCTCGCTGTTCCTTTCTCTTAACGTCTGAGGTGACTCCGTCTTTAAAATCCCAAGTTGGAATTATCGTCGCATCTTGGAGAGGGTTATTCTATTCAAGCTTAGTTCTCATTCTATCTTCTTGCGGTGAAATTACTGTAATTTGTGTCACGCTAAAGTGAAAAAATATTTCGAGTACATTTAAACTTAAAATTAAACGTTATCATTAACTGATAGATGGCATTAACGTAAAATTTGACTAATTTTACATTTGAACCACTCACCATTGATATTGGATCATTGCTTGTGAAGCAAGTATATAATTAGTAAGAAATGCATCAAGTGTATTCATAAAACCAATCTTGGTGCTATTACGTTTCAGTAGTTTAAGCTAGTCTTAAGTTCAATAAGCATCAAGGTATCCACGTAAATCTGTCAACATACAATGTATTTGCACTTTGTGATTTTAACAATTTTCCATAGACCAACTTACTAATGCCTACATTCAAAATTGTCTACACCCAGCATGACAATATCTTATGGATCTTTTGGCAATTTCAGTTCTTTGAGGGTTGTTCGGTTACTTAAAGTGGTCTTTTAGCCGACTCAGTAACGATCTTGTACTATTCAACCTGTTTATGATATTTTTCCGTTTCCTCGTAAGTAGCTAATCGTTTATTCTCTGCACACATATATTATTTACCTTTAAACTGTGTTTACGACATGTATTATGTAATTCTATTTTGAAAGCTTAAGGAACTGATAAAGTCTGCGTTTTACCGTATTTAATGGGTATAAAATATTTTCATGGTGAACACAAATGTATAAAAAAATTATGCCTGAATATTCTTTGAATATGTGGATATTTAATGGATAAATTCTTCTAGAGGGATATTCCTTAGATTGAAAGGTGTCGATGGTATTTCTAATGGCATGCAAGGAATGTATGATAAAACCAATTAAATTATAAGTAAAACTGAAACTGAGAAAGATAGAAAAACTGAATTCACCCTAAATTTAAAAATGCTAGTTAAACGGTTCGCCAGTGTAAAAACTAATAATTTGGCCGTATAGAGAGCATAAATGTTTCTTTATTCTTTTCCCTAGATTTTCTCATTCGTACCATAACCAATTATCCTTGATATTCCAAAAACACTTTCACGCCTTCCTTTGCATTACTTTCCTAAAACGCTCTCTTCAAAGGCATTTAAAATTAACTCATTACGTCGCTCGAAATGGCTTGCCCAATTTATTTCCTGATCATCATTCCCCTTAATAATTTTCTTTCCTCATTCCCTTCCCTTAATATCTCTAAATTTGATTTCCTCCTGGTCCAATTTATTCTTGTCATGTTCCCCACTACCAAGGCCTCTTTTTCTTCATTACGTTTCCTACAAGTTCGACTTTCACTTACGCAATGCTGCAATCCATATAAATATGTTTTCAAGAATACATTACCTTCTTTATTATAAAAATGGGTCATCTCTAATGTTAACTCTTTAGATTTTTCAGCTATTAACTACTAAAATTCCCATAAATATTTTTGATGTCCTCAAAGAGTATAGAAGCTAGGTGCACAACATTTTTGTGGCTCATCGTCTCTAAACAATTATAGTATTATATATACAAAAAATATATACTACCAGTAAATAGGACTATTATATTACTTTCATCATCATTCATTATTTTCAGAATATCATTTATATAATTTCCGCACATGCTGTAATCTTTTATTATTAGAGTTTACACTCAAAGGAAGTATGAAAAATAGCGACATGACTGGGACTCGAACCCAGGTCTCCCACTAGTAATTCCTAACCCATGGTTAGGATACCTACCCTAAAAGTGGAATACCTGGGTTAGAGTCCACGTCATGTCGCTATTTTTCACACTTGTTATTCCTTTGGGATCAGCTGCAGGACTTTATCTTTATCAAACCTTTCCTTAATCCTTGTAGTTTACACTTACGTAGATGCCCGATGCGTGATGGGTCCCTATATCTTTAATTAATCTAAATGCAGTTTCTACTTGCTAGAGATTTAAGATCAATCCCTAAGCCGTAAGTCGGCAGATGAAACTCGTGTTTGGGGGCAAACGGGAAGTTTCGGAATTCCGATTGCTAGTAATTCCTAGTAATCGGTAATTTGGAACTACCCGTTTGCCTCCAAACGTGAGCTCCATCTGCCGAAATACTTTTAGATTTTAGACATAGAGTGTTTTAAAACATCTAACTCATTAACATCCGTTTTCTACTTTTCTTTTCCCTTTGCTTGTTGCCTAATGATAATAAATACGATATTCGTTATCGATACGATAGTCGTTGATATTTATTTTTCTATATCATATTCCAATGTCATCAAAATTTAAAATCCTCCTTTCCTCACTTTCATTGTTAAAGTTAATGCGTCACCTCCATTGTTATTTTTGAAATTCATAGCATATTCACTAAACTAAATGTTTCATTCTCTTAATTCTTAAAAATATACGAAAGATGAAAATCTGCGCTATTTTCGGCAGATATATTTTATATTTTAGTATAAGTATCAGATAAACTTATTATCTTAACTTCTTTCTAAACATATTCTTTTCATTGCAACTATTGTATATTTTAAGTAATGAACTTAATGATTTACACTTCGACTCCTATTACTTTTAATGCTGCTTCAATAGAATGTACACTATTAAATGCAGATAACTCCATTTATTTTCAGATTTCTGGGTTATCCTACTTTGATGTTACGATAAATTCTTTCAGAACATCGGATAGACATGATTCAATTCACATGAATCATATAAATTAGTCGGCTTACTGTAAATCCTAGCAATTATCATGTGTGGCCAATGTCCAGGAGTGAATGGTATGCTTTGTTTTATAAGCACACATTTCACTCCATTTGGGTAAGAAATAAACGTCTCGGGATGGATGTAGCAGCAAAAGAGGACAAGTAGATTTGGTAGATTACTTGGAGTACTAGTTGTGAAATGTTCCCTGCAGTGTGACAATGAAACCAGAATGCTTTCCGTGCCACGTCAAAAAGTGCTGCCATTCCGTGGAACACCTTCCTGCGCTTTCTGTCTAGAGAAGTAATAACTCCCCTAAATATCATGTGAAAGGATAGAGCTTTAGCATGGCATTAGGGTGGCGATGAAGACTGGAAGCTACGAATGTAGGTCGATTGGTATTTCGCGGAACAGAAGCCGTTGCTAACTAAATCTCACCGGGTACAGAGGGATCAAGCTGCCGACACACAGGTAATGATTCCTAAATTGGTTAGCGTTTTGACATTCACTTATTCATGGGGCTTAGAGAATAACATCGGATGTGACAATACCTACGCTGTAGCCATAAAAAGGGAGGACAAAGCGTTACACGAAGCAGCCTTAAATCGGACATATCATTATTTTATTCGTGAAAAAAACCTCACGGAAAACTTTTATGGGGCAGTTAATTACCCAAAAAAATTTTCGCCGGCAATTTAAGCGGCGACTCCGTCCGCCATTAAAGATTCTCCCGAAAAAAGGTCTAATTTAAGAAAACTTATCCTCAGCTAGACCATAAAAATACATTAGGGAGGCAGAAAAATTTTCGCAACCTGGGTCGGCGGAGGAGAAAGGTGAGAAAAAATTATTCCATTAATCAAGTAGAAAAAGGAACGGGCTCTTTATGCTCGGCTGACGTCGTCAAATTGGCTACCCTCTCGGAAAATCGCAAGACTGCACGTAATCCGAGGAGGAGAATGGATGTAACATTTGACTGACGGTGTTGATAATGGGCTCCAAAACCGTGAGAAAGTGACGAAGCAGCTTATGTTTTCATTATGAACACTACGTG
The DNA here is from genome assembly GCA_000376725.2 of Ladona fulva. NCBI lineage: Eukaryota > Metazoa > Arthropoda > Insecta > Odonata > Libellulidae > Ladona > Ladona fulva. Next base: position 343,466 of record KZ308281.1, on the reverse strand, counting down.
ATCTCGTAGATTCCATCCAAACAACCAGATAACCTACCTTGCGCCCAACACCCACCGCCTCACCGCAATATTCCACCAATGCTGTTCAACCATTCTCTCTCCCTTCGCTCGACCTGCGACCTCTATCTCCTCCCATACCCTTACTCCTCGAACGAAACCTGTTCGCCTTCTTCTCTTTCAAACGCCTTTATCAGGCATCCTTTCCTTCTTCCTCTGTGGTTTTAGGCTCAGCCTTTCCCTAATAATCTCTACGCTTCCCTTTCAATATCTCCTTACTTTGGGTTTTCCTTCTCAGGTTTCTCATGCTCTCTTAATCCTTCTCATGTCTTAGGTTCCACAAAATAAATGTTTTCTCTGCACTGGAATGAGATGTAAGATACTTAAAGGAAATTGAATATTGAAATGTAATGTGGTCTTTGTTTGCGTTTCCCTAGCGTATGTAGATGGTACTTCTTTTCATTATGAACCATCACAAATACTTCGAAGATATTTATGGCCACCGTGAAGTAGAATTGAGAATTTCTGTACGAAATATACTTAAGATGCTTTACAATTTCTGCAGAAGAAAGTCATTGTCACTATGAAATGGGTAATTCACAAATTGAACTTCAAAATGACATTTATACGCAAGTCTCTTTTGAATTTAAACTATGATTTCTAGCAGTAAAGCCTAGCAGTTTTTGCGAAAGTCATATCTACATTGGAAAAGTAGTTACTTTAAATAACAGGGTTAATGTAGTTTTGCTAAGGTGGTTATAGTAGCTCTATCGCATGATTTAAATACACAGTTGTACACTCTTATATTTTTTACCAACAATCAATTTAAACACTAATCGTAAACTAATATCTAGTGATTGCATATTCAGAGGGAACACTTTAATATTCAGGAAAGTTCTGTACAGCATGAATAACATTTAAGGCGAGACCTAGTAAAATTTCGAATATAAATGACATTAAAAATGTGTATTTCTAAAACTACTCCTCCTAAACTATGGGTAATCTCGTTGAATACAATGTTAGGATAAAGGATAGCAAAAACAAATATATCTGTTTTTCATGCAAATACTCGTAATCACGTACAATTTGACATTTTTGACGTTATAAGTTAAATAATTTAATTTTGTAACTATTTAATCTAATGTACAGCTACATATGTTCGCCATTGCAAATGTTAGAGCGTATATGATAATATAATGCACTATTTCACCTTCTGCAAAATATACACCAATCATATTTGTATAATTAAATGTTTATAGATAATATCTAAACCTGCATATTTTGAGTGTCTTATAAATTATTCTCAGAAAGTGAAATCCAGTTCAAAGTCCCTTGCAAGGAATATTTGGATTACTTCGTAGAACTTCTAAAGAAGTAGGAACAAAATATCATCAGTCCTGGTGATGTCTGCATGTAGACGAGACTAGTTGCAAAAAAAAAACATTTTCCGTGGAAATTAATCTGTTCGTTCTCGCTTCTTTAGTATGACGCATTATATTAAAGGATTCTACTAATGACGCTATAGTACTTACTTTTGGGGGTATTATTTTTCATGCACGAAAAAATTACATTTATGGAGGTACAAAAAATACCTTTATTCTAGCTTAAGTAACTTCTTTCCCTTAATTTTTCATTACTTTAGTAATAAATCTACATTTATTTAAGTAAAAAATTTAAATTATTTCTAATAAATGAATCGCTAATGCCAATATTTTATTTAAATTTATTCATACATTCATTAGACTATAACTTAATACGTCCGCCGTGTATTTCAGCAGTCTTATTAATTTTGTTCGTTTACATGTCGATATCAGCTATGGTTTATATTTGAGGCAAGGTTAATACAAAGGAAATCCTTTCAAAATGGCGTTGGGACTTCTTTCCGGGAAATCCCGGTACTTAACCACGTAACATTTCAAGATGTTGCAAAGTTGAAGTTTTCATCATTTTCTACTAGTGATGATTACCTTCTGTCTTTTTGTATCAAATACCCTTTCTATGCGTTTCGACAAGCCTCTTACTTTCCTTCTCCCTTCCCTTTCCTTACCTTCTTCCTTTCTCCCTTTTCCGTCATGAAGAGCAATTTCCTGAGAACCTACTCCAGCCTACCCGCCTCATTTCCTTTGCGGTCCGGTCTGCATCTGGCAGATCCAATATCCAACGCCACCCCTCTTCCCTTTTCCCTACTTCATACGCACTTCCCACCCTCTTCCACGAGTCCTTGCCACTTCAAGTACACATATTTTTTGGCTCCTTTACGCCGTATTTTTCTCTTCGACGCAACACACATTACACGCTAGGTCACTAAGTTGCCTAACTTCCAGGATACCCTTTATTTTTGGTATTTCCGTAGCCTCCATTCTCTTATGGCAACTTAAGATATATACATATACAAGTTCATCTGCAAAAATACCCTGCAAGCTGCCGTTAAAAGTGTGGCGGGGGGTGTAAACAATAAGGGTTCGAGTCACCTCTTTAGCTTATTATAATTGTACATACTTCGCGGAAAGAATGAGTTCCAAAACGACTTGTCCTCGTATCTATTTCTCATATCATATTTTACGTCCTCGTATCTATTTCTCATATCATACTTATATATCATATTTACGCTCATTATCGGATCGGTCGAATCAGCAAGGGAGTTGCATAGCAACAATTACGTCTTCCGCAATTGTACTTTCTGTGAATGTAGCATGCAATCGCAGCCTTCTTATCGCCTTTCTTTCAAGGATTCCCAACCTGCCTCTGAGAGCATTTGCGTAACGCTTGCTTTTCTATCGTAGCATTATCGTAGCACTTTCTAACAAATTGAATCGCCTTTCGCTTCACTTTCTGAAGTTTGTGAGCATGCGTTTCATCCGCCGTGTACCATATTCCAGATCGGGCCTAACTAAGGTGATATAACATATTTCTATCCTTTTTATCGTATCTGTCTACAATGCGCTTTACAAAACCTTTTTAGTTGCTTCACCGCAGATTTTTTGAATATTTTTGCTCCAGTTTAAGCCATTTGTAACGATGACTCCGAGAAATTTATCTGAGTTGACTACAGTTATATTCATTTCACTAATTTTGTACAGGTGGTCCTGAAGAAATTGTTTCCTTCCTAAGACGTTCACTACAGAGCGTTTATTTATATTGAAATCTAGTTGCCATTTTCATTATGAAATATACGATCTTCATCACTTCATATCTCTCAGTATATTACCGAGTCATGCGCGAATACTCTTACATTGCTATCAATCACGTCGCTCAGCTCATAGGTATAAATCAGGAAGAGTAAAGACCCGATTACGATGTCTTGAGGTACGCTTGAAGTGACTCTGACTTTATCCGAACCTACGGCCTCAAGTACTACTTGCTGTTCTCTTTCCTAGAGAAAATCCTTGATCCAGTCAATTACTTCCTAATTAATACCGGCTAATTTTCATTTTTATTGAGGTACCCTGTCAAAAGTCAAGGAAAACAGCGTCCACTTGCTTTTTACTCTCAGCAGACTGTAAGATATCGTGGACGTAATTTTAGTTTAGTTTTGCATGATCGGGCCCTTCTAAATCCGTGTTGGTTCTTACTGAGGAAACGAGAGAGAAAGCATTTAGGAAGAGCGATTTACGGTTCGTTAACATGATATTGTAATATGTCGGGTGATATGAGTACAAAATATACCCAAAAGTTTTTATATTTTTTGACATATGTAGGTAATTGTTGATCATGCGATGTATATTTTTCTCGTCTTAAAGTATGTTGATACATGAAACATTTATCTAGAGCAAACATATTCGACTCAAATTTCTCGAGAAATAAGCAAGAATTAATTTTGTCAATTTGAAGACTACTATTTTTCCAAATACTGCAAATAAACCCCATAATCTAACCCACGTTCAACTAAAGTTCCATTCCTCAATTCTTGCAAGGAAAAAAATTTAATCCCGTACTATTCACTTGAGCTGCTAAATACATTCTTAACATTTCTCGTTGCAAAAAAACTCCTCTTCCTTCTCACGAGCAAACTTTTATTTAAACGCATGCAATCGTCATCGACAAATTAGATTGTATGCTATTAATATATACATTTAATGCATGAGTTATTTCCAATATGAGTACTAAAAAGGCTCTTGGCACTTTTGCACTCAATGAAATTTTCTTTGAAGGCGTTCCTTGGGGTTATTTATCCATCTATCCTTACTGATAATTAGAAAAATAATATTCTGGACTCTCCAAACTCTCTGACGTCTCCCGACCGGAGGAGTGACTCCCAAGATGAAATCAGGATTCTTTTCTTTTTCCCTCCTGTAAGCCTTTCTTCCTCGAATGTCTTCATTTTCACTCCATTTAAAATCTTTTCGAAGAGTTTTTCCTCTACATTGAAACGTTTTCGCTGCCGCTTCCAATATCACGAAATGTAAAGGTTGAAAACCCAGCCATCTCCTTCCAGATCACATCTTTTTCTGAAACGTAATTTAATTTTCTAGAAACCAATTTTGGTCTTAAATTTAATCTACATGCCTTTTTATCCTCGAATGAAGATAAAATAGAATAGTTTTCATGAAGTGCTGTATACCTTGGTCGTTTTTATGTCTTGCTTTATTGAGTAGAGATAAATTTGAAGAACGGATCGGAGGACCATCAAAACAATCTTTTTCCGTGTTTTAATTATTGCAAATTTATCTAAAATGCTGTGAAGAGCTCTCGTATTTACGCATAACTACGTCAGTAAAGCCTCATTTAGCACTATAAATAATTCTTCATAAAAAACAGCGCCGCGGAGTTAATGCATAGAAAAGCGCAAATAAACAAAGGGTGATTAAGAGTAGTAAAAATCTAAACTACGTCTTTATAATAAAAATGTATTCTTTGTCACATAATTACTGAAAATTGCACATAAAAATTATTTTTTATCCAGCGGTCTTGGAATTTCTTAGCGGAAAATACTTCTAATGTATAATTAAGTTAAAGATGATAATAACGATACTAAGGATGTGATAACTGCGCAATTGTCAAAATTACCAAAACAATTCTGTTCGATTTAATAAAGTAACAGAAATGAAGTATGTTTATCAGACATTTTTTGTCTTTAAAACAATATCCAACAAATAAAAAGAAATAAGATCTTTAGTTTTGGAGTGCTAATTTTCATTCTGTTAGAAGGACGTAGTTTAAGCAACCGTCACTTGCTTGAGAAAGTGAGCTTCCATTATGATCCCGGGAGAGTCAGAGGCTAGTAGAAGGCCAAGAATGCGTTTATGTTGTTATACACTTCCAAAACGGCCAAAGTCCTCTCCTGAACACCGGCGCAACACACTTAACCTTAGTAATGTAATGGGTGTTTCCATCGCAGGGAACTGGATGACCTTAACATATCCTGGCGTAAACCTTGAGAAATGGCTCAGCAGTCCTCACCCGCCTTATATAAGAGCAAGGAAAGTGAAAGGATGCCATGGAAGTGTTCCGGTAGAAGTTCGTGGTACACATATTCGTATGCAATTAGATAGGCATTTCTGCGGCGCGGCTTGTTTCCTTCCATCTCGTGGAAACTTGCTAACGTGGATGAGGGCAAGGGGACGCTGGAAGTGTGTGAGGAATTGAGTGTGCACCCACTCTGAGAATAAGGACATTAAAATGCTTCCGAGTGCGGATTCCCCCGTTCTATACTTCGTGATTCAAAGGGATGCCTATAATATAATTTTATGGGGAAAGTTTCAATTCATCTCTTACGAGGACCGCTACTCATTATAAAATATGTCAGGGATACGGAGTCTAGACTCATTTGATACTTCTCCTCTTTATTATATTGGATTATTGTTGATGGATGAGTTGGGTAAAATGGTATTGACCGTATTTTGTTGCCTTGAGAGCATAGGACAAAGACAATAGTTCATGAGATAAAGTAAAATGCTTTGAAAATAAATTCGTTAGAATTGTTAAGAGATTTCAATAGTTCTGTTTACGAATGAAATTCCGAGGTATAAACCATTAAAACTTTATAACAGCTAATAATCTATCCAATTATATGTAGCATTAAAATTGACGAAGAAATAATAGGAAGGAAAACAGTATGCTATACAGTTAACGAACGAGAATAAAAGAAGAATAATTCTTAAAGACGATGAGTTCCTGCATTCAAAAGAACACATTTCCACTCTAAAAGAATAGTTTTGTTTTCCATTCCCAGCAATCTATACACCTGTTCCAGCCCTATGCCTTCCAGCCTCTCATCAAATAGCGGTTCCGGTTTTTATCTTCCAAGAATTCTATTTCATCGTTTGGTTTCTTAAGCACAAAAATTTTCCGAGAACTTTTCCGAAGGATCGAAGTCTGGCATTGAGCTCCGGAAGGCTCCGAGGCATCAATAACGTCGCGCACCTAGATTCGCCGCAACGAAAAAGTTTCCGGTGATAATGCGTCAGTTTAGGGGGTTATTCTGAAACGCAGACTTATTTTGAATATCGGGATTTGGTGAGAGGCTCCGTGAGAAAAAGTATCCTGCGTCATCACGGTAGCCTTCGAAAGGGGCGCAAGCGTAACTTCCTATCCTAATCTCCTATCCTGAGAAACTTACCCAAGCTCTTTTTCTCTCATGACTTTATGCACTTTTTATGTTCGGATCCCGTAAAACCGTGGGATGGAGGAGTGGCTGGATACACTACCAGAGAAGTAAGATGAAGGTGGATTTAAGGTGAAAAAGTATCAAAGGAGAAGGAAGCAAAAAACTCACGAAATTAGTTTGTCCTCATTTTGTGACATTTCATTGTTTACTTCAAAACTCATGACTTCCTTCACATCCACATCTTTTATCTATCGGCTATATACCCGTGAAACTTTTCTAGAGAAGTTTCTATATATTTCTGAAACAATTTTCTGCTTGTTATTATGCGACATTCATCATTGGAATTTATTTACTTATTTATTATACATAACCGTCACAGACGCTGAGTCAGGTGGCGACGCTAACTTACACTAATTTGACAACTAATACAGTACTAATACTAATTTGACTAACAAATACAATATACAATAATTAATACAAACAATCTTTATATAAATTAAATATATCTATACAAAAAATTTGTCATACACAACATCTTTGCCTATCGTTATTTACAAACAACTCTATTATTATATTTGCAATTTAAACAGCTATGAATTATATCTGCAAAAATCACCACTATAAGGATAAAATTCATAAATTTTACCAATGTGTACACAAACAATACATCATGACATAATATGAGTTAAAGAAGCCCTACTATTATGTTAATATATTTATTGAGTCATATCAAAGTCATGGGTATCAAGTTGCTAAGTCCTTAGTTAATGTCTATACACCAAATATATACTTACTATACTTATACAATACTTACATGTAATAGACATATGAAATATACATCCGAAAACTGTACGTTAGGCTGTTGTATATGTAGTATGAACCAAACACGCAATTATAGGAACCTTTTCAAATAGTTAAACAGCCAACCTCATCTATTAACGTCGTAATAAAAGATGCGTTTCAATTAAACTAATAGTCATTATTGTTATGTTTGGTTGGAAGGATTTTAAAATTTCTAAAATAAAATGTTAGTATTTTAACCCTTTTAACAATATATTGCGCTATTTAATAGGTTATGGGTATACGATTTTTTCTACTTTGTACTACTTGGGATTGAGTTATAACTTTCCTCGTGTATATTAATATTTCAATATCATTGGAGAGAAGAAAATAAGTTACTTTTGGCTGTTGTCTTTTCCAATAATTTTCATCAAGGAGTGTTAAATCGTAGATAGGGCAATATTACGGATTATTTAATCATAATGATTCCAGATTAACGATAACTACTTCAACTATTACTTATTATATTTAGCTTCAGAAAAGAACACTTATCCTTACATTATGCCTCACAATACTATAAATGCTATGAGCTCATTTTAGTTTAACAAAACGAGAGAATCTCTGGGACCCAAGTAAATTTCTACAAACGAATGTGTACATGTGTAAACTGTGATGTGAATGACGTTAAATGAGAGATCAAAATGATTACTGCTGTCCAAGGAAACGCTAGTGTTTCCTTTCCTCTTGTGAGCTTGTTGGATGCTTGTCAAAATGAAGTTTTACGTAATTAAGAGTTCATTACCATACACTAAAGTCTTTATGAGTTGTAACAACGCAGACAGCTTTCATTCCCTCCTCTCTATTTCCTTGAGGAGCTTCCTTTTCTCGCTCACTTCCCTTTATATTCCTACATTAAGTTTCCTTTCACTACAACTCGTTCTTGTCGTTTTCTGCCACATTCAGATTTCGCCCGGATTCGCTCATGTTTTCTCTTAAGCGAACTTTCACTTCCTCTCTGAATTCACTCCACTTTAAAACCTTTTGCAAAAAGAAAAAGGTTTCCTCTTATTAAAACTAACGTCTGTACTTAATAATATATCTTTCCTTTCGCAAATACGCGTTTTCATAATTTTTTTTCTCTTTTTACTGCTACCGCGAGCTTTTAGTAGTTCTTTGAGATACATTACCAGAATATTTAATTAGTAAAGAAGACATTGGCTTATGGAAAGTTCTTAAAATATCTCTTTTATGTATTTTTACTTTTGGTTATATTTTATTCTTTTACCATTCCTTTTAAAGTGTTATAGTACTACTATTAAATGCAGAAAATCAGATTTCTCATTTGTGAGTTAGTACAGTATCCATCTTGCAGGCTGATTCGAACCTCATCCCCCATCATTAGCTGACAAGAGCTCTGAAGAGCGAATGAGGCTTACAAGGCTTTATGAGGAATGAGGTATTTTCACTTACTATCCTCACTGATGATGCAGCACCTCGACCCTATGAGCATCTCGTTTCATTGCATTCAACTGGGGCTGGCCAAGATGACTACTATTACTTATTATCACTCATATCTAAGTAAATGTCGTATTAATACACTTACGAGGAAGACAGAGATAAAAGTGAACGTTACATTGGAGGATATATTGTTTTATAATATACTAGAGGAAAAATTAAAATATTTCATAGATCCAGTTAGAGCAGAAAATACATATATA
>KZ308281.1:159365-334343 GCA_000376725.2 Ladona fulva | reverse complement strand
GGCACTTCCTGCTGAGAGGGTATGGTCACTAAGTATATATATATACACTTTTTATTTAATCTACTACCTTTTTGTTAAGTCCCACGGACTTCAGTGTAATATAATGAAGGAATTGAGTAGTTATCTGGCGATAATCTTCTGTGATATTTCCTCTATTACGAGTCTCATTCTTTATATTTCATCTTAATGTCATCGCCTAAGTTTGAAATTCTGCTTTTAATTTTGCATTTAAAATTCTCCATTCCATTAAAATTGACGTTTAGTAAAGTTTCCCTCTTACCCTAATACCTGTCTTAGATCTACTTTTAAAGTATGATATTGAAATTTTAATTACTTACAAATATTGTACATCTATTTATTTCATTTAGAGACTTGATGGTAATATCGAAAATAGGTTTACTTTTATTTTCATCTATTACAGATGAAAAATTATAAGTACATTAACATAATAAAAGGATGAATTACAGTTTTTTACTTGAAATTGGAAAAGAGATAGGTCCATTGATAAATTCACTTTCTCACGCAGGTCGTAATCTGTACCTCAAAAACTAGGAATTTGGTAATTACAAAGCGAAGAAGAAAATCCTAGTTAAATCTTTGCAGACGCTTTAGATTCTAATTGTGGAACTTTTTAGCCGGTAACCGGCTCTTTAATTCGAAGAAAATTTGATAACAATAAATTCCTGATCCAAGAAGAATTCTTTCGTCTGTGGAGGAAACGTTAGTTAAAATTTCCTCGTAAATCAATTTTTTTGTCGTAAAATACGCATTAGGAATACGGATTTGCTTTCCATTCAATTTTGATAACGTTTTTCCAGTGCTTGAAAATTGCGGGCAGCAATTCTTTTCTTCTCCAGATTTTTCAATCCCAGTCAGTCTGAGAGTTCCCACTCCCCACTCATTTCCAACCTCTTAGTTTTCCAAGTCTTTTCTACCTTCCTTCATAATTTTCTCCGTTTCCACCCTTCGTTATTTACTTCACTCTGCCATTCTCTCTATCCTATTTCCGTGCATTTCCCTGTTATTTATTCCTTCTCTCAATAAGACCTCCCATATAATTTTTTTTCTTTTCAATCCCAATATCTATATAATACTTTACTTCCTTTCCTCCCAACAAAGTTTTTCAGCTCCTTCTCTTAATTTTTTGTCTTTTTATTTCTGCCGGATATCTTTGATTTTCTCCCTCATTCTTTCCTGCGTATTATTGGTCGAAAGATGGATCACATTTCATCTCTCTCTCTTTGAATGTGATAAGCTGAAGTTCTGGTAGAATAGAACTGTTATTATTTACTGTGTGTACTGTACCACTGTAGCCGAATAATCACTTTGGAATCACGTTAACGGGACCAAGGCTAAGGTTAATTCGAGTGTTAGATTCTAGCTGAGTGACATACTGGAGAGATGAATTACCTTTCCGGGGAATGAATTAGACATAGAGGATTGCAGAGAATACTCATGTGAGTTATTTATGGACAAAATTGTTAATCAATTACAAATGGTACAACCTCATTTCAAGTATATTTACATTACTTGATATATCACTTTACATTACTTGTAATATAATAATGGTATCATTATTAGGTTTACTTGATATAATATTTACTCAGTATAATATCGTAGGCATATTTATATTGCCTTGATCGAGTGTGACAGAAAGTGAATGGTAACTTTTTACTGGTAGAATTAAAGGAAAGGAAGGTGTCATAGTAGATTGAAAACCTACGGAAAATCCCAAAGGAATAACAAGTGTGAAAAATACTGGCATTTTATTCAATGTTAAAACGCATAAAATGAGTTGTTACTGTTAAAAAGCTGCTGTTATGTCAAAAAATATGATAGTTAATTTGTTCGATAACTGAGTTCATAAATATAGCTTGTTGAATAATGTTTCAATGTTACGATGTTTTAGGATTAAAGTTTCGCAATTTTTGTATAACATTTCGTACTTTCTAAAATTAAACTATCTTTCGAGCCCGAGAACACCGCGTTTGCCGAAAGTTAATTGATAGCTCCTCTAGGTAAATAAACGAAACGGCTTAAGTCATCAGCCTTGAGCACACTCCAGTGTATTGGGAGAAGGATCATTAACTAACAATGTTGAATGAATAAATAACGAAATCTTGAATGCTTAGTATAAAGATTTAGATGTCTTATGCAACGACAGGTTTATTATTTAGTCAAATTCATTGCCTTAATTCGTTTACTGGAAAAGACAGATGGGTATTTTTTAAACAACTTACAAATCTTTAGTAAATATGCCTAGCTCAAATGATCAACTGACGTGTAATTAATTCATACATCCCAAAGAATTGGACAGGTTAATCGATCTTGCTGACATTCTGGAATTATCATCAACAATAACGTTTAGACTAATGTTTTGGTAAATGTATATCCAAATGGTGGAGGTTTGCATCTCTCAAAATGCATGAGGTACTAGCACGTTGTAAAGAATGGAAATATTGCATATTGACCTTTGAAAGGAAACTCTTTCTACGCGTATTTCTCACACGCTAGAAAAACTTATTAATCTTAATACAAATACTGGATTTCAACCAAATCGAAACCTAATTCCCTCATATGCTTCAGAAATCTCATTCCCCTTTTGGAAAAAAAAGCGAGGTAAAGAATTATGAAATGACTTCGGGCAATTTGCGACTCATACTTCATTTTCCAGGCATCAAACACTTAAAAAGCCGCGAAAGAAAGTAAATTAACTCCGGGGAATTATTTTATCTCTCGTTCTATCTCCCTCACGCGAAAACTTTTCAGGTCCATTATTAGGGTTTCTTTCCCATTTCAGCCGTTTAGCCAAGGGAAGAGGAAAGAAGGGATTTCTTTTTTTTTTCCGCGAGGTTTTCGGGAGTTATACTCGAAGGGGGCAAATTTAGTCATCAGTGCCTGCTTCCTTGCAAGTTGCTGGAACAACGACATAGGGAATTTGGGTGGAAGTTGGCTGAAGAAGGTGTGTGGGAGAGTGAGAAGGAAGGAAGGCAGAGGAAGGGAACAATTCCCCAACTTGCTCGCAAAGGAGAATAGGGACTATGCTTTAACATCCAGACTTGGAAACTATATTTCGTCTAAGATTTGAGTTTGGGAGACTTTGGGCAAGGAGGCTGGGGGAGAAGATTACAAAGTGAAGCTTTGCAATCCCAAGGATTGAAATTTTCGGGGCGACGTGACAGGGAAAATTGGGTTGGAGTTATCATTTTTGCTAAACTCCCTCGGGAATGGGAGGGAAGGATAGAGGGATGAGGGGATGGGATTTCACATCGAAAAGTGTTCCAGGGCCGTGGCTAAGAAATGAGATGACTAACGAGGTTAACGCCGGTTGCACTTTTGATTATGCGGATGATTTCTGAATGTATTAAACCCTAAGGAGAGGGATTTTCCGACTTCCGTCTGGGTCTATTAAACTATTCTATCCTTTGCTGAATTGAACGTGCAGGTGGCTTTAGTGTAAACACTCGTGAGGCTTAATTAAAAACAAAAGAAATCATAAGTGTATCATGCACGTTTCGGCATTGTGTTTCCTTTATTTTGCAAGCTCAGTTGGACCTGTTCAACACCCAAATGAATGAAATCGAGTATGAATATTTAGTATAGAGCTGACAAAAAGACAAAATATTTTCTTAATTCTGTACTTGGCATGTCTCCAATGGATAATTTATTCAGTCCATATTTGAAATTCTGTTGTAACTTGCTCTAAAAGCGACAATAAACAATTTCTAGGGATTTCTTTGTGGTTTGGAAACTCTTGGAATAAGCTAATAATTCTTATTCCTATTTTCTGTTATCCATTAATACAAAAATACGATAGCTGGGACAGCAGTTGTATTCTATGCTGGACTACGTTAACCTGATTATCTTTACTCGCATGGCTTACATGTCGCTCAACATTTACACGGTAACATCCAGGCTATAACTTTCTTAATCCAAATATATTGTTTGGGAATATTGATAGAGATATGCGCCGTTGAATTCTCTACCACTGTAAGGTGTTCATTAAAAGTAGTTAACATATCCGAGTGAATTTGAAGTCTAGGTATATTTAAAAATACTCCGTATTCACATATATAAATCTTGGATCTAATTTTGCAAGGGAAATAGCATCTCATCTATTTGAGTAAAACATTTTTATGGGTTAAAAATAAATAAAATATATTTAGGCAATGGGCAATTTAAATAAACATTAATTATTGACTAATACTCCCATCCAGCATTTCCACGTGACAAGAAATCCAAATTGCAGAGTACTGACAAATAATAAAATAAATAATGGGCAAAAGCTTGCTAATATAGAGACGAATTTTCTCTTTCTTTGTTGCAATGTTGCAAAACTTAAAGCAAAGAAGTACGATATAAAACCTAATGTATTTGAAGTGGGTTGAATGAGGAGCATGAATGGCAGAAATATGAGAGATAGAATAAATAAGATAAAAAATTGATATGGACAGAAAGAAATTATGTGAGACCAATATGAAAGGGGTGTTTCATGTTCATACTGCTTCGTGGAATCGATAGAATAACACATATGGTGTACGAAGAGAATTTGAATAAATAGGAAATATTTTTAATGAGAGGTCATCAACTTATAACGAAACGAAACAGCGTGAGATATCCCTATCACGCTTGCGAAAGATCCAACCAAAAAGTCCCAGGTTTGAGTCTCGGCTAATCGGATCTTTCTGTTTTGGAAATGGCTGCGTGTTTTTGTCAAAAAAATGGATTTGATTGGATGTAATTATTCTTCTTGTTTCCATGAAATTAATAGTATTATTACCACTACTACTTTTTTATTGCACGATTTTTTAAATTGAGAAATGAAAAGAAAAATTATTTCTCTTTCATTCATACAAGATGAAGAGTAGAAAAATACTGAAGAGTAGAAAATAAATCGGGTACACGGGACCCTGTTGGCAAGCGTTTTATTCGTAGTTCGAAGAATTCCGGCGTAAATTCGTGTTGTTCGTTACAAATTATTTTAACGAATCGACAAGTGTTGCAAAAAAAGGCTTTTTAACATTGGCTTAGAATCGTTCGATGAAAGGAAATTTAAGGTTGGGATTAACTTGCTTGAAAATTCAGATATAATAAGCTCTTTGTTGACGAAGTCGATATTATGAGCCCTGCAGTTGTGTGAATTGTCAGACTGTACATTTTATCCATCCTATTACATAGACCAGTAATGTAATACAAGGGAACATGAGAAAATCGATATTTGTTTAACCCTGTCATTGCGGAAGATACACGAAAGTAACAAATTAGAGAAATAGCCTTACCATGCATAAATCCTCGCCGAAACTCGGTGTGCATTCACGTAAGTCAATGTATATGTTGGAAGGAAACGGTGTGAATGGTATATACGCATCTTTTTCTGTTGAAAAACGGAGCGAAAATTTATTCTCCTACATTTGAACGAAACGAGAATTTTTGAAACACAAAAAATAAAATTAAGGACTGCACCCAAGGTGACTGGAGTCATTCCTCCCGCTGCGCCTGAACTTGGACCAGCGGAGATCTGGAGGCCGTGACCGATTTTTCGAAGCAATTAACTCCGAAACACGTTTCCTAAAGCGACAGAATACTGCTGTAATACGACCTTTTTCTCCGGTCTTGGGTCAGAAACGTGCATCGAATAAAGAAAAAAATCACGGAGCCGAAGAAAAGGGGAGAGAAATGACTGAAAGCGTTCCTCGAGGAGACGACTATGCAGTGTGAGGTTAGGGTTTACAGAAAATCTTTTTATGGCCCTACTCGAACCAAACCCGCTTCATATTGTTTTCGGCGAAACTTCGGAACCTCTGCAGGCTTTAATTTCCTGTATCTCCCTCTTACGTCATAATCCTAATACTTTTCCTCGTGTAAGTTTCTGCTTAATCCCGAGATATTCTTTTTTACATTTATGCAACGAAATTCACTAATAGATATCATATCGTATTTGAGATAGGTCATTCTCTGATTCCCATTAAATGTGTGCGAAATTGATACCTTTCCTTTTAATCTTTTAACTCTGCAGTCCTCTAGTGCAGTGATTCTCAACCTACATTGCTGGGTAGGTGGATGTCCTACGTATGACTTGGTAAGCTTATTACTTTGCCATACATATAGAAAGGATAAGATAGTGGAATTTCCCGACCGTTCATGTTCGCTGCTTAATGAGAGCGTGCGCATCTAAGGATACCACATTTTCCTCGTTTTAATACGTATATACTACGATATGATATCTATTAGTGAATTTCGTTGCATAAATGTAAAAATCGTTCTTCAAATCTCGTTCAATTTTCGATCATTCTGGATCGGTTTGAATAAAGAAAGGATTGCACTTAATTTTCTGACACCCATGAAAATCCAAATTTTCATGCCTCTTAATGCCTCCATGCAATCACAATGATAGCATAACAGTCAATTTGTAACTCGCAGTAACGTTTCACAAAAACTTCAATGAGTTTTCATAGCGAAAATTGTATCGCTTTTGAGTTCATTTGGATGAAATCGCTTACTCGTATTAGTTCGTCCACTTCGGATACTCAACTGTCACCGAAGGGTTGATGGGTTTCTTGTTTAGTGTGCTGTGAAGACTGAGTTGACATGTAAGTTTCCCTCTCCAAACTCCGAAGAGTGGCTTGCAGGGTACATATGTAGATGTAAAAGCCTACCGTGGAGGTCAAAAGGTTGGGAAGCATTGATATGGGAGAGTGTTTTACAAGCATTTCTGTCTCGTGCTCCCTTTAACACCCAAAAATTACTAAATGCATTAGAATTATTATTTCTTAAAATACCGGAAATTTTCGCTAGCCAAAAACATTCGTCGGCTGAGTTACACATTAGACAGGGTATTACAGTGCACAGTTTTTTATTTTCTTTCAGTTTTTATTTTCGTGTCCGTCGCATCTGACTCTGAACTTTGCGAGAAATATAATATTCACTATTCCAATCTAACGTATAATATATTGCATTGGTTTAAACACGTATTTGGATGATTTGGATGCGAAGTGCATTCTAATGGCTACATCCTTGCGAATTGTGGTTGCAAATTCCTCGCCATGTTTTGTTATATTTTTGATGCTCAAAATGAGGTCAATCAGTTTGAGAATTAAAGATCAAATTTACATAGGCTTCTTTTCCCTTCAATATTTTTTCAATAATTTCTCCTTACTTCTGACGACTTTTGTTTCCCATTGGATTTAACTCAATGATTTGTTTGCATACTTAGGATTCACTTCTATGGCACTGGACGAATTCGATACTTTCAGTAGTCATATATTTTCTTTCATTGATTTATACTAATTATGAATGTAAGACATTCACTACTTATACTTGATTATTATTAAGTATCAATTACTGTTATTTTACGTCAGCTCTGTTCGATGCAAGATTACGCTGAATGCAACAGGATCATAAGGTAAAATTAGACATATGCATATCTCATTACGAGATCAATTTCGTAGCTTGTGACACATTTAAACACTGACTGCTGAATGTAGTTACCTCAATTTATGCATTCTAATTCATTTGATTCAAAAACCATTCCCTTAACTTCGATTGTTTTCATGAATTATTGGGTGTGAAGAAATTTGCTCATTCAACATTTGAGGACAATGAAAGGCTCTTTTTTATACGACTATTATATTGATTACTCTGCAAAAGACATGCATTTTACCACAACGATCTATTGTTATGTATCGATTACTACTTATATCTTTGCAACGTACTAGTTATATTTTTATAAGAATGACACAGATACCTTGGCAAATATTTTATAAATAACGATACTTATTAGTTATTTCCTGGCAAAATTTTTCCTAATTTCTGGTAATTTATTTTTCAATTCTGCCATTATGTCATAAAATTTGTCTAATTATGAGGAATCGGCTTATCCTTCACAGCAAACATTTCTACAACGAATACCATATATTCCAAAAGCTTTTGAATTTATTTCACTGGTCAATGAATTTGGTGCATATCTCTTTACTCCTAACCTCCTGATATTAAAGATAATGTTTTATTCTTTGTGATTTCCTGCTCCCATATATTAAGAAGCGTTATCAGCCTTTCATCCAATTGTACCAACTTGAACCACGGATTTTTACTGCGAAACACGTCACGGACTTTCCTTGCGCCCTCGTGCACGATTAATGCCTCGAGATAACGACTCTTTGAAATATTTCAGTTCCTTAGAAACGTTTCGCGAAACTTGCCGAATGAAACTTATAAATTGTTGCTTTTCCGCCTAGTTGGGGGGAGGTCATGAGTTTTTGAATAGCTTTGCAAGGCACTCCAAGGACTTGGCCATGTATCACCGTCGCAATTAATTACGACCATTTTATCCTAGAGGTTAGCCCGGGACTTGCATTAAGCGCCGTTTAATTGTTCGCGTACACATAGAGTGCACACACTCGTACAGGGAAACATAGCAAGGGGAAAATGTGCTTGGGAAATGGTTAGCGCTCGCTTCACTGGAGGGTAGATGGGAAGCTTCCCAGTTCCATAAACGTTCCTATTGTATTGGATTCATCTTCAGCTCTATCTATTTAACTCGTTCTTCTTCCAATACTCCAAAGATGGATCAACAAACATGCCAATGGGGAAGGCGATTCAGGGACATTTACTTACATGCTTCTATTATTATTACATACGTAACAGATGGACTAATATTCCGGTGGTAACTTATTACTACAGCAGTACCTTGGTTAACGACGGTGATCCGTTCCAAGATTTTCGTCGTTAACTGAAACCGTCGTTATCGAAGGCGCTATTTTCCAGAACCACACTGCATGTCTAATATGCATATAAAACTAATTAAAAGTCATTAACATAAAGTACATATGATTTATTCATTTGTATTTGCAACAAAGAATCATTATTGATAAAATGAATAATCATGAAATAAGTTTTTAATGGTTAATTTTCTCCAGAAGGCGTCGTAAACCAATCCTTGCGTCGTTACCCGAGACATTTTTTTATCACAGCTATTCGTCGTTAACTAAGGCCGTCGTTAACCTAGGTACCAATGTATTTTAAAATTATTCTAATGCTATGCGGTAAATTATACCGTAGCTTATACAATGCTTATTTCAATAACAAAACCTTCATGCCTACTACTAGACTAGACATTTATCATCAAGCTACACAATAAGCTGTTTTAGCATGTACATTTTCAGGTATCAAATATACCCTAAAATATCTCCTAGTTATAAAATAAGAAAACTACAATACAGCTGTCTCCCAGCTTAAAAGTAGAATTAAATGGCTAATATAAGTCTATGCATAACAAAATCTGTAGTTTTATTTGAGTGTCATATGATCTTACATGTTTTTTTGGCTCCTGAAAGGCCATCACGGTTACCGAAACAATAAATCGAAGGGCTTATCTCTGACTGAAAATTCTATTAGTAATTTTATTTTATTCTTTACTAATAACCACTGTTAATGACCATTTATCGTGTTGAAAATAAAGTGATGTGGTGCGATATGATAACCCCCAATTGGGAACCATATTGAAACAAGTGATTTTCCCTGCCTAAACACGTGTGAATACAACAGTAGTAATGGCACTAAATGTAACCTAAGAAAGTTTTAAATATGATATTTAACTAAAATATAAGTAATAAGACTCACCTGTCATTTATATTCTTAAGAAAATCCGAAAAATAGCTACAGACACCCTTATTTTCTAAAATGCATAGAACACTTATTGCTTCACCGACTGCCACAACCCGGTAATGCGTACTTGGGAATGTTAGAAGTTGCAAAAGTTGGTAATACCGTAGATAAGACTCTATTGCAGTATATCAGTTTTTAGGCTAGGGTACGATTTAGGTATCGGTGGGATATGGGCAACTCTCCTCTATTACTTAAAATAAAACGATGATTCTGAAAAACAGGAAATTTAACTTATTGCACACCTTAGTAATACTCTTCTGAAGTAATCAGTGCGGTAAATGATTAAAATTATTATTTTATGAATTAATCTGTGTATCAAAAAGGTTGACATGGAGAAGGCGGATTGGGAAACAGGAGAATCGGTGGCGGTGGTTTGCGGGCGGTATTGAATTCTGAGATATTTTCAAAGGAATGGAAAATAGTTGCAGATAGAAGTGTTCTCATGTCCACCAATTAAACACCAGTAGTAGTGTACTAATCACTAGTAGTGATATGGAATTTGATTAGTCTAAATGTCCAAATGGATGTAATAGGGATAGAGGATATATAGAGGATATAGCGCGGCCGAAACAAGAGGGATGAAATCAGTAATGTTCGCAAAATGAGTAATGGGAACTGCAGATTAATAATTTTGATATTTAGATGTGATTGGTACCTGCTCACTGATACCCTTTTTAAAAGATAATCCTGTCAGAACTATCATTAGCAAAAATATTCGCGTGAATTTGAAATTTAAGGGTTTAATTTACCGTAAAAGAATAAAAAAGAATATATCCTAGTCATGACCTGGTAATCGGAGTAGAATGCTAACATTTTAATTCGGCTAGCCGGTATTTTTTGGATTCTTTTCTAATTTTACCGTACCAAAGTTTACCACCAATTATAATTCAAATATTGATACTGTTTGTTGTGCTTATTCGTTCATTTTATGACCAAATAGAAACATATAATCCGAAAGCTAGTGGCTGTATTTACAAAAGAATAATAGAAATTTGACATTACCCGAATAACCAAAGTTTATGCTAAAATTTCCTTTGTTATGTAATAAAACTAACGTGGCCAAGATAGAAAATGAAAACTAAGATAATGAAATGACTGGAATATAATTTAGCAATTATAGATTATTTAGATACCTTTGTTAATTGCTTAATATTTCGTTTCTAGCATGATGTTCCCTTAAGCATTTTTTTATTATCACAATAATATCGTTACTCATAATTTCTTCCTTTTGAAATATTAACGATGATTTCCAGTAATAGAGATTTTATATCTCTGAGATATGTTTGCGCTCATTTTACCAAATTGTAACTTAGATTGGAAAATATATTCTCTCAACTGCAATTTTTTATGGGCTTTCAACATTGTGGAATTATTATTTGTATTTGAGCATCGCTTTGATAACGGAATCGCTTGTTTCCTGATCAATGTTTATGGGTCTAGCAAGTAAAAGCCGCACACATGCATTGACACAAAGGGACATTCCACCTGTTAAATCTAATAGAGAGGAAAAACAAATTGGTTTCCTGGAAAATGCATCGAAAATAAATCTAGCGATTCCTTCCAATTAAGGAAAGACAATAATTTTATCCATGCAAAATCGGAATGTAAAACCAATATTTTGGTATAAGTTTTCCTCGACTGCAAGGGAATTCGTAATGAAAACTAGTACATATTTTTTGCTTCATTTACGATATGTTGAATGATCGTCTGGGAAAGTGCTGATACGTGCAAACAGCTTTAAAACCTTATTTTTGTTTTATCTTAAAGTTTAATTACCGTGGGAAAATATACCGGGTACCATTCATCAAAGGAGTAAGTTACTGCCTGAAAGAAAAGCTTGGAATTGGGGTTTTACGCATTAATAGCAAGAACTAGTGTTTTTGCACCATTTCTCTATTTTTATGTCACCATAAATTAGTTTTGATTTTTTAACGTCTTTCCGTGATGTTTTTGCTGTGTTTACTCATCTGACAAAATGCCGTGTTTAGGAGATACTACTTATACAATATTGATTTACTACTTCCTTTTATCAATATTGTTTTCCAACAAAGTTTGCGACTATTTCTCACTGGCATTCTGAATGATTTTTATTTATCTGTGGATGAAGATGGTATCTCTTAAACCCTATCTTGTTGCGTTCTTTCAAACGCCCGCTGGTAGAAAATTTTGCGCTATGAATTCTAGTGAGCGACCAGATGGTAATCACAAAGCAGAAAAGTAAGAACTTCATTGAATGTGTGGTAATGACTTAAGTGCGGGTTGTGAAAGAGTTTTAATTAGAGACATGAAAATATTAAAGGGTACATATCTTTTTCTGAAAAGCATTCCATTCGATAAAAAAATACCTGTCTTACGTATTTTGTCATACATAGTCCTGGATGTTTTTGTCGAATGAGCAAATTAAACTGTAAATTGATTCTTTCTTGAGTAGCAAATCATTAACCATTTTACGTGAGTTTTCCTTCGTGATGCATAAGTACACAGTATGAATTACTATGAATCGAGCAACATGCTTAATACGTTCCTTCGCAAGTAAGTAAAATAGGTCTCAACTTAACTTACACAGTGTGGTGATTCTGTCTGAGTTGTCAAAACAAAAAAAAAAAAGAAATCGCCTTCTAGTTTATGCACATCTCCCTTAGACGTCCTCAATTAGGCAAAACCCCTAACATTTGTTGGTAGTGAATATCGAACCCACGTACCAACCTCTTCGGATTCTCTAACTCCCGCATTCCACCTCTATCTGTACCCCACACTCCACTTCTTTCGGCCAAACGAGCTTTGCCTCTCGGCTAGCTATTTCACGCCTCGCTACACCCCCGAGGAAATTATCTTAATTGGAGCCGACCTTCCCTTCCTTTCCGCTCCTCTGTCCACTTCCTACTCCCCACCTCTTCATTCCTTCCTTTCTTCACTCCCATATCTCCGCCCGTGAGTTTCATCGCCTACTGAAACCTTCAGCGAAAATTTTGCGTGATATCCTTTTGAATGTCATAGACTGCGTCCCTTCCCTTGATCGACCTCTTAAGGTTATTCCTCTTGCGGTAGGAGTGTGCTGACGCTACGTCACGTGAGGGCACGCGGTGACACGTCACGAAAAATTGGTGAGGTCGTGCACAGGGGAGCACGCACGTTGCTTATCGTCCGTCATTATCAGTTTCTTTATCTGTAGTCAAAGTGGTGGCTGGAATATTGATTTATATCTGGGAATGATTGTGGGGAGGTGAGCTGTACCGCACGAAATTTCTCTCAAGAAATTACCATAATAAGTGTGTTATAACATTATGGACATTCAATTTATTTAATCTTTAATCTGAATTCAGTCAGTACTAACTAAATTATTAACATTGAATATGTTGCCATCTGGTTATCTCTAGCCTACGAAAACGACACATAATTCCAGAATCATTACGTCATCCTTTGTTCGACAGAAACGTTATTGAATTGTCTCATAAAGTTGGAGAGAATAAGTGCGTGTAAATTATACCAAATAATACTAAGAAGATTATCTCTAGCCTACGAAAACGACACATAATTCCAGACTCATTACGTCATCCTTTGTTCAACAGAAACGTTATTGAATTGTCTCATAAAGTTGGAGAGAATAAGTGTGTGTAAATTATACCAAATAATACTAAGAAGAAAATACTCTACACATGCTGGTATGACTGATAGAAGAAATATTAAAGTGATACTAAAGTAAATGATGGATGACAATGGGCGATTGTGATATTTTTAGCTGACGTATCTTTTGCTGTCGTATTTCAGCTTTTAAATAAAAATAAACGGGATAATTTGTGTACAAAATCTACCAGGGAGCTATATGTAACTATAAATTAGTTCTGTGATAAAGAAAATCTCTTCGCGCCATAAGTCATGCTATACTATTAATTTTTTTTCAATTAATATGGTATATTATTATTATTTAACCAAATTTTGTTTACATTTTGTATTTCGTGTTATTTTTATATCCAGATAATTCTGTGACCTTCAATAACAAATGAATAATTTTGAAGGGAAAGTAAAATAAAAAAAATCACTTGTTGACGACGCTCGGAATTGAAGTAGAAAATCATGTAATTGCATGAAAATATTCACTTAAGATTGCTCAGCCAGCGTAAGGAGCATTGCTTGAGCTCACGAGAAGTTTCCGTCAAGGATTTGATAAAGGCTCGTGTGTGTGTGTGTGGCATTATAAAAATCTGTGTATAGCCTTGGCTTGACAGCTCGCATATTGAATAGCATGTGCCTTCGGATATATTTCTCACGCTGTCACTAGCACGAAGCATGACGCGATGCGAAGCTGGCTCACGCGTCAGCATTATGCTCCAGCAGGAATGGATCATAACATATGACTACCACATAGCCCCCAAGTGACAGCATGTTAGCTCGCGTGACGTAGTAGCAACTTCTTCCTTTCCTTAATCTCATCCCCAAGCTTAATCCCCAGCGATCGTTTCTTGAGAGTGGTTCCTCTTGACTTTTTCTGCTGCCCTTTCGTATCTTCTGTAATCCCCTTTGCTTACCCTGGAGTCGCTATCTTGTCACTCATATCAGGAAAGTCTGTGTAAGTTCAACGCCTAATTCCCAGTGACTCTTTGCGTATCTTTTCCATTTTTGCCCTTCCATTCTCCCTATCTCTTCCTTGGCACGGGCCTGGTAATTCCGCGCTAATTTGAGCATTAATAAAAATCCCCGCTTCTGCGTATTTTTTTGGGAGTGTGCGGTTTGGTGGGCGCTACTTTAGGCGTTAGCTGCGTGGGATTTAAGGCGAGAGTGGGGAGGCGTTTCACAGTGAAGGGCCAAATATGAAAGGTCGATGACTCTTTTGGGTTCTACCACTTCCGAAATGATATGATTTTAACTTCTCAGTTACCTAAGGACGATTTTAATGGAAATATTATACAACTTTCATTTTCGTATACATGTGGTGTGTTGGCAAGTAGGCTTCGCTAGGCATCGTTAGTCCTTGCCCTTGCCAAGCATTACGCATAGGTTTGTCCGTCTGGATTGCAATATATACGACGGATATTGCAGGTGTACCCTAGCATTCACCTGTCGAGAGTTTAATTTAAAAGTTTATCTTCGAAAATATTTTCGAATATATTTATTATTCCTTCCTAAGTAATATGAATATATCTTCAAATGTTATTTCACATTTTCAATATAATAATTCAGGGGAATTTTGCATTATCGTAGGCAACGATCAAATCGAGGTCCTCCTTTGAAATCATAATTCTGCCGTATTGAAAAATGCCACGCAATGTTAAATATACTTGTTCTACCACATCAGTGCCATCAATAGAAAATTAAACCGCTTCATGTCTAGAAGAAACACAATATATTAAAATATATCGGATGTATTTAGTTTGATGAAAATTATATATGTTGCAGTGAATATAAGAAAGATAAGTCCTTGTTACAGATATGTATGTAATAAGCCAATAATAACAAAACTACGTCAGAGAGCAATGTAGCCAGATCAATTTATATGCGTCTAATAATGGTTCTGAAACTGATTACCCAAGTTTTAGTTCAATAGTCACATTTTAAGTTATGTGTTTAGTTTTAGTTACAAATTCTACAAGGATTGACATTGAAAACTGAGAAAATATAATATCATGATGAGAGGAATGGAATTGACCACTGATATTTAAGTTATATGATACATTTAATTCATTTTTAGGAGTTAAAGATTTCTTTTCATGATTTATAGAATAGAAAATAGATGGATAAAATTACTTTTAATACCCTTAACGAGCTGAGCACCTATTTACAATCAAAATATGTTACAGAGAACTTTCTGATACATATTTAGTGATACATTTATAGCAGTTTTCCTAAAGAAGTTTTGATTAAAATATTTTGCTCCTATATATAGCATTTTTTTTTAAATAGCTGTCGAATAATTGGATGTTGAAAGCTCCGCAGTCCAATTGAAAGTGGAGTGAAATTTGAAAAATGTATCTTGAATCTTTCAAAAATATATGGATTCTAGGGTTTTTTTTTTTGCAGAAGATTTATTTGAATTTAAAGAGATGGCGGCCATTGGAAAGTAATGTCTGATCGTTTCCACGCGCCAATAATCGTTAAAGATACGTTTTCTCGATCAATAAATTTCCGGAGATAGTCGATAAATTTATGAATTTAAAATTCCCACCAATGCGATGCGGGATTTGGAGATAGATGCTTCGATATCAGCACATCCACCGAGCGCCACATTGTGAAGTCATTCCTAATCCGCACCAATCGCCATTTTTGAGCTGAGGAGTAATTAAATCAAATCACCGAGAAATCCTGTGCATACAGATATCGGGCCCCTTTGCATTGAGATTGAGAATCCAGGATTTCATGAAAAATTTATCTCTTACGCTGAATGTTACGCACGTTGGAGCTTACAAATTGGCTAATAAATCATGTACTCCTGTTTTTAATCCAAATTACGCCTGAGTTATTCTGCATTCTCCTGAGAACGGCGAGAAAGTACTATTTCTATCGTTAGGGAATTGCGAAAGATAAAGTATTCGATAAGCATCTGTTCCCCAACCACATGATTAAATGAAAATGTTGGAAAATAACTGTTATAATTGGACTTTTTCGTCAGATTTGGACTTTTTGGTGTATTTCAAGAATCAATTTACCTTGCTCTATTCTTTGCGTGAGCTACAGATGAGTGAATTTATTACATTGGTAATGCCCTTTAGATAATGCATTAAAATTACGCACATAAATCACGAGCCGTTGAACAGTAACGTTTTACGATTCAGTGTCAATTGCTACCTAAGCTACTTCTTGCTTCGTGTCACGTACTGTGCTGCCTACCACATCCACACCACAGAATGACATACTATTTTTTGAAACTAGTAATTGGGTGAATAATTTTAATACAGAAATAGCGCTAAACTCGCTGGTAAGTCTCTGAATCATGTCTCTGATAAGGTTTTGGTCAAGAGAGAGAGGTGAATTGGGCGTAATTCGAGAGGAACGGATTTCATGTACGGAACTGTCACTCACATTAGGAATTAATTCTTACCATACCTTAATATTCAATTTTAATTTGCAATTAATATAAAAATGAAAGACACCAAAGGCTTTCTTTTAATAGTCATATTCTTCTTTACAATTAATTTGATTTCTAATAACTAATCTACTTTTTGTTATTTACTCGTAGAATAAACTTATAAATATTTAAAAATATAAACCTTGCAAAAATTGCACTTGAAACGAATTTTTTCCCGAGACTATTGTCGATGAATTGAGTTTACACACAATATGCATACAAACACCTAGAGAGGTTAATCATCCAATTAACCCCCTTGTCATAAGAATGCACTAATACAAATATACAACAGGATATAAAATATTAAACTACAACCTTTGTAACAAGATCGGTAGATATAGAAAGAAAAGGAGAGAGAGAGAATGGTTTTGTGGAAGAAACACTCTTTTTTTCAGATATATTTTCTTCATATCATGTGTACTTAAGAATTTCTTATCACAGAAAAAATGTGGGTGACGGTCAGATTGATCTCGGTAAAATTGGTGTCGATTAGACGAGAGATTCATCTAAAAAGAAGTGCAACCCATACATATTTCTGCTTTGAAGTATACACTTCCCTTTGTAATATATGTTGTACTCAGTTCATTTTTATATCGAAGATTCGTTATCCTTTCTATTACATCCTACTCTTAACGATGTAGTAATTAATCATCAACATTATTTTTTTCTTCTTTCTTTTCCGGGATCGACATCGTATTTCTTCGGGACTCCAATCCGCCCAAATAATGTTTAGCGGTAAATATACCTTTCATTAACCACACCTCTCTTCGGGTCTATCACGGATTTTCACCGAGGTAGTTGCCCTCATTGTGAGCGGAAATTCGCCCACTCCATTTCGAAGGCGTCGATCCAGCTGTTCATTTCGCGATGCGTTGCTCCATTGTCGGCACACTCTTTTTCTTCTCACATCCGAAATGAATGAGGAGTGTGGGCGATGGGCGCGGGATCCCATGCGAAAAAAAGAACAATCGAGAAATGTCGGGAGAATAAAGCTGGAAAACCCAGAGTGGACGAATCTATTTTCCTTTTTTCCGCCAACAAGAAAAAGAAGACGGAGTGATATAAACTATTTCCGCGACGCATTCCTCCACGAATTGGGCCTCGAAATTCCATGGGACCAGGTGCTCGATTAGGTTTTTCTCTCTCCTCTCATGCTGTGCTTGTGTGCGCACCGAGAGCTTAGGGTCGGGGTATCGAACAGGATTTTGTCAGGATATGAATCACGCCGGGGAATTAAAACCGGGGAGAAATGGACGGAATTTTCGTGGCCAGCAGATTTCCCCCCACAAGCACCCCCATCACAATTACGATTGGCTCATATCGCCTCTTTCAAAGCCAATCTAATGCCTTATTTATGGCCGATAAAATATTGCTTAAAAGGTAGTTCGTTTTCAAATTCCTTTCCTGTCAGTTTGGTCGTAAGAATTTTCGCCCGGTACAGATGTAATTCGTTTCCTACGTTCCATTTCCCGCCTCCCGATCCCTTTTTTCCATTTTAATTGGCGAAATGCTTTTCTGCGGATTATATTTTACGCCATGGACGTTTTGGAAGATTTGATGCGGCTTTATGGGCTCTTCTGGTCTCCTAATGTGAATGAAATGGGGATAAAGGAACCAGAAATTTTAAGTTAGTTCTTCGCGCTCTGAGAATTTTTACAGCTCTTCGTTTGCCAAGAAAAATTTATCAGAACGATTCTTATTTACGTTAATTTTTGTTTCATTTATGAACTATTCAATTTATTTTATTACTTATTTTATAAAATTTGTTAATGAAATTAATTTAATCGGCAAAATGTCGAGTGATTTTCAAATTGACGGTATACGAGTAGTTTTTATAATTTCTCTGTCAGTATGCCCACAATTCTGAATGAACTACTCTTATTAGTCGTTTATAACGATTTCATCCAATCTTCCCTTACGTACCTTTGCAGAACTTAAGAAAGGGCTTCGCAGGTATCATACACCCAGGTCGTTTGGAACGGCATCTATAAAAATTACGAATAAATTACGTTTTCATCTTTTGCAGTGTTTTCTTATTTTAACCAATTAAATTAGAAATTAAGAGCCTATAACATCTAGACTAATAATGAGGATGCGATATAGAACAGAAATCTTTACTTTTTTTGTGTAATATTGATCACGGTTCGAAATTTTGAGAACTTTGGTCATACTATGAAAAAAAAATTCAGAATTGTTTTCAGCAAATCGTATGTGAAATGGCCTCAGAAATCAATTAGCGAAGTAATAAAAGTAGAGATGAATGTAAATTAAACTATATACTTTTAAATTATAAAACATCTAAGTAATTATGTGCTGAATAGTTAATAATTTATTAACTTTTCATCAATAAACATACATTTTAATTGCAAAACCAACTATTTATCACCCTAATATTTTTCTATTGGTCATTTTGCTTTACTGTTCATTAGGATCTATATCAGTAGTTTTCTTGAAGTGTTCGTTTTTCAGGACATTTTATTTCTTCATTCTCCTGGAAATGCAACCGCACCTAAAGTATCAATCACATTGAATTTCACTAAAATCATAGAAGGAGAGATGGAGTAAGGCTGAGGTGTTTCGGGGTAAATATTTATGCAAACAGTTGCTCTCAAAACAAAATAAAATTGATCTCACATTCAATTTATTGAGGATTTTGTTTGTTTACATGTTGTACTAGAATTCCGGATTAAATCAAAGCTTTACACTTCCAACACTAAGAAGTGAGAAATAAAGATATAAATACATAAATGCGGATGCAAACATTCGCAAATGGAGCTTTACATTAACTGTGGTAGATGGGATTAGGCTCCTTCAATGCAATCGTATTAACATTTAGAAATGTAGTAGCAGAGATATGTTGAATAATTGAGCTTGGTTGAACCCAACAATCCCCGAAAAATTAGCTAACTTCAAATGCTCACTAAATTGATGTGTTTCGTTTACTTTTCCTTTTCTTTCATTTTCATTAGTTTTCCTTTTCAAACTTTAATAGCTTAACTCTGTGGCCACAATATTTGGGGGCCATAAGCTCTTTTCGATCGGTAAACTGGCTATTGGGGTTGCAGCGTCGCATATTGCGAACCGTGTAATGCAGTTGAATTGTGGCGGTCATATTCTGGAGGAATGCGGAAATTGTGACCCAAGTGGACGAGACCGATACACGAAACTAATTGCTTATTGATAAGAGAGTGCACAAATTCCATTGGAACACTTTTTATTGGCAAAGGAGACCCAAACATTAATCAAATTCTCGCAGTTTGATTCCTGTCATCTACACGCTTCCATCCATCAGTTATTTTTGGTCCACTAATAAGCTTTTCCTCTACCCTTTCCTCTTCAACCCACCATCTCTCTCTCAATTAAGCAACTTCAAACCGATCGCAGCCGATATGAGAAGCCAATTTCGTTTCTGTCTGGTAAATTTCTCTCACCGAAGTGCAGCATCTTCCGCAATTTTCCGATGAAATTTTTCATTCGGCGTTGAAGTCGCTCCTTGATCCTTGTTATGCTGCACGGCCCTCAAAGTGTACAGGCACTCATCGATGGCTTATCAAATCTTGGCTTTGCTCATTTAAACATTCTGAAAGCCAACTGCATTGACTCAGGCTAAACAAAGACAGTTGGAAACATATAGCTCCATAAAAAGGAAGAAGCAGTTAAACTCTTGAAGATAAATTATTAATCAACAAATCGTAGCTATCTTTCAGAATATCTTATGTTGTACTTTTAAGTGCTGTGATAGTACCTCAACTTAGGAATCTTTCTACGTACGAATTATATTTCCGGAATGCAAACCTGTTCACTTCTAAATACTTAATTTCGAGATACGAGACAAAATAAACCGAAAGAAATAAACCGAAAAGAAATATTGGATACCAGGGTTTTGAGATATAATTTTTCGAATTACAAACTTCGGACTGGAACGAATTAAGCTCGTAAGTAAAAGTACCTCTATATACCCCTGTACTTTGTCAGAATGTCGTTAAAGATTTTTTGTAAGTCCTTATATTATTTACCTATTAAGTAGTTTATTATCTGACCATGTGGTACTCCTTCAGGAATAACTGATGTGTCTTTACGGAACTTTTTGTTTTCGGACTGTGCTCTTTAAAAATGTTTATAATGTTTGGAAACTGTAGACTTTTAGTCAAAGCTGTCTTTCGGGTAATTTAAATGCTCTTATGACAAATGTCGTTTGATAATTAAAACGATTTATTTATTAAGACGATAGATAGCTTTCTTCCCTGTAATCCCTGACGAGATGGATGGCATTAGTTCGTAATATCCAATTTGCTTTTAGGTCGAAATATGCACGACTAGTTCCAATTTGAAGATGACGTTGAAGTGTTGAAGTAGTTGGGTGTATTTATTATACTATTTTTGTTAATTATTAATAGAGGATCTAGATTCTTTGTAAAAAAATTACTCTTACCTTATTGATTCTATCAAACTATGTCATTGATTCTCCCTAATAGATTCCTTCACCTTAGTACACCATAGAATTAGTAACCAGGCCTTTTAATATTCTATTTTGCTAAAATGGCAATTATCATTATTTGCACTAAACAAAAACAACATGTAATTGTATTAATTTGTATTACCATGTTATCAAAGTGATAAAAATAAACTTAATTACAATCATAATAAACCATATTTAAATGAAATTCCACCAAGTGAAGCCTGAAGTTATTGAGTGTTGCGTCATACGTTTCCTTTTCTTAAAAACTTTAATTTCCTTCTTGACGTGAACTAGACATTCTAAATACTTTATTTCAAATTAGAAGAAATATTACTACTATGTAATCTATGCTGGAATCAGCAAGAGATACATGACTAACCGAGAGAATGTTTACCGGAATCTTACCGGTTTTAGTTTTACCGGTATCTGACCGGTTAGGATAATTTTAAGGAAACCGAATTCGTTGTTTTCTTATACTCATTCAAGCTGTTCACACGTTGTTTTATTTTTAGTGTTATATGTTTAAGGAAAATCTTTCCAAACAATAAGCGAATCCTACATAAAAAGTTTAACTCACGAAAATATATCAATACCAATGCGATTAGAACTTTCAAATTTCAAGTTACATTGAAATAGCTTTATATTGATCAGAACACTCTAATTAGAATGGAAGTAGGGAGGAGTTTTCGCTGTTTGGAAGCTCTACTATAATCTCTCGATGATAATTCCGGTCAAATCCGAGATACTCGGCAGAAGGTCTGATGAGTAAAGCTAGGGTGGATAAAATTTTTACATTTACATTTTTCTATCCAATTCTTCATTTGAGGAAAACACCGTCTAAAAGCGACGAAAATACTAACGTCTTTGCAAAATTAAAGACATTCAAAAGGCTGCTGAATGGATTAGCTAATCAAAAACAAGGCAGGGTGTTTACATTCAACGGAACGACTGAGACACGGGACATGTTCGAAGCTTGAACAACGTTTCTCTCTTCCATGTTCCCAATACAGCATACATTGCGGCAGAAACGTGTCGCGGAATCCTAAACAAATGCATTGTCTAATCCGCAGGAAAATAAAATGTTCGAAAGAATGCGAAGAAACGACCGCAGCAGATGAGAGTCGACCACTGATAGTTTGTGAGGAGCTTCGTTTGCGTTAGCTCAATCTAATCCAAATTATTATAGGAAGGAAGATCTTTTGTAACCGCTTATCATTTGTAAGGAGCTTTACTTGCATTGGCACTTTGTAAGAACAATCTGATTCTAATTATTTAAAGAAATAAGTTCTTTTGTAATCGAATCTGTTCTTTCCTTGTATTTTATTATACATTGTAGCCCTTAATCCGGACAATTTATTTGATATATTTAAGAAAAATTTAAACGCAAATTTTTAAAATATGTTCTTGAAAATTATTGTAAATTTTCGGAATACTTGTTATTTTATTTAGCGATACCATATAACATATCATGTATACCATAAAATATTAATTTATTATTAAATCATCTCCATGCCTCTGGGGAACTTGTATTTGACCTAATGCGCAAAGGATCAAGAATCTCGCAGCAGAAATATATTTTCTCGTAGAGCGTTTTCCTTTATTCACCGTAATTTTGTTAAATTCGTGTATATAATTCAAAGTTTCTGTATCAAATTTTTTTCTCATTTCGACTCGGGGGATTTCTTCTATCCCTTTCGTTTTTTTCCTTCTCCTTAAATCTCCCTTCTTTACCCACGATTTTCCTCCAACGGTTGGTTCTCTCTCTTTGCCAAAGCTTTTAACTTCCACCCTTTTTTTGTGAAGTCTTTTGAGGCCCAAAGTTTCTTTGTGCTTCTCTGGATAAACCAGCTTTTCCTCACTTTTCGCCAATTTCGAATTTCGTCAACTACATCGCACGTTCTTCCAACATCCCATTTCCATTTCTCTCAACACCACTTACAAACTCATTTCCCTTGTCATGTCATCACTTTCCTATAATTTTGGTATAATATTTTGTTTTTCTTAGGCTTTGGTTACATTTTCATTTTTTTCACATATTTTAGCTTTTAATAATTCAGTAATTCTTAGGTAGCAGTCTCTTAGATTATAAATATTATTCTTTATTCCTCTTTTTGTTTGAAAAAGCATGAATCAATTGGTTTGACATAAGTTTATGGCTTATTCAATAATTACAATGTTGTTCATGCCAATATCACCTACATGAAGCGATGAAATGTCTAGGAAAAAAATAATTTTCAAGCAAATTGTAAAGCAAATTGTATTAGGCGTTAATTAATTCAAATTCAATCCTTGTGGGTTATTTTTTAAATAAATAATACGTTTGAAAGACTGTGAATATACAAAGGATAAAAGTAAGATATCTATCTCGTTAAAAACGGATTTTTGACATGAATTGAAATTATATTACATTTTCATTGGTTGTAATTCAAATTTTCATCATTCATGGATGCATAATACGAATATATGAAGTTTTAAAGTAATGACATATGTCCAACATATGTTTGGCAACGCTGTAGCAATGTTCTCGGCCAGATTTAAAGTGCGCTCAGTTTTCCTTGAATTTAGTAATTAATTTACGTTTAGTCTGACCCATATTTTTTAGTCCACCTTCTGAACAAGTAATGCCATATATCCCAGATTTGTCATGGTTATTAATTTTGTCCTTCGTATACTCTTATATGAATTGATTTTTAAGTGATTATTATTTTTACAATTTAGTAGAAACAATATGATGCATGCCAACTGAATCTGATGATGCTGATAGCTGTAACTCTCTCTTCTCTTTAACGAGTGAAACAGGATAAAAATATAAACTTGAGGAGTTTGATAATCTCACCTCCTTTCTCAAGTGATCACAAAAGCCTCTCTTTTCTTAATAATCAATTATTTTATTTCTCGAAGCGTTCGTGAACTTTATTTTTCGGTCTTGTATCATTTTACATTTTCCGCTCTGTTATCATATTCTAAATTATATGTTAAATTCTAAGGCTTTTCCCTTCGCTTCCATGAATTCTCTCATCCTTTTTCCCTCCTGCATACTCTTTAAGGATTCCCTTTTAACTTGCTTTTATCGGCCCACTCCCAACTTCTTACCTCAGTTTTCCTTTCTTCTTCCAACTCCTATTTCTTCTCCTCCTGAAATTTCGCAGACTTCACATAATTTTCCTTGAACTTTTCCGCTTCCAATTATTTCTCCGCATCTCATCCTTATCTTCATCGCTTTTTGTAGCTCATTGTGAAAAGATGCGTAGGAGGGTACCAAGTCTCATTCACCTCATGACGGTTATTTATTGTGGAAAAATCCCTTCTTTTTGCCGGCTTTGCTATCCTCTCTTTCGGGTGAACAGCCGGGGAGTGATTTCCCTCACAATGGACGGCTCGATATTTTCGTATGGGGGCATTCAGAAGTCGCATTTCGTGTAGTGACTTCTTTGAGTGGCGGTTTACGTTCTGCTGATGGCCTCTCAGAAGTCATTGCCGACCTCCGCCGCCTTAATGCGAAACGGAGTCTTGGATTTCGCCAGACGCTGCTCGAGCGGAACTTGGTCGCGGTTTGACTTCGCTACATGGCATCGGAGATGGAATCTCTTATTCGCACCGTATGCTGTGGGATGGTTTTATTGGGAGAATTTAGCGAGTTCAGTGGACGAAAATGATAGGAAGGAATGCGTGCCTTACGCAGGGCCAGCCACAAACATTTAGACGCTCTAGGCGGTTGGGTTTCCGTGCTCCTTTCAAAGACGAGGATAAGGCTCAGGGATTATTATTCCCTGAGCTTATGCTATACGTTTTTTCCGCCATTTTGAGACCAATAGAATAATATTTACTTGCATTATGGTTCAGGGTAAATTATTAAATACGTCCTTTATTTACTTTTTTCTCAGTTTTATTCATGGCTGTGAAAATAGGAAAGTCACTGAGATATGGGTGGTGCTGAATATTTGCATTCATCTCGGTTACTTATCATAGAATGGGGTTAGAATATCATCGAATTAGATTAGTGTTCTTCATAAATTCACAAGACTTGCAAGGTCCACAATTAGATGGAACCTGTCCACTTTAATAATTCTAACACAGTGAGGAAAGCAAGGGAAAATTACCTCACTCCTCATCTTGTCTAGTAAACTCTTTCCTCCACGAAAGCTTTCTACATCTACATCTACATAAATACCCTGCAAGCCGCCTTACGGCGTGTGGCAGGGGGTGAAAACACCGGCGTTCGGACTATATTTTTAGCCTATTATTATCATGTATAGTTCGCGGAAAGAATGAATTCTTAAATCGACTCGTCCTAGCATCTATCTCTCTTATTTTGCGCTCATTGTCGGATCGTCCAAGGTAGCAGGGGGGTCTCATAATATCTACTATATCTTCCGCAAATGTACTTTCCCTAAATTTATCAAGCAATCGCAATCTAGCTTCTAGTCTCCTATCTTTTAAGGATTCCCANTTTCAGACAGACACAGCTTCATTGCGACAAACAAATCTTCTTTCAAGCGATTTCTATACCTTCTACCCCACATACTTCATTCTGAATAGAAAGGCCGGGAAATTGCATTCCTGAATCTGTTACATACAGTTCTCTATCTGTTACATACGTACAATTTTACATAAACATCCTTTAGAAGTAGTCGATAACGAATATTTCCCACAATTAGCGTCCTCTTACTGTAGAATTTGTCCTATCCACTATTTTCTTAGTCTCAAAATCAATTTTGACTACTCTTTCAATCCCCTCCTCTAATCCAGGTTAGGTAGATTTTTATGTTTTGTCGTGAACCTAATGATTGTCGGAAGTACCGAAACCGTCACTGTTTCCAAAGTATGACAGTGGATTGTCCGGTATTAGTTGATTCAGGTATTCAACCACTCTTATGTTCTTCATATCGCAATTTAATTCTACGAAGTGTATCTTGAACTCGTTAAGTTTATCCAGGGATTTTCATTATATTAATTTTTCAAAAGATACGAAAAATACGCCCGACTATAATGAAAGTGTATTACTACATAGTGACTCTGTCTCTATTGATTGACATGCTTACAATAGTAAATTTATGCGTACTTTATGTAGAATGAAAATACGAATGTAAGGCCAGGTATTATAATGTATCCTTAAATTTACTTTAACTAAAGTTCACCTTATGGGCTGGAATTACAATGTTTTGTTAGAGTTAAAGTAAAGATTATAGTAAATCCCCTATACATATGATGAATTAGAATGGAGAAGCACAATAATCTTCACTTTAACTCTAAAAAACAATGTAATACTGGGCTCTAAAGTGAAATCAAGTTGAAGTCTATATTAAGTTTACATTATAACACCGGGCCTAAATGTGCTGTGAAAGTAATTCCCCTTATTTAAACATGGGAAAGCTTATTTATTACAGTAAAGCTGTTAATATATATAAGATGCTAATAAAGGGTAATTTCTTAGTCATCCTTTACTTGTAATAGAACAATTTAATCATCACCGTATTTAATACATCGTAGGGCACGAAAAATCGAAGGACCGTAAGCGATATGGTTACATGGCACTTATGTAATAGTGCATCGTTACACGACAACCCCAAAATCACGCACGTTTTGATTTCAAACCAATGTCGATTTCTGATTCTCCTGTGATCACTGAAACTAACCAAACATCGGAAAATGGTTGCGGCGTTCCCTCCCTTATCTCCTCGTGATTTGTTCCTGTCCGCCTGATATTATTCTCGGAGACCTCCGGTCGGCTGCGGGGTTGTCAAATCTCCGGTCGAGAAGAACGCCTTATTAGCCCCCTCTTTAGGAAGGGAGAACCTCTTTAAAAACTCGCTCACGCCCATTCATCTACTTCTCCGATGCCTCTCACACCCACTCATTTTTGTCTGTCTTATCCATTTTTACCTCAATCATTGTTCACTTTTTGAAGCATCTTGGATTGCCCATTCTTCTCCTTCTCCGCCACTCCCTCTCTGCGCCTCATCATCAACTTCTCGTGCGCCTCTTTTGCCGCCCTCCCTTAAAATCCTTCCCCCATCTCGTCTCCCCATCTTCCCCCGGATTCCTTTCGCTTCGTTCGCGTACCACCCTTTTGCCTTCCGTCACAGTCGACACACTCCTCTAACTCATCTTTCTTCTCGTCTCCCTCTTCTCTCTGGTCCCTATCAGGTCTTACTTGGTACCCTTCTTTGATCCATCCATGCTTTCGATGGTTTCTTTAGGTTATTCCAATCCTTACCCGTCCTCAGCCTCATCTATTTGTGCCATTCGCTTCTATTGTTACAATCGGTATTCTTAAATTGCCCGTACACCGCGCTGGTGGAGTGGTTAGCGTGCTATCGCTCCAGGGTTTGAGTACCAGCTGGTAAGATTTTTCTGTTGAAAGAAAAGGAAGCGAGGAGCGTACTTTTCCCACAGGTTTATTTGCACAAGACCGGTTTCAACGAATAATCGCCATTCTAAGGTTTTGATTCTTCTGGTTAGGTAATGGTTCTGTTTGTTCGTGCGTGTACGTATATTGTTCTTGTTCACGCCTCGCCTTGTAATATGAAACGATAATATTACGCACTGGAAAATGAATAAATAAGTAATGGAGATGTGCCTTATTTCCGTTTCACTATTCTCAATACTCCGCGTTTTGGAATTAGGTTAGCTTCGTAATTACCCTTTCTGCACCATTGCTGACTAGTTTATTTTTCCTTGCTATTCAGGGGTCCGATCATTTACTCCCGGCGAGCCGAATTAGCTTCAGTAAAGACTTCAAGGGCTGCAAATATTGGTCCTTGTTATTGTGTGAATATAATCGAACCATAAAACTGAAAATAGTGTTTATTGCTCTATAACGAGAATGTGTAAAATTGAAATTCTTCTTCACTTTTATGGGTATATTTTAAACCTCAATTATGCCCGAATTATATAGGATTAGGATACAAAATTGTAAAATTCTCCAGGAGGGAACAATCTACTGGGCCGCCCGTAATTGGTCGAAGGACGTGCTGCTGTCTGAACAGCAATGATCAGTTTTAGCTGTAGTGACATAGATATCCCGGGTAGATGAATTGTTGATGTTTTATTTTCTTCAATGTGCGTTGCATTTGTTGGTTGGAAATAGTATAGACAAGATTCCTTCGCTCATTCGACACTCTCTTGACCGCACTCCTTTTGGACGGCCCCCTTTTACCTTCGAATATCCCATAATGCGTACTTCAGATGATTTATTGTTAATAAGAAACAGGAGTGAGTTTGTTGCTTTTATTAAGATATTTATCTTTCGTAAGCTTCATGCTCTATTTTAGACCAATTTCAGATAACTGAATATTCTGGTCGTATTTAGCAAATACTCGACATTATTTCTCATAAAAGAGCATTAGGGTAGCTGCTCAGTCGAGGAGAGTGGGCGTATGATTGAATTTAAATGAAATACACTTGCGCGATATGTGAAATAATTATTGGTGATAGGGGTAAATTTACGTGGATAAGCTGTATGATGATGAAGAGTTTATATGTGAGCAGTTCATGGTAATTTATATACGTGGTGATGAATGTACAATATTTTGTATTGTTTTCCTCTCGTAGCTTTCAGTCTTGGAGAGGAAAACAGAAGCAAATTATCTGACTCCTTATTTTGGGTAGCACGCTCCATTCCTTATCCAAAACTCTCTGGCAGCATGTCGTGGAAGGGTTGATCTTCTGTCCTTTGGGGTGAGTAATTAAAAACAGTCAGTAACAGAGAAATCATCAAATACAGTAAACCCACAATTTGAGATATTAATTCGTTTCTTTGACAGCATCATATTGTTATAATGTCGTAGTGTGAAGCTAATAACATAATAGTTACCGGTGATTAGTTACAAGCCATATATGTTTGATTTAAAATGGTTGTGTTAGGTTTTAAAATATTTAAGGATCTTAACTCTTTAAATGAATGATATATCATAATATTGATGGTTAAATAGGACGGGACTTTTTCGGAGTATCTGCCTACATCGGAAGGATATAGTTACGCGGATGAGGAATAGTAATGTGAATCATAATCTCCTAGTGAGCGCAGCTCTTTATGTGATTTTATTGTAGTGCGAGCCAATCAAAAAGTCGTGATAAGAAAACGATGGTCTACTGTGTAATAATCCGTGTATCAATAATTACTACCTCTATTAGAGCCTTGATTTCAATCCCTTCTGCTTGCTTCGCTAACATCCAGTACCCTTGGAAATACACATTAAAAAATATATTTTCTTCAATTCGAACTGTAAGTGACGTTCCTGGGCATGGCTCACCCTAAGTATTTACCCTTCTACCACAACACCTTGCAAACTACATAAAAACCTTCTTTAGACTCGTTTTTTCATTAGAATAAAGAGGCTGAATCTTTCAAAAGTTTCTATCCCACTTTAACCCAATTTTAAACAACATCTTATGTTGGCTCCATCTTCATCGTTCCTTTTCTGACAGCGGTTCAGAAGGTACTGTCAACTGTTGTTGTCACTTAAAATGAACTAACAATCCTATCGTTGTGAAACTTATAAAAGGTAGTCTAAAAAGGGCTCCCGGTTAGCCAAGTGGGCAACACGTTCGACTTCAGTTCGAATATTTCCCACAATTAGCGTCCTCTTACTGTAGAATTTGTCCTATCCACTATTTTCTTAGTCTCAAAATCAATTTTGACTACTCTTTCAATCCCCTCCTCTAATCCAGGTTAGGTAGATTTTTATGTTTTGTCGTGAACCTAATGATTGTCGGAAGTACCGAAACCGTCACTGTTTCCAAAGTATGACAGTGGATTGTCCGGTATTAGTTGATTCAGGTATTCAACCACTCTTATGTTCTTCATATCGCAATTTAATTCTACGAAGTGTATCTTGAACTCGTTAAGTTTATCCAGGGATTTTCATTATATTAATTTTTCAAAAGATACAAAAAATACGCCCGACTATAATGAAAGTGTATTACTACATAGTGACTCTGTCTCTATTGATTGACATGCTTACAATAGTAAATTTATGCGTACTTTATGTAGAATGAAAATACGAATGTAAGGCTAGGTATTATAATGTATCCTTAAATTTACTTTAACTAAAGTTCACCTTATGGGCTGGAATTACAATGTTTTGTTAGAGTTAAAGTAAAGATTATAGTAAATCCCCTATACATATGATGAATTAGAATGGAGAAGCACAATAATCTTCACTTTAACTCTAAAAAACAATGTAATACTGGGCTCTAAAGTGAAATCAAGTTGAAGTCTATATTAAGTTTACATTATAACACCGGGCCTAAATGTGCTGTGAAAGTAATTCCCCTTATTTAAACATGGGAAAGCTTATTTATTACAGTAAAGCTGTTAATATATATAAGATGCTAATAAAGGGTAATTTCTTAGTCATCCTTTACTTGTAATAGAACAATTTAATCATCACCGTATTTAATACATCGTAGGGCACGAAAAATCGAAGGACCGTAAGCGATATGGTTACATGGCACTTATGTAATAGTGCATCGTTACACGACAACCCCAAAATCACGCACGTTTTGATTTCAAACCAATGTCGATTTCTGATTCTCCTGTGATCACTGAAACTAACCAAACATCGGAAAATGGTTGCGGCGTTCCCTCCCTTATCTCCTCGTGATTTGTTCCTGTCCGCCTGATATTATTCTCGGAGACCTCCGGTCGGCTGCGGGGTTGTCAAATCTCCGGTCGAGAAGAACGCCTTATTAGCCCCCTCTTTAGGAAGGGAGAACCTCTTTAAAAACTCGCTCACGCCCATTCATCTACTTCTCCGATGCCTCTCACACCCACTCATTTTTGTCTGTCTTATCCATTTTTACCTCAATCATTGTTCACTTTTTGAAGCATCTTGGATTGCCCATTCTTCTCCTTCTCCGCCACTCCCTCTCTGCGCCTCATCATCAACTTCTCGTGCGCCTCTTTTGCCGCCCTCCCTTAAAATCCTTCCCCCATCTCGTCTCCCCATCTTCCCCCGGATTCCTTTCGCTTCGTTCGCGTACCACCCTTTTGCCTTCCGTCACAGTCGACACACTCCTCTAACTCATCTTTCTTCTCGTCTCCCTCTTCTCTCTGGTCCCTATCAGGTCTTACTTGGTACCCTTCTTTGATCCATCCATGCTTTCGATGGTTTCTTTAGGTTATTCCAATCCTTACCCGTCCTCAGCCTCATCTATTTGTGCCATTCGCTTCTATTGTTACAATCGGTATTCTTAAATTGCCCGTACACCGCGCTGGTGGAGTGGTTAGCGTGCTATCGCTCCAGGGTTTGAGTACCAGCTGGTAAGATTTTTCTGTTGAAAGAAAAGGAAGCGAGGAGCGTACTTTTCCCACAGGTTTATTTGCACAAGACCGGTTTCAACGAATAATCGCCATTCTAAGGTTTTGATTCTTCTGGTTAGGTAATGGTTCTGTTTGTTCGTGCGTGTACGTATATTGTTCTTGTTCACGCCTCGCCTTGTAATATGAAACGATAATATTACGCACTGGAAAATGAATAAATAAGTAATGGAGATGTGCCTTATTTCCGTTTCACTATTCTCAATACTCCGCGTTTTGGAATTAGGTTAGCTTCGTAATTACCCTTTCTGCACCATTGCTGACTAGTTTATTTTTCCTTGCTATTCAGGGGTCCGATCATTTACTCCCGGCGAGCCGAATTAGCTTCAGTAAAGACTTCAAGGGCTGCAAATATTGGTCCTTGTTATTGTGTGAATATAATCGAACCATAAAACTGAAAATAGTGTTTATTGCTCTATAACGAGAATGTGTAAAATTGAAATTCTTCTTCACTTTTATGGGTATATTTTAAACCTCAATTATGCCCGAATTATATAGGATTAGGATACAAAATTGTAAAATTCTCCAGGAGGGAACAATCTACTGGGCCGCCCGTAATTGGTCGAAGGACGTGCTGCTGTCTGAACAGCAATGATCAGTTTTAGCTGTAGTGACATAGATATCCCGGGTAGATGAATTGTTGATGTTTTATTTTCTTC
The DNA here is from genome assembly GCA_000376725.2 of Ladona fulva. NCBI lineage: Eukaryota > Metazoa > Arthropoda > Insecta > Odonata > Libellulidae > Ladona > Ladona fulva. Next base: position 302,178 of record KZ308281.1, on the reverse strand, counting down.
AATGTGCGTTGCATTTGTTGGTTGGAAATAGTATAGACAAGATTCCTTCGCTCATTCGACACTCTCTTGACCGCACTCCTTTTGGACGGCCCCCTTTTACCTTCGAATATCCCATAATGCGTACTTCAGATGATTTATTGTTAATAAGAAACAGGAGTGAGTTTGTTGCTTTTATTAAGATATTTATCTTTCGTAAGCTTCATGCTCTATTTTAGACCAATTTCAGATAACTGAATATTCTGGTCGTATTTAGCAAATACTCGACATTATTTCTCATAAAAGAGCATTAGGGTAGCTGCTCAGTCGAGGAGAGTGGGCGTATGATTGAATTTAAATGAAATACACTTGCGCGATATGTGAAATAATTATTGGTGATAGGGGTAAATTTACGTGGATAAGCTGTATGATGATGAAGAGTTTATATGTGAGCAGTTCATGGTAATTTATATACGTGGTGATGAATGTACAATATTTTGTATTGTTTTCCTCTCGTAGCTTTCAGTCTTGGAGAGGAAAACAGAAGCAAATTATCTGACTCCTTATTTTGGGTAGCACGCTCCATTCCTTATCCAAAACTCTCTGGCAGCATGTCGTGGAAGGGTTGATCTTCTGTCCTTTGGGGTGAGTAATTAAAAACAGTCAGTAACAGAGAAATCATCAAATACAGTAAACCCCCAATTTGATATATTAATCCGTTTCTTTGACAGCATCATATTGTTATAATGTCGTAGTGTGAAGCTAATAACATAATAGTTACCGGTGATTAGTTACAAGCCATATATGTTTGATTTAAAATGGTTGTGTTAGGTTTTAAAATATTTAAGGATCTTAACTCTTTAAATGAATGATATATCATAATATTGATAGTTAAATAGGACGGGACTTTTTCGGAGTATCTGCCTACATCGGAAGGATATAGTTACGCGGATGAGGAATAGTAATGTGAATCATAATCTCCTAGTGAGCGCAGCTCTTTATGTGATTTTATTGTAGTGCGAGCCAATCAAAAAGTGGTGATAAGAAAACGATGGTCTACTGTGTAATAATCCGTGTATCAATAATTACTACCTCTATTAGAGCCTTGATTTCAATCCCTTCTGCTTGCTTCGCTAACATCCAGTACCCTTGGAAATACACATTAAAAAATATATTTTCTTCAATTCGAACTGTAAGTGACGTTCCTGGGCATGGCTCACCCTAAGTATTTACCCTTCTACCACAACACCTTGCAAACTACATAAAAACCTTCTTTAGACTCGTTTTTTCATTAGAATAAAGAGGCTGAATCTTTCAAAAGTTTCTATCCCACTTTAACCCAATTTTAAACAACATCTTATGTTGGCTCCATCTTCATCGTTCCTTTTCTGACAGCGGTTCAGAAGGTACTGTCAACTGTTGTTGTCACTTAAAATGAACTAACAATCCTATCGTTGTGAAACTTATAAAAGGTAGTCTAAAAAGGGCTCCCGGTTAGCCAAGTGGGCAACACGTTCGACTTCAGTTAAAGCGGTCTCGGGTTCGATTCCCGGTGGGGCTCCACGTGCGAAATGACCTAAGCTGTCGAAGCACTTTTAAGCAGTACCAGTACCAGGTAGTGTAAAAGTGTTAACCCAATTCTTCGCAAAGGGGGCTGCTAGTTGAAAATGAATTCATTCACCTTTCCCACAGGAAAAACTCTGTATTACATGAAATGAATACATCCACTTGCTATACTGCCTACACTTTCCCTCTTTAAATTCCTTTGCCACATCCTTCCTCCATCTTAACTGTAGCCATCTTCCTTGTAAGCAGTCTTCCCACCCTCTCGTCCACTTAACACCCTTCCTCATCCTTCCCTTCCCTCTCTCCCTCCTCTTTCTCCTCTCAAGGTCTTTCTTTACCCCCCACTCCTCCGTTCAACCTCCTCTTTCTCCTTCCTTCCTCTTTTCCTTTCCACTCGTTTCAACCTGCTTTTCTTCATTCTTCTTCCCCCTCTGCATCTTTCAAGTCCCTTCCTATTGTCTACATTTTATCCATTTGTCACCGATTTGCTCGTCTTGTCAAAGTCTCTTTCCGACACTCCCGTTCTCTCCCTCTTTCTTCTTAGTGTCTTCAAACCACTCCGGCGCAGTCTCTCTCGATTCCATCCTCGTTACATCTTTTTGTCCCCTTTCCTCATATCTTTCAATCCCGCCTTCTTTAACGTCCCTCCTGCCTCCCTAATCTCCCTGTCTCGCCCTTTGTTTTCCCGACAAGATACCCTCTCTCCTTAATTCTTATTTACATCCATAACCTCCTCGCGTTTCGGAATTGGATTTCAATTAACTTTGGAAACATTGAAGTACCCATCGGTTTCCTGAGAAAACTCCCTTGAACATGCTCGATGAGATGAAACAGGCGGAGATCAACAAAATCGTGGCATTTTCTCCTGCAAAGTTCTACAGAAGAAGCATGACACATCTTTTATGATAATGCATTACATTTTATTTTTGGTTTACATTTTCACGACATTAAAATGTATTGTACACAATAATAATGTGCAAGATTCTTCGTATTCTAGCCATTAGCTAAACTGGATTTGTGTATTGCAAATATTTAAATTGTCCTACATCGAAAATGTACATGTAAAAGCGATTCACCGGTGATAAACCAAAGGAGAATAGTCTATTTATTATCGTTTTCTATGCTGAATAATGCTTCGCGAAAAAATGACTTAAACGGCCGAGTCTATGCACCGAAGTGAAGAAAGAGCCTATTTGACCACAGAATAGACCACATATTCGAACTTCTTCAACATACATTACTCCTATTCTTAATTTAGAGAAGTACGGTAACGATCGAAACGAATCTTTCGTGTTTCTTTGGAGATACGCCGAAGGCGGTTGTCGCACGCAACGCCAATGTATCGTGAGCATTCTTTTTGAAATATTAATATGTTTGAGTAATGAAATAATTTAGCACCTATAACACCCCAAGGAGGCAAAGACGCGAAAAACATCGGAAGGACTTGGCCTCGGGTGACCTGGGTTTGAGTCCCAGTCATTTCAATATCTTTTACATCCATTTATCTTTGGGGTAGAAAAATCTTACAAAAACTTAAAATCTTGTGATGATACAGAGGATAAGAGCAAGGCATACTCGACGTGAGTAGTAGATACATATTTTCCCACTCCCTTACTTCTTACCTCTTCTTCTGCGCTCTATGGTTGTCTTAAGAACCCAAACAAAATGTTCTTTAACTACCCGGAACAAGATTTCCTTGCACTCCCTCCCTCCTCAACCTCACACAAGTTTTAATCTCCAGAAATTGAAGAAGCTAAATGTTTTAACGATATATACGATAAACACTCTCGTTAAATGGTTAAGACTGTCGGTGTGCCCTCTCATTTGCTTCTTCACCCTAATATAGCCTCGCTCCTTTGCTTCTCGAAGAAAAGGTCTTAGATATTACTCGGCGCCTTCATTTTTCTTCACTTTTTGCATCCGTAAACGTTATATAATTGCGCCTTGATCGAACTTAATCCGGAATAAAGTGGAGCGGAGGACTGCCCCTAAATAAATTAGTAGTTACTGAGACCTTGCTTTCCACCTCTTCTCTCTCATTCCTTGACTAACCCGTCCCTCTTCTGTCAGCCCTCTGGCCTTCCCCGCCGCCTTTTACCTTATTCATGAATTTACCCATTCATGAGCCTCTCTCTCTACACCCTTCCTTTTACATTCTCCTTTCCCTTAGTCGTTATCTCCTTCTCACTGCCACTCACTGTGTATCCACTTCTTATCCTCGTTTCCTTTATCGCTGAAGATTCTGCGCTATTATTATTAAATACTGCCGACCTCCATAGCGTAGAAGTTAGCTCGCTAGCCAAGCAACGATGTGCTCTCGAATTAGAATCTTACACTGGTCGTGAACTTTTGCGTCCTCTATTCGTTAAGCTTATCTTTGTTGCGATTGGTTTATATTGTGGCTGTGGCTGAAATTGGAATTAGAATCACCTTAGCCTTGATTTTTATCATTCTGTAAGGATGAACGTGCTAGAATAATAATAATTAATTTAAGGAGAAAATATAATCGTTTCCATGTGACGAATTAAGTGGTTAAAGAGAAGAAGTGCTTGCTTGGATGTATCCGAATTACGGAATTAAATATTTGAGTAGTAAACGAGTGTAAACAAAAGATTTTATTGATTAATATGGAGTGATAGATTTGTAAAATATGCATATCAAGAATTTTCGTCAATCAATATTTATTCTTAGATACATAATTATTGTAAATATTAATTTATGCATAATAGCGTAACGTTCTAGTGACCATATTTACTTAGAAATGGCTGAGTTGATCGTCGATGTGCAGTTAAAGGAATTAAAATTCACTATTGCTGATTGAAAACAAAATGTGAATAAAAAAGGTAATATTATACGTATAATTAAATAATATTATATTCAATTTGCGAAATCGTTTACAGTCAAGCAAAGGAAATAAGAGTAGATTCTGTGAAAGAGCAGGACTCACCGAAAATATATTTCTATAATCATAGCCATTTTATTTAATTTGTACATCATTAAAACAAATAGCTTAATGGAAAATATTTTATATTTTGTATATTAGATACTGTAACGGAAAACAGGGGTAGATTTACGAGTATAATTAGGCACCTGAATTGCCAGTTTTGGTCCTCTCCCTCATCAATGATTCATTTAATTGTTCTGAATAACTCTCAAGTATTTTCCTGTTCACACAAATCCACATTCCCACCGTGCGGAGATATTTAATAAGAGAATAACTGACTCGATTGGTTTGCAATGAGTAAATCACGAACGAAATATATTGCATTCCTAGGAACGTAATTACTTTTATTCTACCATTTCTCAATTTCCATGTCATTGCGTTCAGTGATAGTGTATAAAATCAAATTTAATTTGATACTTAACTTTTAATTGGAATCCCGGATTGCTAAAAATCAGTTAACTGTACATCTTTCCGATATTTTCTGGGAATTCTGAATTTTATTATGCTCCAATTAAGAATTTCTTAATATAGTACTGTTCATCGTAAAATATTCGTTTTTTATATTTCTTAGAAAAATATTTCTAGCATTTCATTTATGTAATAATTTTCTAAAAAAGCAGTTTCCTGTATGCATTATAAAAATTGACAGTTATTTTTCATCGATATAATTTAGTATAAAAAAAATTCACACGCATTGGGATATCGATTACAATTTTAGGGAGTGCATTTGTTTATGTTTCATAAAAAATCGGTTTTTTAACCAATGATTTTCTATGGGATCCTGGATATGATATTTGCGCTTTTGGCCTCTTGTAAATCTAATCTGCACCGCGTTAACATTGTAAGTTTGTGTTCGATTAAAAATGCGGTGTTACTGTTTTAAAAATTCCTCCAAGGAGCATTAGTTTGCAATAAAACCATCCGTTGGGAAATTCAACTAGAAGGGCTAGGATTCTGCTTCGCTTTACAAAATAATTCCCAATACGTATTTCGACAACTACGTTACTATCTTCAGGAACTGAGGAGAACTGGATAATTTTCTCTTCATATCCTGATCGGGGAAAACCATAATACCCACTGGTTGGAACTTCCTAACGATAAGTTTACTCGTAAACTACGACTTTTTAAAGTTTTTTTTTAACTCTTAAATAATAGCACAGCCGTGCTCCTTACGGACGGAAAATGCGGGCTTTAATAATGTCATTGATGGATCCTTTCTTCAATAGAAAGTATTAAGAATCAAAAATAAACACAAGAAAGTTATGAAATCCCGGAGCGAAGGAGATACTAATCTGGCCTACGTTGTACGTGGATCATGGGGCGTAAAAAGCCGAGAACCGCCGATTTAAAATAAATACGCGAAATTCCTGAGTCATTCGCTTCGATTTACAGAAATGCCCGACTAGAAGGTGGTTGACGCGAGGATCGCGATAAAAATTGTTGTTCATTGAAACAAAAGGTGTTGTCGGAAAATTTATCGAGCGAGGTCAACGGTTCAATTTGAACGATCGCGCGGATGAAATATGGTCGTAATGCAGTCGGAATTGTGATAAATGGCGTCGAAATGTCAACATTAATAAAAAACGAATGGAATGCGAGCGCGCTTTTTTCCTCCGGCGGGTTTCTCGTTGTCCAATAACGATTTAGGTGGTTACTTGCCAAGTTGGCAAGTCGCCTGCAAACTAAAATTTTCCTCGTTCTGCAGAATGAAAATAATGGTTTAAAACGGTATTGGCGGGCGCTGTTGGTCGGATTGAAGCACACGGTCGGAAAACTCTCGCGGACGACCCATTGTCGTCTTGGAAAGGACCATTAAGATAATAAGTTTCATGATTCATGGAAGACCCACCGTTCTAAGGGAAATTTATTATATTGAGACAAAGGACTGCTTTATGACATAATACTTACGTCCGCTGAATTTCCATCCGATTATGGCCGGGGAGATAAATTCTAACGGCCTATTCTTGTGAGCTCATGTGTTTCAAACATCTGGATCGTCTTTATGAGAGATATGTCTCCCTTATTCTACGTAACCATTTGGCTAGAAACTCCTTTTGGTGCTATGCAGTTTTGACAAAACGTCATGCAATCACTATATTTTAGTCAAAAGTAGGTTGCAGTATTCTTTTTAAAAGTAGCTAATTGATGCGAGATTTTGAATCATATGCAGCCCATCCTTATTTTTCAATTACTCATTTCAATCACTTAAGTTAAGATTGAGATATTGATTAAATCATCGCAAATTACCATTACCTTTAAATATACTAGTACCCGAAAAGAGATATCAGAAATCCTCGTCGTTTTCAATTTTATTATTAATTTTATAATTATTAAATTTAGGCTTGGTTTACTGGTATCACTTAAAAGAACCAGTCAAGAAACACTAGAATATTACAGAGAGGTATATATTAATATTTAATTAAAGTATTTTGGACTCCTTGATCTAGAAAAGGAAGAATACGAAGGCAATTGCAAGACCAGGTAAAACTCTAATTCCATCTTACGAATTATGATTTATTTTAAATACTAATTTACATATAAATAAAAAATCATTTCCCTTTTTCTTACACATCGTCCGACTTCAAAGGCTATATTTCATTTAACCATGTTAAATAACAATTTTCGCTGGTCTATTAATTATTTATTCCCAATATTCTCATTTAGATAATTGTAGGTGGATCATTGTCATCATGTAACTTATTTCTATACAGAAAAATAGAAAATAAGTTGAATAGATTAGTGGAAGTGTGAATGTTACTACCCTTTAAAAATATGAGCCAATTGGTTTCGCAGACATCTGATGAATGTAGTAAACATTAGTAAAGAAATTTTCACACTGTTTCTTAACTCAAGTTGAGTGAATCTGTAGATATCTGTAGATCTGTAGATGTGGATATATTTTCATGGTATTCTGGGCGATTTCATAGAAATGTTTAGTTTACAATATCGCTTCTGTATCCACAAGTAAACAATTATTTGTTAAGCAGAACTTTCACTTTGCATGAAATCGAAGTCGATTAGAAAATATAAATTACCCCGTCTAATCTATACTTTCATAGAACAGAGAGCGAAATTGCAATTTTACATTATATTTTCGAAGTAGTGTAAGGACAGTTAGTATTCAAGTGGTTACCAAACTAACTGAGATAACTTGTATTAGAGATTCGCAATGGATATTAATTTTGGAAGGAAATAAATATGGACAGTAAAATTGTGAAAAGCAATAACAATTAATTAAAAACATTGTGGGATCAACTACCGATTTAAGGTGAAGTACAAATTAGTTATTTATCAGCCGTAAATTTTAGAGAACGCAACGGCGATCTTACTCAAGGATGAGGGAGAAATTGTTGCATCGCTTTTTATTACAAATACTAAGTCTAGAAATGCAGGAAAGATTGTGGATAGAGATGAAATCCTTTTCCATAGCTCCCTCAGTATTGCGTCTACATGGGAAACACGTTTGCTGTAAAGACATCTCATAATTCAATTTCCCCTTTCCAAAAAGAAACTGTAAAGGCGCCACTCTCAAAGGCGCCGAAATCAATGTGTACTCACGCTCGCAAGGGTGCCGTCGCGAACGCCGACAAGTGCATGGCGAACATTCAACGATCGCGAAGCGAGATATATATATTTTCGAAGTCTCGCCGTGGGAGGATGGCGAGCGTGAAGCACAGGACACATAAGATCTTGATTTACGCTCTCTTAAGCGTGATTTACAGCTCGGAAAAATTTCCGAGTTCGACGGATTCCGAATTCTTTTGGATGATCCTGGTTACGTCAATACAGGGGAGAAAATGAAACGAGAATCAAAGCTGAAAAAGTGGGCGTTGTGAGAACCCCCAAATTTCCGTTCCCAATATCATTTTATGTGGTGGAAAAACATCTTGATGGTGCCTCTCGTGATGTTTACTTTTTCCCTGCTGTCCAAACCTTTGGGAGGACTCCTTCCGTCTTTCCTATCCTCAACTCCAAATAGATATTCTCCCCGCACAGCAGCATTTCTTAAATAAGTAGAGAGAGTACGTTAACAGTGAAGGAGGTTGATATGCCTTGCATAATTTGAAATGCTTGGTCACATTGACATACATTTGTAAATCATGGTGTCTGAAGTTGCGTGTGGATTGAACCATCGTCATGCAGTAATATACATTTATTCAATTCTCCTTATAATGAAGTATCCATACATCTAAATCTAAATATGCACACACTGTAATGCGCCTTACTACGTGTGGCAGGGGGTACATTCACCATAAATCTACTTCATTGATACTTAAAGTAATCGATTACCTTCGTGTATAGCTTAAGGAAGAAAGTAATTCCTGAAGTAACCTGTTTTAGTATCGATTTACATGATCATACTAACGGTTTCAGAGCAGCCTATGTAACAGCGAAGACGTGTAATATTGGCTACACTTTCTAAGAATGTACTGAATTTATTCAGTAAAAGCCTTTGTTTGAATCTTATATCTTTCAGAGTTTCTTTCTTTCTAAAATTTTTCGTGGCGATTCTTAATAAACGTGTTGCTATAATCCTTGATACCCAAAGTGTAAAAGGAAATGCTGCCCCGCATTAGGAGCAATGTCATCGAAGAAGACATGAAACAAAAAGGCTATGATTGCTACAGAAATTGCCTTTTAAGTGTTTAGTCTGGAGCCTGGTTGAAAATGTATCCCTCAATTGGATACTATGAGCTTTTTTTCCTCACTGAGAATGCTACAAGCAAAACAAGTCTTCGTTAGTGAAGCGCAATGACCCTTTTAATAACGAATTTTGTAGAATTCAGTAGACTACGAATAACACTTCATACAATTCAATATGTATTGATCAAATTAAATTACTTGATTCAGAAGCTTTCATTTAATCACAGCATTGAACAAAATTGAATTGAAAATATGAAAGAAACATTTATCTTGCGTAAAATTATTATTACCATCATCACATTTGTTAACTATCACAATATCAATAACCGTAATGGGCATCAAAGTCATAATTAAAATTAATTTCATAATTATTCTCAAAATAATCATACTATACACCATAATCATCAAGGCAAAATGCAAGAAAGTAATAATAAATTTCGATCACGCCCTTAGTATACAGGTGTCATTTTTATGGCGATAGTCGTTGTCGAATAGAATGCTCCTATACAATTGCAACTTATACAATTAAAGAAGGTAATAGAGGAAGTGTGTTGGTTGCTTACTTTTCCATGGAAAGCTTAAATCTCAAGAGCACACCATTCATAAAAGGTAGAAAGGCAATGAGATGGTTATGTTGTGGCAGCTTAGGGGTCAGAGCAACCGTCCGGAACGTGGGAGACCCAGGTTGGAGTCCCGTCTACGGCAGGCTTTTTGTTTTTTAAATCTTCATCTCAAGAACATGCCGAAAAGAAGTCAGAGGATATATTTTTAGAGAATTTTGCCGATAAACTTAGTCGTTACCAAATTTTGCCTCATTAACAGTAAGAAGCAGTTCCCGAGGTACTTATTCTGAAATGAAATAATGTTTCAAGCTTAAAATCTTTTAATGATTCCATAAAATATACTCAAAGAATTGAAGAACGAGTCCCAATATAAATTCTCCTGAAAGCGCTGTATCGTTAAGTTTCTTTCTTGAAGAGTTTTCTCTTTTAGGTTCTATAATAGAATTTTCCGGCACTAAGAGGCTTTAAATTACTAGTGTAAAACTTGACGTTTATATCCCTTCATTTCTCGTTTGTTGTTTCCAATACACTCTCTTTGGTGAAGCTCATACTTTGGGAAAATCAATCATGCGTTGATACCAAAAGTTATTCCGTGTATTTGTATTCTCAAATTACGAAATTTAAAGGTAAATTAACTGTAATAATACACATTTTAAATACAATTTCATTGCTCCAAACTTCAGCAATTAAATTTTGAATTATTCGGAAGAAGTTAATTGAATAGAGTATAATTTCAGGTATGGAAAAATTGCTATTCTTTTCATATAGCCCACAGGTTTTGTAAGATAGGCACACTAACATATAAAAAGATTTTATATCAGGGGGTTGCACTATAACCGAATATACACTGATTAATGCAGTAGATGAAGGTGACCGAAAGTCTTTAAAAATAACTGCAAAAATGTTCTGACCTCATATTGTTTAAAAACATGTTTACAAAGTTAGCATCCATCTAACATAGGTTAGATGGATGCTATTTTTTACAACATAATTTTATTTTTGTTCTCTTTATGGTTAACCTGTGTGATAAAGAAGAAAAATGTACATAAATATTTTACGAAACTATAAGAAGGGATTTCTTTGTCTCGTTAAAAATATGGGTTATGCGTGCATACATTAATCGAATTATAATTTTACGAGATTATTTCAAGTACTTGGGAGTTAAATTTTGATAGAAGCTTGGCAGAGAGGAATATGTAAATGCTGCAGAGGTGTAATATGATAGTGGCCCGAGCATAGAAGATGTTTTGTAGCGTGATGAAAAATTTAGAGGATAGTATCATAAAAGGGAAAGGAAAGGGTTAACACTTCGCTCATTTGGTCGACGGCAATGTATGGCACCTCTGTACGCATATGGCAATAAATGAAGTTTGTCTAATAAAGAAAGTGAAAAAGTACCAAATAAAGCTGATCCTATCCAAAGCGGAGAATAGTAACGTAACTTTAGCGTGAAAAACTTTTCGGTGGGAAGTCCTAGAAATTAGTAGAAAAAGTGAAAAGATACAAGTGCCAATTTCCTGTAGGTAATGAGGTTTAGAGGGCTTGATAATTGATTGAGGTGTCGGAATTTTTTGTGGCGGATGGTCATCATTTGGGAAACGATATTTGAAGGTATTGGAGAATTACGTGCGACCTAGGTTTCTTTCTTCCAAAAATGTTTCCTAAGATGTGTGATACATTGTCTGTAAATTTAAAATATTTTAAATAGAATTAACAGAATCGGTATTGAATTAGTGGTAGTTGAACCCACCATGAAAAATAATGAAGAAGAGACTTTTACCTTTACCGCAGAAATTTTATTTTTCGACCATGGTTTCGACCACTTTTGGTCGTGATAATGACCTGATAATGATGGGATTGAAATCGTAGTGGAAGAATAAACTTTCTGTGGTATATGTAAGAGCCTGTTTTTCACTTTTCTTCGAATCTATTATAAATGTGGTTGATGATAAATGTCACTGTCCTCTATCTATACGTACAAAACAATTACCTGCTAATCTCATAGCTTTGATATATTTTTTTGCACTTCAAGGAGAATTAAAATTAAAAAATATGGCGAAAAAATTGCCACGCAATTGAAAATTTTGAATCTAAAAGGAAGAAATGGCAGATATTAATGAAGGATACTATACTATACCTACTAAAAGTATATTCTGAATCAATTTACTACATAATAATACTTCATAGCATTATTATGTAGTAAATTGATTCAGCAATCCTGGTTCTATCTGTTACTCTCGCAGCATTCTGATCAACTAAGGAAAGAAAAACCGAAATACTTCACTCCTCATTTTGCCATGTAAGCCTCATTCCAACTAAGAAGCTATCCGTTGCTAGAGAGTCTGATGCTCAAAAAGCCTCCGGGCTGAATTCTGTTCAGACATACTTTAGTTTCTTCCTTTATTCTTTCCCGTTTCCAGCCAACGTGAAAGAAAATTCTTTCTTCGATGGATTTTAGCATTTTGCTGACTTTTCTTGATCCCTTTGACAGTGGGACAGAAAATATTCCAGTCCTTTTGATAATAGATCATTTTTAGGATTTTTTTCTCATTCGATGCGTCTGGTATGCCTCTGTGAGGCATTCTAATCGTCCGCTTCGGATAATCTTTTCCGAGTGATTTTTTCGAGAGGGTTGTCGAGATTTTTAAAAAGAGGGATTTGTGTGTCTGACGGGGGAGGATTCGAGAAAAGGAAGAGCGAAGCGCTGTTCATTATTCTTACTCCCCCGTCTGGTGTTTTTTTACGATTTAAGTGATTAATTGGCACGAGATTAGTGGTTTTATAGCGTTGGGAATTCGTTCTTGATGTGGATTAACGGATTTAATGTGGGAAGAATGGGCATAAAGATAGAATTATGTTCGTGAGTGATTGATGTGTTTACTCTTCTCTTGGTGTTTTGGCGTTATTCTGTGGCGAGAACTTACAAGGTATTAAGTTCGGTCAATATTTGTTTCTGTAGCATAATGCATTCACGGAAATGTTTAGTAATAATGTCCGTGTTGTTTACTCTGTAACATTTGCCTATCACCGCAAACTAATCACTATTACTCCTCCAATTGTAAAGGAAGCTTTCTGTATTTTTATAGCCTCCCCACTCATCCTGGGGTAACTCACCTTTGAATACGCAAGTTAAATAGTGCAGATATCGTAGACTTACCAAAACGTTGGCGTATTATTCAATAAATTAAGGATGATGGAAATAACATACAAATTTATTATATATAAAAAAATTTTACGCATGAATTAAAATAAAGAGGAAACTGTAAGAACCACCTCACTCTTCAACTTGCCATTAAAGCCTCATTTTTTCACTGTCATTATCTACGAGAGCATTCTGGAAAGCAAGAAGAATTAATTGTAAGGAACGAAAAAATTGAGAAATTTGTACCAAATAATATTCCTATACTTACCCGAGATAATATAATTGAAACAATTTACGATACACTGTGTCATGAATAATATTGAATATTGTGTAAATTAAATATGTACGACGAAAAAAATTATTACACATAACGTTGTATATTTGTAAAAAAATCACGAATTAACCACTAAAACCCTAAGCAGCAATTATTTATGAACAAACAGAGTCAAAATCATCCATTAGCCTTTTTTTCTCTCACATATAAGTTGCTTTGCTAGACCTGTAGTTGATCTGGCGACCCATTAAAATAAATTAAATTTTAAATATTGTAAGAAAAGAATATCATTAGATACTTACTAAAATTAAATGTTAAATATTGCTTTCAAAACATCATTCTTGTTTTAAACATGAAAGAGTAGTCGGCTCTCGGATAGCCAATTGGGCAAGGCTTTCGACTTCGGTGAAAGCGGTTCCAGGTTCGATTCCCGGTGGAAGCCTACGTGTGAAGTAACCTAATCAGCCGATGCACTCTTGACAATAATACTATTAATTGTAGTCATTAGATAACGAGTTGAGTCCCTTCCACCAATTACACGAGCTTCTGATAATTGTTATATTTACCATCATGCTATAAATTTCGTTAACGATTCAAAATAATGGGAATAATGAACTGAGTGACATACCACATTACGTAAACACAATCGAAATGATAAAACTTAACACAATAACATATTACAAAGAATACATAAAAGAATTGAATAAGGCCTTGGTGCAAAAGACGGAGAAAAGGTTTAATGAGACAAGTGAATAAATTATATGTTATTAAACCAGACGCATTCTCTGGGCACCTTTGCTACTGATCTAAATAAATGTTTTAATTTTAGCAATTTATGAATTTGAATTTTGCCAAGTAAATCGATGGGAATTTTCAGGGCAAATAAATGTGTAAATATTACCGTGCATGAAAAACTATCATGTGATTTTGTCATTTTCTGTGGAGTAATGTGACGCATCATTACCGGAAGTAAACAACAGTAATTTAGGCATGAAACTTTAGTCTATGATTTTAAATTTTTTTGCAGTTAAGTGTAAACATTTATTTACAGTCAAATTCTGGATGCAAAAATAAAATTCCTATATTGTCAATAGGCGAAACATCTCAAAAATTATGTCAAGTGATGTGAAACTCTATATAAAACCTCATTTGCAAATTCGAGTGTCACTTTGATGTATCCAGAAGGGAAGTTAAAAAAATTAATGATGATATTTGTAAAAAGTAATGGATACTTGTGTAAACATTTTTACAAACACTACCACTGTACTTACATATAAGTCTCTGTGGCGTACTTGTAAAGATTTGTTCGGAATCGACTGTTAATTCATTCCTATCATGAGAAATATGTCTTATGAGTAAAAAGCGGAGCTAGAAAACTTAATTCATAATTTAAAAAAATCGAGAGTAGGAGAATTGATTTTGAGCAAACGGAATGGTAAGTATTTTGGAAAAGATTAAATTGGCTAAAACGGAATTCATAACGAAAGTAAACAAATTTATTATTTTCTCAACTTCCTTTTGCCGACTGGAAAACTTAATCACATCACGATAATTTCCCTTTCTCGTCTTACTTAAACTTGTATAAATCATTAATGAATTTCTTGAAAAGGTGATTTAAAGAAATATCACAGAAAATGAACTCAAGTAAGGAAACTTGAAATTCAGAATCTCCACTCCTAAACGTTCTACGAAAAAAATGCACATTTTTATAGTTGGTAATGTATTTTTATTTACAAAAGATTCATCATTCTATATTAAACTATCGATATATCCTAAAATTTACTCATGAATAAACAGTTATGATTTCGTTCCAAGGTATTAGGAAGTTTATTAATTTATTTTATTTATTTATTTCATTGGATTCAAAAACAGTCAATGAGACCTCTTACATTGAATCGTAACAAAAATTAAATATAATAGACGTGTGAAGTGCACACTTTGAAAATGAAATTAACTGCATATGGTGTTCTTTACATTGAAGTCTATTTGCTAAACAAACTTTAGGGTATATAGTGCATTGTCTTTATTTTCCATGTATTATTTCGTTGCCGGTTAATCCCTCGGGAAAGGAACTGCTTTTTAATCGTAATAGAAAACGTAACAAAGAACTAAATTTTTGATCACCCCCAAAAGGATAGTGAGCTGTAATTTTATTTTTGGTATCACCATTCGGGAACCTTAAGAAATACTCTTCCATATGCGAATATCTGGGTGACCGTTATTGCTTCCGCTTTGGAGATAGCGGAGATTTGGAGCAATCCGACTAATCCGACCAGACGAGAAGACGGAACATAAGCATGATGAAACCCGCACTGTTGCTAATCGTTCCCTGAATATACATAGCCGAGAATGCAAACAGAACAATTCTAATCGCTTCTGAAACGGACTCGTGGGTCAACGGGACGACAGAAAGGATCGGTAAAAGATTTGGCGGTCGGGTTAGGGGAAATTCGACATTTCCGTCGCCCATGGAATAAAAGACGCTGAAAAGAAGGTGAATTAGGCGAAGGCGAGAGATTCCGAATGAGTAAGGAAGAGGATCCACGGAGAGGTGCGAATGGTGCTAGAATGTGTAACCGAGGCGATAAGTGAGTCGCGCCATAGAAGAGTGGCTCCTCGGCGTTGAAGCGTAAAATTTCATACGCAGCGGAGGACGAATACGAGTTCGAGAGGTCTTGGTAATTGAATTTTAATTGCCGTTCGTTCCATCTTGCCGATGTGGTGTTCGATGTACTTTGGGGGTGTTACTTGAAGGATACTCTATACCAGTGGATATCCAGCCAGATTCCGAGCTGTCTTGGTAGATCTTCCCTCCTTCAATTAGGTCTGGCGAGGAGAAAATCTATGAAAAACGTTAGAAAACGTAGGGAATTTAATTGGGCTCATACTGTGGTGCTATAGTCCGCTGTAGTATGAGAAAGAACGGTGTAAGGAAGGAAATGCTTAAAAGGAGGGTCAAGGTTAAATTATAAGAGACGTTTGATTGTGTGGCTTATTATTATAAGGGAACAAGTTGAAAAGCCTTCTAGAGCAGGCTAAAATTTCGGCGAAGTAGCATAGAAGTAAAAACAAAAATAACTAGAAAATCTCCTTGACCGTTTGCTAGAATCATTTAAAATCTATTGATTTTTTAAATATTATACGTGTATTTTGAAAAATGAATACGCCCGTGCCATCTGTCAGTGCGTGCAGAACGTGGGTAGCTATCTTGCTATCATTTAGCGCACATCTGTGTCATACGTAACTTCGCCAGCATCTGAATATTACATATTTACACGTAACATTTTAGAATCCAATACTACGGCCTTAACTTGATGGTAATTTTTCACAATGAAAATAATAATAGGAAAACACTTGTACACTTTACCACAAGGTTGGGATTTTACCACTAGGTTCAACCTTGTGGTAAAGTGTACAAGTGTTTTCCTATTATTATTTTCATTACGTAACATTTTATCTATTAGATGAAGCGATAGATAGGGGATGGCCAAACAATGTCCAAGGTGCATTCTTAAACTTTTTAATTTTGAAATTCTGGGAAAAAATTCTATTCTAATAATCTAGTTGTTTCAGTCAACTTCCCGTTCTTTTAGATTAAAGACCTAATGTTGTCATATCTTATCTTTTAATGAAAATTCATAACGATATGAAACGGAAACGGAATCGTGTAAGCCATTTACGTAAGCTGCTAAGTTATTGTTGTGGTGTTTGTATATCTGACGTATGTTGAACATGATTGAACATGTTTTCACTTCTCCGAGCAAAATGACACCTAATTTAATGACATACCTATTTTGAGTTCTCCATAAAATTATTTTATGACAATTCTTTCATGAAATTATAAAAATGAGACATTGCGAGAATAGTTTAAATATTCTTTAATCCCATACTTTCCAAAATTAGAAGATTCTGGTAATCCCTTACCAGCTTCTATTATTGTCATAATTTTCCTGACCTCCCGAAGTCTAATTTTCCATCAAATAATTTGCCGTGGTATTCAATTGCAATACTTTTTCATTTACTTCAGCCTCCTGTTTCCCATGTACGAAGAGTGTAATTCAGCGTTATTTAAAATGTTCTCCATCATACACCCAGAACAATTTAGATCCCCTGCCGTCACACAACCTGGACTGCCCTGAGTATCCTCAGATGTTTATCATCCAAAGAAGAGGATCACCATCAGACCAAACGACCAATCAAGTGTATGGATCTCTTTATACGCGTATGAAGCTAGCGTTATATTTTGACATCAGAGAACGATGTACGCCGAAAGCTGAAGACCACACCTGCCACCAAGGGGTAATTACTCTCCACCTCGATGCGGGATACGCGCAATACCTCCTGGAACAGTACACCTATTGAGGACTCCGTAGAAAGATATTGGACCTTGAAATGATGCCGGTGATGAATGGGCCACGGAAAATATCACATTGTAACATGTAGATGGAAGAACGAGGCTTAGTGTGGGCGAAGGGTTATACGCGTCATAGATGTATTGGTCGGAAGATGCATGTAATATATGGGTTCCAGGAGGAAAGAGTCAGGAAAAGGGGGTGAGGCTCGGAACACCGCTTCCCGTTCGAAGGTTTCGAACCGTTCTCCTGGAGAGAAGTATTGCCGAACAAGGGAAGGAGGTACTAGCGGTACGATTCTGTAACAGGAGATTGGGAGGTTGGCCCTGATGGCATGAGAGAACCCGGTCTGCGGAGATTGCAGGAGGGGAAAGGAAGGGAAGGTTCTAAATAAATACGTTATTTATGGGGTTAAGTTCGCGGTAGATGCTGGATTATGTGCAAAGGGCCTCGCGAGACTGATTTACTGCTGTTCTGGTCGTCGGAAGAGAATTTTCGATGTTTCTGCGGAGGGTCGGAAGGGGGTGGCGAAGGGGGTAGTTTTTGTAAAAATGTGAGGACGCACGGGGTGGAAAACATTCGTTGTATTTTTTTCTTCCGGCCGCTCTGGAGATGCCATGGGGTTGGATTGGGGGTTGCGGGAGCTATTCGAGGGTGGGGTGGAGCGTAGACCGGGACGTCACGTTGAGTTATTCTCCTCGGTGTTATCTTCTCTAGCCTTTTTCTCCCTTCTCATTCCGCCTCCATCCTCTTTCCCTTGTCTTGCGGTCGCCCTTACGAAATCGACCTGCTTCCCTCATTTTTTTCCATCCTAACCTCCAGAGCCCTTAAGGGATTGGAGAAAGGGATTGCCAGGATCGCATCCGTTTCCTTTTTTTATAACGGCGATATTTATATTTATTAGATTTTGATGCGATTTTAAAAGAGAATCCTCTGTTTTCGGGAGCGCATGTTTGTTCGGCCGATCTTGGGTTTGTTTTCGGAGCGGGGAAGTTATTGGATTTTATTGCTGATGAGGGGAGGTGGGTTATTGAAATGAGCTGTCGGATTCTCTGCCGCTTTTTGGCTCTGACGTGGATGCTCTATTGCGGGGATCTCGACCTTTTTCGACATGCGCAAACTAAAAAATCGGAGTGGAAATCATTCATATACGTTCAATCGGTGAAGTGTTTTTTATCATGTGATACTTTTATTGACCATTAGGAGGCTCAATCCGACAATCTTGGATATCGTTATGATATATATATGGATTCTTAACAAAATTAAGCAAAGAATGGGTTAATAGAAAAATCGATACTGAAATAATTAGCTTCAAGTCAATAAAAATAAATCCCACCTTGCGTATAAGAACCGGAAATAAGGTGTGATGAAACAAAGAAATAAAACTAAAAATAGAAAACTCTGCTCACAATGTATATGAATATCAAACTGAATTTACTAGAGGTACAAGAAATACAAAAATATAGATTGAAAAAAGAAACTAGAAACATTTTAGTATTCAATTTTTGTTTAATTTATTTATATATTTCCCCATACCCCCACAAACTAGACAATTACAGTGGTGGGCTTAAACAATATCAGTTGACGAACGCACAGCCTAACTTACTAACCGGGATTCAAACCCTTGATCTTGGGGTTGGAACGCTAGCACGCTAACGACTCTGGTACCACCAAGACCGCTAAACTAATACTTTCTAATAGTAATACTACGTAACATATTATAATAGCTTATAAAAGAGCTTCTTAGGGGTATTATATAATATATTTGTAACTATAAACATTAGGACGTAGCAGTGTTTTGAAATAAGTACAAGCATCTATGAGAGATACAGCGGTAAACCTTTGATTCACCCGTTAAATATAACACTCACTTTTTCCTACGTATATTGAAGAAAATTTATTTAAACTGCTTAATTTAAGGCGGTCATAAGTATTTAAATTGTGTATCAGGGCAACAAATATTTACACCCCTTTCTAAAACCTGTTTTTGAGATCTTCTGACAAGACAAGAAGTCAAAATTTCCAAGTAAGTATCTCACATTTTCAAATATAACTTCTTCTTCTAAAAATACCGGCTTTAATTCCCCTACGCGGAGGCAATCGAAGCGTCTTCATCATCTTTCAAAGTACTACGGATTCTTATTCTTTGAGCTGCTTTATGTCAACTCAATTCTCCATGCTTCTTTGAATGCAAGCGCATTAACAAGCGGAAAATTAAGGCATCTACTTCTTCGTCTATTACTCCGATGCTACGAGACGCTAATGGATTTTTTACATCCACTACTTTGGACTTCGCTCGTATTAATTTATGGAGCGTCGATGTTCCCTTATACTCTCTCGTCATGGCGGTGGTAGCAAAAGAGCAGTTTTGAGAAATTTATAGAATCCTTAATTCTCTCTTTCCATATTCTATAACGATGGAGGTCTTCGTGTATTGCGCGGTCTTAAATTGAGAATCCCACCTCTTATAAGGGATGACAAGGTTGTCCTGCTCAAGGGAAACTGCTCAGAAAAGATTCCTTTTAACATATGACTGGTTGGAACTTAAGCTTGTAATTTACATTCGCTGAATAATTTACCACTGATATATTTGTACTGCTTCATTTATATCTAGCAACAAGTAGTACATACAAGACGCATTTTTTCTCAAAACGCTACGCGTACAGTAGACGTTTTTTCCCGAAAAATTGGTTAAGAAGGAGGGTAAATCTTATAAAGGATTTTTCATAATTTCTTGTGATAGATCAAGAATATAGTCCCAAAATTCTTACTGCGTCTTATATGCGGATGCGATATATTCTCGGGGATATACGATAACTACCGATTTTATCTGGCAATTTCGATGAAGTTTTCCGGGATATTTGGATTAGATATGATAACTAAAGGATGTAACAACACGCAAGTCGATGAGACTTTGGTAGAATGGGTATCTGTTTCATCGCAATATTTAGATGAAAAATGGGAATTCCTGCTTGGGCAACCTTGCAACCCACTATCACCTGAGAAGTATTAGCAAGAAGTTTGATTGAAAGTAATTTTCCATCATGCTTCCATTTCCTCATCCTATATATTTTCCTTATCACACATCGTCCAAAGGTACTGTTTTCATTTCCTGTGAAATTTCTGTAATTAATATTCAATTTCATAACCGCATAACCGCAGAAAGCTTAAATGGCGGAGACCTACACTTAAAAAAGAATGAATGTCAGTATTTAACATAACATTCAGTATTTATAGGTTATAAGGAATTCGTCAGCAAACCTTTGAGCATTCGTAAGCTGAAATATAAATTTCTGCTTCAGTTTTCCCAATTTATAATCATTTATTTATCTTCATGAAAGGAAATATTGTGGTTTTAGCAGTAAACAGAAGTCTATGTTTTAAAATAGTTAAGTTGCAAATTGCAGAAGACTACTTGTAGGGGGAACTATTTATAATAAATAGAAATTATTAATTATATCCAACATATTCCGCAAAAAAAATATAAGAAGCAACCGGCTTATAAGTTTGAGTGTCATCTTTAAGCGTGCGACCTCGAATCCGGTCAACTGCCGTATCCGTAATTTTACGAAATCAGTGACATTTTATTACATAATTATTTAATTTATGTTAATGCTAAGATATTTTGATCAAAGTTATTAAATAATGCAGATTGACAAGGTGCAGTAGTTATTGAATTTTACAATTCACTTTATTTTTTGAAGAGAAAAAGAAATTCGAATCTTGAAGCTCGTTATTCCAACTATCTTATATTTAATAACGATGCGTAATGAAAAAATCTGCAACAGGAAATGTAGTAGCTCATATTTAGAGAAGTACTCATTTTTATTCTGAAACTCTTTCATTATTAGTCAGAATTAAATAACAATTACTAATGAATAATTATTAAGATGATTTAACATTAATTATAATTTATGATATGAAGATTTAGTATAAATATATTATAAAATAATTTATGATGATTTATAATGATAGGAATAAGAAAGTAGTAGTTATTTGAAAATTGCAGCAAAGGTCATTTGGCACGTGAGCCCCTTCCTGGAATCGAACTCGGAACCGCTTATACGGAAGCCGAACGCGTTACCAACATGGCAACATGGTCCAGGAATTGACTCTTTTTTTCCAAAGGTTTTTCTTGAATCTTGGACAAAGTGAAAAGTGTTTTAATCAATTTTGAATTAGAATTATCAGGAGCGTTATATTTGCAACTATTCTCTTATCTCGTTAAATTTATATTTTAAGTTTTGCCTGTCTTTAATTTCTCCGTATATGTTATGAAGAGCAATTTCATTATGTAATTTAACATATAAAATCGTTACATGAGGAATGCAACGAAGAATATCTTCAATATTTCTCATTAGAATATGAAAATCTCGCGAAATCCATGAAGGGTAATTCAGCAACTAAAATATGTTTCTCCTAAAAATATATGATGCTGTACTGGTCCTTATCAAGTTCTTAACGGTCTTATCTTGAATGATTCAGAGTCACAACTATTCATCTCAGTTGTTAAACGATAATGCTTGCAGCAATACGAAACGATGCTTTGGAGCAAAAGTGAAGTATACGGGGAGATAAAAAGAGAAATTCTTCCATTGGATTCCTTCAGTCACGCAGCCCTCTCAGATTCTCTTCCATTTGCCATTTCGCATAAATCCCAATTTGACCTCGCTCATCTCTTTTCCTCGCACCCTATCCCCATATAACCGCCTTCCCTCGCCCCATTTTGCCCTGCCATCTCTCGGCAAGGAAAGATATTGTATTCGTAACAAAAAAGGGGCGGGGAGCGAGCTCTCTTTTTATTTTATCAGAAAATAAATATTTCTCATCCCTCACAACCCACCTCCTCTCCGCATGAACCCTTACCAAAATACTTCTTCCTTTTTTCACCGGTCCACGTCTTCGATTTTTCTCCCTTTGCAGCTCCCCTCTCTCCTATCTGATTTATCCTTCCTTTCTTTTCCTCGATCTTTATTTGAATCTGTCTCCCAACCGCCTCTCAACATTTTTGCTAGGCCCCATCCTCTTCCAAGTCACGTGATCAGAGCTAACAAGTCTTAGAAGGAAGCAACAGCGTATTTGACGTCACAAGGATTTCAATTTCGAAGAAGCTGTGTTTTTTGCGCCATTCATTTTTCGCTTTCCTTCGGTCATTTCCTTCAATCTTTTCTTTCCCACCCACCTCGTTTTTTATCGCCTCTTAGTAGTGTCTGGAAGAAGGCGACCTGTCACTGCATTTGGATGTAAAAATGTCAAATATACGTTTCCTATATAGTTTTACGCAATAGGGTATTGAAATCTGTCATAAGTTCCAACTTTTAAATATTTATAAACTAGTAAACTTTCCCGTATATTCTCAACTAGGAAATAAAAACAGCGAAATACAAAACAAGTTGCTACTAACGGGATTGTCAAGAAAACATTCAATAGTTAACGTAACAAGGAAGACGGAGGAATAACTATTCACTGATGTAAAGCACATTTTGGCGCTCCATAATTCGTGAGATAACGTTGACGGATAAACGCTCAATTTTGAGTTTTTATGTTGCATATGCGAACGAAGGATTTAAACTGAGAGCAGGAAACGAAAACGCAAGAATTGGCCAAAAGGAATACCAATGTAAATGCATCGCTCGGGTGATCTGTCCGTTGAACTATCACGGCAGAACAACGGACTGAGCACTTGACCGGAAATTGGGAGACCCGGGTTCGCTTTCCGGTCCCATCAGATTTTTTTCAATCCAATTTTTTCCTAGGTGCGCACCATCTTGCGCTAGATCACTCTTTCCCGTTTCCTAAATGTAAATCCACTTGTTAAAGATAGTGTGAAACACTTAACGAACATCTATTATATGATAAAGATCTCATTAAGTCCCCTTAAATTTCCCTTTTATGTTCCTCAATGATGACTGTCATCTTTTCCCGCTTCCTTGATGGTGAAATATCAACAAATAACTATCACCGTTGCAATATGTAAAATCGAACTCTTTAAGTATTACCCTTAATTGGTGGTAAGTTTGTCTTAGCGATTTGTCATCGTAAAGGCAAAATGCAAAGTTTCCTCCTCTTCATACAGAATACTCATTATTTTCACCCCCAATTTAAAATGGGACTGAATTCACTGTCTCTTCATATAGGCCAATGCATGACCTCGGATTCAACAATTGGTTATGTTCTCAAGAGAACGAGTTATTTAAAACCTCAGCAAAAGTTTCGCATATTTTATGAAAATTACTACAATTTCAATTAGAAATTCATATTTAAAGACCAATAAAAATCTTTATTCAATTTCTTTTACCCTATTCTTTCTTATTCCCCTTTATTATTCAAAATAAAGAAATTAAATTAATAGATACCATATAATTATAATAAAAGAAATGATTATTTAGAACGCTCCTCAAAGTAAAATTAACAGATTTATGAATACTTTACCATTAATTCTTCTCTTCCTGAAATCGTTCATTCATGAAGCTTGTGTGTCCCATAAAATATACATCTGTCGCAATAAAAATATCGTTAGGTGACATAATCCAGTCTGAAAAAGGATTTAATGTAACTTCTCTAAAGTTGATAGCAAGTCTCATTATGTAAGTCCGAGATGAAATTATTAGTAGGGCTCTCTTCATTCAACGAAAACCTCCAAATTAAGAATACCCTGATAAAAATATCTGTTGTGGAGTATAAAAGGAAATCCTTCCTAGGGAATCGTCCATCCAGTAGCAGCTCTGTTCCTTGCTTTCCCCGGAAACCTCAAACGTCGAGGACAAGTAGGGGATGTGGGAGAAGTGGGAAAAGCCCTTCTTTCCGTGCGTAACAATTGTGGAAATGAGAAAACATTAATTCTCGCTGCCAGAAAAAAAAAGAATTGTGCCTTCGAAACGAGAGTGGTACGAGAGGCGCTTATTACGGTTCCCTCTTGTGTTCTTTCTCCCCTGGATGGCTTTTAAAAGCGAGGAATGATTTTAAACGCGTCTTAGGGGAGTGGACTTGATGGAAAGCTCAGCCACGGAAAAAGGATTTGGGACTGTCGAGTACTAGGAACCCCTTCGTGTAGTGGATGAGTCAAACAAAGAAGATGGAATTAGAAAGGCTTTTTTTTATTCTTTCCATAACTCGGGTACATTTGAATATTAAGATGTCGTCAGCAATGATTTCGTCCTCAGTAGGTTCATGAGGGTGAACGATCGCGGGCATCCTGGGGTTACATTCTCTCCCATATTTTAGCAACCGAGGCTATCGCACTTACCGAACCACGGAGCTTTTGTCCCGGTCATAATTATGATTGACCATATGGATAGTATGTTATATCATTAAATTTTATCTCCATGATCATGGCAATATATTTTTTCAAAGCTTACTGCCCTTGCACCTAAGAACCAAATTCATATTGTTCACTGAGTAATAGATAAATTTCATAAAATAGTGTATTTTCCTTTCTACGTTGTTACTTTAAATTTAATGTTTTATCAAACATATAGGCATATAAGCACACACATTTTTTAAGCCTGATCAACCGCTTACAAGACTTTGTGCTTAGAGCCGTTCCAGCCAAGGAAAAGGAATATTAAGGCTGTCTATATATAATTTTAAGGAAAGTATATATGCGGAAGACGTAATCGGTATTATGCGTCCCCCCTGCTACTTTAGCAAATCCGACAGTGATCACAAGTAAAATTACAATGAGTGAAATAAGAGAAATAGATGTGAGGATAAGTTGTTCTAGAGACTCATTCTTTCCACAAACGATACGCGACAACAACTCGAATTCTTGGTGTTTGCGCCTTCTGCCACACTCCGAAGGCGGATTGTAGGGTATTTAAAAGTTGCCGTGCAAAGTGTCGCTATTAAATATATCGTGATGCACTATGTAGCGCTGAAACTTTACATAAAAGTAAACAATACCGATGTTGTTGGAACGTCGTTTCGGGTTTTACACCCCCTGCCACACGCCATTGGCGGTTTGCAGGGCATAAATGTAAATTTAAGCTGTAAAGTGAATAATTAAGAAAGCGAGCAATATCACGTTAAGTCAGCAGCACATCCAATTCAATGTATAACTAACTGTTTAAAGTAATTATAAAAGCATTCAGGACTCTGGAGTTTTGAGTGACCCAAAATGTTGGATAAATCAATTACTAAGAAATACTTCAGCATTCAGTTACAATTTCTTTACCTTCTTCGCGTTTACTACGTAACAAATTCCACCCATTGTTTAACCTCAAAATGATGGCAATATAAATGTGGAAATAAAGAATTTTCCATTGAGCAGCCCTTGAAAATGGCTTGAGATTAAACGGATAGGAAACGCACTCAAAAAATCCCTGCACCTCTTGTTATAAAGTGTATCATATGCAGGTTTCCATTCAATAGGGTTATCATCTTTAATAATTTAGACTTCCAGCTTAACTTGCGATAATGAGGATGGTCTACTGTGGCGTATACTGTATTTACGTTTCTTGGAACAGCAGAATCTGGGATTCCTGGAAACACAAAGTAGAATAAAGACCGCCATTAAGGAAGACTTGCACCAGCTTCTCTTCTTGTTCCTAACATTACGAAATTCTTTAGTAATGCGTTGTATTTGGGAAAGATTTTTCTTCGAAATGGAAGATTTGTCCCGGAAATTTTTGGAAGAGACTTTTGTGTTTTGCTTTTATGATAATTAATTCGGATCTAAGAAAACAGATTTTTCCACGAAAAAGGAGCTTCGAGTTTCGAGAGGCTTTGTGTATAAAATGCACACTCTCCTATCTCCTACAACTGGGCTGTGAACATCGAAACTATAAATAAACTTGACTGGCAGATTTTATTATCCAATTTAAGCTAAAAAGGTATATTTGACTCCACTAGCATGGCTTATATAGGTATTTCGATGGCTTTTTCTTCGAATGGAAATGGCATCCGAAATGTATAGTTTATTTTTGTGTTATTTTATTGGTGAGCTGATTAAATTATTGCTCCCTAAAAATGGCTAACTCATCATTAGTGGCCCATTTGATAAAGAAACAAAGAAAGGTGTTCTTGTAAATAAATTTTTAAATTACGAACTTGGAGAAGAAAATTACCACGCACGGAAATATAATTATCTGGATAGAGGTTAAATGAATTATCAGAGAAAACCGATAACCCAATTTTCTCTTTTATTTCTTATGATGTTCAATATTGACGAAAATATACAATTTTTTAATATTTACGCACATAATCTGGTATTTTTATTTTTTTCATCAGCTTGTTAAGAGTATCTTAGCCAGATCCCAGAATATTTTTATCAGCGATAATTTCATTGCACCTCACATTCATATTCCTACAACTCCATGGAAAAGGCCATACTGAAGTCCTGCTGACAGTAGATCGCAGAATAACTAATGTTTCTCCGTTTTTTTTTCAAAAATACCGATATAGATATCTACGAATGGACTGAAATACCTTGCACATACAATGCACAAACAGGATAATCAGCTGATGGGTAATCGGTAGATTACTGTATCATATAAATCCAAGTCATAATGAAGAGAGAATTTGTCACTCAATGTTATAAATACGGTTAATTTTATAGAATATGCATAAGCTCATCCTTTAAACAAAGTTTAAAAGATGCTTCGCATACATATAAAAATTTCGAAGAGGCACCGATGAAAATTAATCGTCATATTTCGCCTCAATTTTCGAATTGGGGTCTTGGTATAATGATATTTCATCGCAATGTACTGTAATACTGTTGCGTTTAACAAATCTACAGAACTAGAAGTAACAGCGGTTCTGGGTTCGGTCCCTTTTAGAAACTTAGGTGCGAGATAACCTCACCTGTGGAAGCACTTTTAAGAATACTACCTACTAGAAGTAACGTACAGTGCTATTCAGATTCCAGTGAAAAGCTCCATCGTAAGGCAATTAGATAACGCAACTTCCGTTGATACACATGCGAAGAAATGGTTCGTAAACACGAGGATAACTGTATCGCTGACATAAATACAATAAAAAGAAAATGGAATTCCGTTTTCCGGCAGTATGTATAAATTGGGGGAATGCTCGTGAGGGATCGTTTACTTGAACGCCACGGAAAGTCGAGCAAAAAGAGAGAACTGCGATGATATGGGGAAAGATAGGGAAGGGGCGAAATAAGCTGGAAGAAGTCATAGGAATAGGAAAGGGCGAAAAGAGAGACAACTGGAAGAGGAAAAATGGTAGGGGGATTTTTCGCTGGGAAGGGTGTGGCGTTGTGATGGAGAGAGCCGTTCCCCTTGGAGACGTCAGAGGAAGGGGTTTCCAGAAGACAAAAGTATGGGCTGGATGGAGGCGAGAGGAGTGAGGAAGATTTATGTAACAGCGGGGGATGATGTATCCGTCCTCTGGGTAGCTATGTGTTAAACGCGCCAAAATGCCTTTTATTCCCTTTCTTTTGCTGCGAAAGGTCTGGGGTTCAAAACCTTATGAGTTTCATCTTCTTGGGAAGGGAGGGAAATCCATATGCCCTTTTTCGGGAGGAAATAGTGGAGAACTTTTACGAGGAAGCGTTTTTCTCCGTGGCTGTACTTTTTCAGACGTATTCTCCTTCGCTGACTTCCCTCTGTTTGGATTTCAAGCATTTTCCGGGAAATTTCCTTCGCATCCATCCATCGTGTGATCATCCGCGGATTTACGCCTGACGTGCACGAGTCACAGCTGCTTTAATTCCCTGCATCGGGAGAGTTTCTCTGTATATGTGCGGTATTGAACGAAATAAAGTCGAAGTGGAAATATAATGGTTGCTTTAAATGTTCGAATCCGAATCTCCTTGTTCCTTTCCACGAAGTAGATAATCCTTGTTGAGAAGAAGTGGCCGATCCAATAAGGGCATACGACGAATTGAAATAATATTTCGTCGTGGAAAAATTGATAACGCTTCGGTGTAATTTTCACCTGCTTGCTAATAAACGCAAGAGAGCTATCGCGGGGCATTTAATCAGGGTCTGTTATTTGTCCATATTTCAGACGAAACCATTACACTAATTCACGGCAATCTGTCGGAACAACTGCTCAAGTTATGTCGTTAATATATGAAAATGTAGCAACTATTATTCGCCCATTAGTCCTCATCATAGCTATTATTCTCCATGAAGTTAATGTTAGCTCGTTAAGCTAGGCCAATAAACTTAACATTAAATTATTTTCCACGAAACAGTCAATTTTAATGAAAGATAAAAAGAATGTAGCACATCTTCTACTGGAAATTTTATTTCGATCTAATTATATTAAATTTGTTTAAATATAATCAGAATTGGAATTATTTCCTCTTATGATGCCCAGTGAAAATGTATACAATCGAGTATCGTGTTCATTATTCGGCAAGGAGCCTGGTATGAACCTCAAGCTTTCCACTGTTAGCTGTCAATTATCCCGGTGAGGGAATGAGGCTTACTAGGTGAGTTGAGGTGTGAGGACTTTCCTCTCTGAGGCTTCTAAGAGGACCCTCACTTTTTATACGGAAAACATGAAAGTGAAATGCATGGACCCAATGAATAACGTCTTTCATAGTAGAGAGGATTAGAGGTAACTTCGCACGTAAAGTCGTGAAGCTAGGTAAATTTCCAAGGAAAAACGGACATAAAAAATAAGACTTTCTCAAGTCCGTCCCTCCTTGGGAATGTTTCATAGTATTCAATAAGAAGTAACCTGTATTAATACAGTTTTTCATCGTTTCTCATACCTCAGTCGCATTCACGTTATCACAGCAATGAACAAGAAGAAATTAGACGAAAGAAACGTTTTTCTTTGTCCTACCCATATTAAAAGTTACTCAATTCCGTCAATTGAAATATAGTTGCAGGGAAAAAATATCATGGCTTTATTTTATATACATTTTCATTAACTACATGGTATTTTATGACGAACGTGGAGCAAATATCGCCCGCCTTGTCTTCATTCCCGTTGAAATCAACTATCTGCATTCACGAAGGCAATTAAGTCACTAATTACTCTTAATTACGAGGGGTAGAATGAGTCCTCAAAGCCCTCCTATTAGAGCCTACGCACTCCTTTTGTCCCTAAAAATCCTTTTCTACAATTTTCCCTCTCCTTCTTCTCCGTCATCCCTTTTATCTCCTTTATCCTCTCCCCAGCCCTTGACCACTGTTTTCCTTATAATTTCGTTAGCCTCCGTTGCCACTCTCCCTCTCCTCTTCCCCCCGTCTGGACCCGAAATATATGTCCTGCTAATTTGTCAATACAGTTTTCCTGGAAAATCGTAGCGCGTTGCATTTGATTCCATTTCCTGGAACGGATATAAAAGGTCTGCAAAACGAATTTCCAGCAGTACCTTCTGCGTTCCCAAAATTTGTTGGATTCAATTGTCGCGCTGTGGGTAGGATGAATTGGAGTGGTTCTGCCCCTCTGTATTTTTCTTTACCTTCTATTTCCTTTTTATTGCGGAATATGAGGCTTTAGTTTTTTATTACGTTGGTACGTATCTGGAGAGGAAGTACACAGTCTTTTGGGTTGGATACTTTTTAATACAGTGGCGTTATTTATTGTCTGGAATGGGACGTCCGCTTTCGACGGAGAGGGTTAAGCAAGGGCATTTGCTGGAGTCAGATATGGGGATCAGTGGAGCTTCTGCTTCTATTATTTTATTAAACACATAACTTTTACGGTACTGCGTATTATTTAAGCCATCACAGTTATATTCGATCCCTGTGACCCCTTCCCTGACAAGTTTTTGTATAAGTTGGACTTCGAAAAAATGATTTTTTTAATCAATAATTTTAATGCTTACACTTAACTTAGAACGGAGAGAAAGACATTTTACTCTATTTAATATTTTATTTCACTTTTTTATTTCCTTAAATTTAAAACGGTTTAGGATAAATCTACTTAATAAACATAGGGAAAGCACGTTCACAGATGATGTAGCTGACATAATGCGTCCCCCATGTTAAATAGGCCGTTCTGATTCTGCGAGGAAAATCAAAGAAATGCTAGAAAATGCCGTTTCAAAAATTCAGTTTTTCCGCGAACGATACGCGAAAGCAAGCGATTAGTTAAGTAGAGTCATGGTGCTTGCACCCCCTGCCACACGCCGAAAGGCGGCTTGCAGGGTACTTATGTAGATGTATATCCACATGTATGTAAAACAATAGAGACGTACAAATGAAACGCAGATAAAAGGAAGCATATCAAACATGCGCCATACGCTTAACAGCTTAACTGAGGTATACATTTGAAGGTAAAAAATGGTCAAGAAATAGAACATCCTAAATACGAGTTATCTCGGGTGTGACTGGATTTTAAGCCACTCTCTATTGCGAGATGTGTGTCTCAGGTATGTCATGGAAGTGGTTAAGAAAATAGACAATTATTTTCTTATGATCAGCGGCTATCTCCAGGTTTATGGTTATTAATTTGACATTAATTTGATATCTGTGCACAGAAATAGGCACCAATGCGGTCTTGTGAGATTCGTATAGCGTTTTAAATCCTATGTTAATTCGTCACCAATCCTACATTTCCATTCTTACCATTTCCTGTTGATGGTTCAGGCTATATGGATCTCTGTGCAGGCCCATCCGGATTCACGCATATCTGAAAGTTCTCGGCTTCTTAAAGCGTTTTATCGGAAGGTGCAGCAAAAAAGTTATTGCATCAATGCTACGTCGCCTTTTTCGTAACTCATAAATTGGCATCAAATGTATGGTTTTCTGTGCATAATACATACATTCGTGAACTCTTGGAGCTTTGAAATGAACTCTAAGTGCGTTAAATTTGCATCCATTATTAGGCACGCTTCACGACAATACTGACACATGTTGGAAATCCTAGGGATGAAAAAGATTTGAGGCTGAGTTGCGAATGTTTCATAAATTAAGGCAAAGCACGTACCTTTATGGAAAACACAACGGTTTTTAATGCGACCTTCCTTTCAATTGGATTTACCAACGATAGACAGATAATAATACTTAAGACTTAAGATAATATATAAGACGCGAAGACTAATTTTTAAAATTATATAATTGAATGAAGAAGTTTAAAGGTTTGAATAAGAAAAAGCACTCTTTTTCCGCGAATAACAAACGAGAGATTGCCTTGTTATTCGTTAATCGAATTACGATTAGTTAATTACTTGGCCCATACAATGTATCCATCCGAAATGATGATATATATTTATGTTTACATAACTTTGTGATGCACAAGATGGAGTGGAAAGTGGTTCTGAGAAGAGTGGGTAGAGAGGAAATTCAGACTTCAGAGTTTTTAGCCAAACTTTTATTGCTTCAATCCAATTGTTTCTGGCTTACATGTATTTCCCAGAAGCTGAAGCATCTAATCAGCCAACCAATCGATGGAATCCAAATGACTGTCAGTTAATTTACTAAAATGTTATTAAATGTGGATGCTTTTCAGGAGAGACTATTAATCACAGAATGATATGACTCTCGCGAACAAATTAGTACGATTAAGTAATAGAAAATCAATTCAATAGTAATCATTCCAAGGTCTAACCAATTTGTTATAGAATATGAATTTATCACTAATTACAAATTAGACTAAGAAAAAGTGTTTAGATCGGTTGCTGTCTCATTAGTCTTACAATATATCATATATGTCAACTTTATTTTATATATTCTCACTCAATCGATTAATAAATAGATTAGGCAGGGGAGATTGGGAGGATTGTCATTTCATATAAGGATGAATTACCTTTAGCGCGATTAATTGGTAACTTTTACAATTAGTCGTATAATTATGCTAGGAAAGTTAATATTGAACCACTAGGTATTCAACCCTTTATATTATATTCATTGATTGATCTTTCGGGATGAAAGAAATCGCAAAACTTGGCTGCTTTTGCACGAGAAAAATCATTTTCGAGTAATTGAAATACGTCGAATCAATACCCATATAAGCTTTATATCTATTTCAGAAAGCCATCCTCTTCCTTTATCCAATAAGGAAAATTACTAATATCTGAATTAATGAAGTCAAATTCTATCTGCACAAAAAGCGTATGGTAGCATATTAAGGTGACTGGATATTTTGCAAGAGAACGTTTCGTGGAGAAACTTCAAATTTGGATTAATGGTCAGAATTTTCATCGAGGGAACGTTAACTAAATATTGAAGAAAATTTCACGAAAGCGCTAAAACACACATTGAACATTGTTTACGGAATAAGAATAGTATTTTGGTTTAACTAAATGAAATGTCTTAACTCCTTCAAAATATCGACTATAAAGAGTTCTATCCCATGCAGCTCACAGCCAGTATTAATCAAATCCTAAAAAAAAACAAATGTGATGGAGATTGAAGAAGAAAAATTTAGATGTTTGTGTATTTACGAAACAATAGAAAAAACAACTCCGAGAATACTACTGATAGCAATAACACATAAAATATGTCAAAACGCGACTCCCTCTACATAACAGAGTAATAGTATATAATAGCAGATTCAAGTTTCATAATCTTATTCAACTATTGTTTGGTATTTTTCATCGAGAAGGACAAATGCTGAAAATTATTTTATTAGAATCCATTGAGAGTTTCAGAGTGACTTTTGAAATATCTTCGTAATTACCACAGAATAATTCTCCAGTCAACAATCACGAACGAAATTGTAAAACCCTCTTCGGCTCTTCCCTGAAAAATTTCCCGAGCACTCGCTCGGATCGAATTATATAGACTCCCGACCGCTACGAAATGTTTAATTTAGAGCTCCTCTGGGTGAATTCGTTCGCCCAAATTACCTGAATGTGAAAGAGGATCTCGGAGTCGTTTTGTTTCGCACAGTGGAATCGCCAACGCGATTTCGAAAATTAAAATCGAAATCAATAGCGTCGCTTCTCGGTTATGAATATAGCGAAGGTTTCAGTGGGCAGTTGGGAATGTTGTTGCAGCTGCGCACCAAAGGTGAAACGGGATCGGAAATGCTGTTGTTGTTCCCGTTGCTTTAGAAACCGAAATTATTCATGTGGGCATTGGTCTACCTCAGATGACAGACACTAGGTTCCCCGAAGCCAGACTACGTTTCTCGAACGCTTCGTTTAACAGACAGTTCCAAATCTTTGTTTCTTTTAAGTGCTCGGAGTAAAACAGTTGTAAGAATGAAAAGTTTCAGTGGAAGTGTGGCGAATGATGAGATTACTAAATTTTACCTCTCAGGTAAGGTAAACTAAGGTAGAAGGATTGCTGTTATATGTGTAGAGTGTCATATTCTTTTCTATTCGTGATGGACTATTTCACTATCTATAACTACTCCCTTTCAATAAAAAATGGAACGAAATTCCTAAAAATTACTCTCGACAATTACTCCTGACATCAGCTCCAACAATTGTATCTATTTTAATTAACCTTGTTATTTTTCTGCATAAAAGAATATTATTGTAATCCTTTGTGAACTCGGTTACATATTCTTTCCAATTTATTTATATGTATATACAGTATTGTGAAACAGGCTACCATTTATATAAAAAGCACATGTCTGTCCGCCCCACTATCTTTCTCAGAAACGATTTGACTTAGAGATCTGAAACAAACTGCGGTGTGTTTCTACGATGCTGAAACCCCAAATAAAAGCTATTCTTACCTCTGCGAAGGCCCGGGTACGGGCCCAGTAGCCCATAATTCGTTTCTACAAGAGATTAACGTAAATTACGTTTTCATGACCTGCAGAGGTTGTTTCTTTTACAAAAAAAAATTAGAAACAATGGTCCTACAAAATAGAGACAAGTATCATCAGAAAGGAAAATGATCATAGACTCTTATATTAGTCGTGAAACATTCATATACATTCGAAATTGCGACAGCTTTAATAAAATACACGGAAAAGTCTTAACATCTTTGCGAATAAACAACACATCCCTTTTACGACCAAAACAATTATTGATCGTTGATTTCATGAGTTATACCATATAAATACGCGGGGATAATCAGTTAGTATACTTTCCGTAAAGAGAAATATTCGTCAAGTAGGCTTTCATGCCTTTATACAGTACAATAATTATTATAAATAATGGTAATAAATATATTGAGTCATTATACACGACGGACTGTTTCTGGCTTTGGAGGACCACATATATACAATAAAAGATATATTTTTAAACTAAATCAAGTTCCGTCATACTTGACTGGGGTGTTTACTACTCCTTATATAAATTGTAAATTTTATCCTTCAATTGTGAGTAAGCTCTGTTTCATTTGCTTGTTAAATATTTTATATTTTGTAATTTTTTTCTTTTGTTATTCTACCTGAGCCTTTTGTATTATACAATGCTCAAAAGGGCATAGTCTTAAGACAATAACTTTACATTTATATTTATCTTCTGTCGAGAATCAGTTGAAAATTATGCATGCATTAAGGAAACATTAAGGATTGTTGACTGGTTATTCTGATTATTTTAGATAAAAACTTATAATTCTCTTTCACATAAACACTGAAAATCTAAAATTAAAACTTTTTTGCATGTAAAAAGTAAAACTAATGCCTTTGCAATGCGGTTTACTTCTTCTGAAAGGAATTATAATTCAAATAAATTCGAGATAATCTTAAATTAGTTTCAAAAGGATTGACGGACAAAAGAGGTCAATAAAGAGAAAATGGACTTCATAGTTTCGAAAATATTATGCGAATTGGTATTACGTATAATTGTTAATGTAATTCTCCTTGACCTGGATAAAAAGCCAATTTGGAAGATAGTTGTAACAGCACGGAAAAACATGAATCTGGGAGGGCTAGTCGATCAAACGCGATCCTCCAGCTGCTGTGTCGGTCAAATGAGTGTCGCTCAAGTTAGCGTCGGTCAAACGGAAGTACCCCATTGTCTTCTTCCATATAATTAAAAAAACGTCCGTGATGGATGAGTACAGCGGTTAGAATCGCATCTCAGCTCGCGAGGAGAGTCCTGAGTGAATAGTTTGTTGCTCTAGAATGAGAAGACCCTCGTCATAGTCCGGCATGAGTGTATTTTTTTCTCCCGTAGGATTTCGAGTCAACGGCTAATTATGGAGTGGGATGTGAGGAAGGTTTGCTTTGTGCTCTGTGGGAAATAACTTTGGAAATGAAGTGTAGTCGTTTGATGAGGAAATTAATATTTGTTCTCCCTGACACGTTGTGCTTGGGATTTGAAGCTCTCTGTTACTCGATGAGACCCATGGAAGTGGTAGCGTTTTAAATGTAAATTTTCCTTACCCGTGCTGCTGCTTCGCGGTAGAATTTGTTCTTCCACGTGCATAAAATAGATTCATAATTCTGGAGCAATTAATTATTTAACTGGATTTGATTGCAAATTATGCTGTAAATAATTCTAAATGTTATATCAAATTCAATTTTGGACTTCAATGTTCATGTGGATAGCAAAAATTGATTCGAGGAAATTCCAGTGGAATTTGGCGAAAAGTTGTTTATGGTGGATCAAATTGTTTCTTCGAGTATCGACAGTTCACCACGCTTTCACCCACCCTTCACCTCTCAGCACCCGCAGCTCTTATTGTCCATGTTTAAATGAAACTCACCGGTGCAACTGCTGCTAGTTTCCAGGAAAGTTAATTCAATTCGGCTGCTAGTCTCAATGTAATATTATCATGATTAATTCAACATCAATATAAAAAAATATCCGATTGTGCCTAATTTGTATTTAAAATAGTGTATTTATTCTTCTTATTATTATTTGGTAGTTCTCTTCTCACGGAGCCTGGGAAAAATTCATCTACCGGGATGCTAAGCATCCAAGTAATTAGGCTCATCTATTGCTTTCTTAGTATTAATTTTAAAATCTTCTCACTATGGCGTTATTATTATTATCATTGCAATGTCTATACTAAGTGTAGGCGCATGGCCTGATGACATTGGTTGCAGTTCAGAAAATATACCTACATTACATATATGGATAATATATAGTGGAATATTAATTAAATACATGACTTACGTGAATTAAATACGTGAATTAAGGGGAAAGCTTATTATCTGCCTGAAAATCTCCCTCGAAGGAATGGAAAAGCTTCGGAAAGCCTCCTTTAGCAGTAGCCTTATTACTCTTTTAAACACATGAAGAATGTGTAATTATATCACCATAAATAACACAACCTTTCACTAATCTTCCCGCGAAAGTTTTAAACTAGTATTGGAACCTAACCAAATATATTTTGTGGAGTAGTACATGTTACTGCCATTTATTTCAACATCCATAATGTAGAATTCCACCAAACTTTGATAGAAAAGATTTATTTCCTCGTGTTTTCTCTTTCGCACAAGTTGTGAGCGTTTAGTCGGCAAGAATTCAAGTAGTCAATTGTAATGTTGGTTATTTTAGAGAAAACTTTTATAAAGAAAATGTCCAAGTTACACTACCTTAAATTGGACACGCACTGCATTTTGCTGTAGTTTTCATAATTGAGTTCGGTTTATGATTAGTATGACTTTGCTTTAAGAAGCCAAGTAGCTAACGGAACTGTTTACAATACATTATACCGAAAATAGAGTTTAGCTTCACTACTCACGAGAAATCAGATATGTAGCTATAGCCCACTTATATTCGAGGCGTATTTGAATGCCACTTTTTTATCACATTTACTAGGCTATTATTTACCGGTATTTTATTCGCAGTACAAAAAGGAATTAAATTTTAAAATAAACTAAGCTCATGATAACAATAACCGTTTACACCAACTTGAAGATTCAAGATACTATATGATATGGAGGATTTCGTTAGGGAGACACCATTTCCCTTCTTCGGCGATCTTCCTCACTTTATCATTCGGATGATTCGAAGCATAACACAGCATAAAAAGTGGCTCATCATAAGAGCCTTAAGAAGGAAAACTAAAGGCTCTTCTCGAAGAGCGTTTCATGACTTTTGACGGATGGAGATGCAGTAAAAAAGGGGAGGAGGCGACGTTCTTTATAGCGCTGTTCATTCGAGTAGACTTCTTTTTATTTTGAGAAGAGTTGAGAAGAAGGGAAGGGAAGAAGAAACCAGGGAAGCGATGGTGGAGTGCGGGTTATTGTCACTATCCTCTTAGAATTTGAGAAGCGGGAAATAAGAGAGTTTGAGGAAGATTGTGAGGGTGTATAGTGGGTGAAGAGTAGAAGGGGAGGGATTGAAAGAAGTAAAATGTGAGGAAATAGAACAATTCAATTAGATGAAAGATGTATGAATGAAGAGAGACTGAGAAATACGGGAACTATTGTACATTAAATACGTCAGATTATGGATGAACACTACTACCATGTTAATTATGAGAAACTGTGAGTGTCTCTTCATCGTGAAGGTTAACAAATATCAGGTTGCAATAAACTTTCTCTAAGGAACTGGCGGTAAAATCATTTGTAATGCGAACGAATATTACATTTACGATGAGAATGGTCTCGTGGAATTTTGAAACTTTAATTTTAGATCGAGTACATCAGACGTTGAAGGCGCTGCTTGTATGACTAGGAGTGATTCTCACCTTGGTCCGAAGATATCGATAAAATATTTTGTGATAGCGGAGAAAGTGGAATAATGAAAAAGTGTAGCGGGAGATCGAATGTGAGGACGATATTTCCATTCTTTTAGCTAATGTTTGATCGGATACATCATTTCAAACAGATAACTCTCGATAACAGAGAGCTTCCCTAAAAATATCATGAAAAACTGTAAGTGCCTGATTTTCATTACATTTTACTTACAGCACTCGCAATTCATACTGTCGACTATTTTGAAATAATATTTCGTTTTTAAGGAAGGAAAAGTCAGCCTTTGAGTTTGATGTTAAAGAAACCATTCTCCCTAAAGAATACCCGGGGTAGAGGATAAGGAAAAGAACACTTCTACGCTTACTAGAACAGTTTTGTCTATACGAACATGGTTTCGACTAATTTGAAAGTAATGGTAGGAAGTTGAAGACAATGATAATATCTTATGATTCTATTGTTCGCTGCTTCTTGGATAGTTATCGAGCAACGGATTGTACGAGTTACGTGTATGGAGCCGGAATTCGATATCTTTTTAATTCGAGTAAGGATATGAACTATAACTATGAAGCTATAGTTCGGCATTTTCCTGACTTCAAAAATAGTAAGGCAACTTCAAAAATAGTAAGGCATTGGCGGACCTTAAACACACGTAAAGGGGGCTATATAAAACTCCGAGTATCAGAGCTGGAAGAGACTATTGACGTGTACCTCACGTTTATATATTTTTAATATTTACTGTTTCTTTCGCAGAATAAAAGTATTGTGTTCCTTAGAAATGCAACTTTTCAATTCATTGGAGACGCATGTACGAAAATTAATATGTTGTATGGAATACAACGCCCATGTTTCGGTGTAAAATTTTAAGGAGCCACTGGTAGAAGTAAGAAAAAGAAGGTTGGAACACGACTGTTTATGAATTAGACATTTAAAAACATTCCATAAGCAGTCTTTCGACAAGCGGAACTCGCGCTCAGAGACAAACGGGAAGCTCCAGATTACCGTTTGTCTCTGTTTTCAGGTCTTCCTTTGTGGAGACTCCCTGAGGATAGAGGCTTTGTCTCCGAAATGATCATTGGGCCTTTTCAGAAATCGGTAATCTGGAGCTTTACGTTTGTCTCTAAGCGCGAATTTTTGCTTGCCGAAAG
Source organism: Ladona fulva (assembly GCA_000376725.2). Lineage (NCBI taxonomy): Eukaryota > Metazoa > Arthropoda > Insecta > Odonata > Libellulidae > Ladona > Ladona fulva. Next base: position 263,151 of record KZ308281.1, on the reverse strand, counting down.
ACGGCTTACGGAGTGTTTTTAAACCTCTAATTCACTGGTGGAAGGTTGACGATACTTTACGCAGATACCTTTTCCTCATTTACTTCATTCTTTTTACTATTAACGTTAAATAAAGGATTACTCCAATACCAACAAAAAGCAAGCAGATCGTCACAATTAATGTACATTTCGCTTGCCAAGTTAGCATATTTAAGGCACGGGTAGGAATCTTAGGCCTACTTTTCTTTAAAATACGAAAATTCCCCTTAAAATGGCTTCTAATTGCTAAATATAATTCATTACACGTGATTAGGCGTTTGTTTCAAATTCAGGTTGGTCAAAATTCAGTATTCAATCTGCTATTATAAAGCAAGGAATATGCCCCGAAAGTCTCGTGCGAGTCCGTGTTACACACCTTTGGTGTTCCTCTTGTAAGCCATGAAGAATGCCACAAAAGTAAATGGAAGGTGGACTTTCCTCCCTTGTGTATCAGAGAAAAAATAGAGGAAATACTTATTTCAAATATTATTTAAGTATACTTTTTCAGTATAAAATATTCAAGATGTGGTTTCCGAATCAAAGTGCTAATTCACTCCGTATTTGCAACCTGCTAATCCACAAAAGCTGAGCTGTAAACGGGTGAAAGAATGAACAAACCCTTCATTAAGGCGAGGTTAGAGCAAGTTGGCCTCTCTTCCACCTAACCTCAATCGCCAATACAAGTGAAATTGAATATCTAAAGTTGAATGAAAAAATGCAACAACAACAAAAAATGTTTGGGTTTGTACTTGTACTGAAAAAAACTTCGCAACTGAAGGATGAAGAAGACAAACATTCCATAGGGAAAACACCAACAGAGGGGTTGTGTGTGTGAGGGAACTACCATTAATATTGTTACGGTTAAAATAATCAGGAAAATATTATTAACTAAAAATTCTAAATGATAAACAAGCTTATTGGTATAGATAAGGTGATGTTTTTTCAGTAAGTTTCCATTTCTAATTACGTTAAAAACTGCGGAAGGCGAAACGTAGCTTTTATCAAAATAGAGAAATATGACTTGCTGTGGCCTAAAACATAAGGCATCGATTTTCTTACCATCATAACCACTGCTTTTCTCCACCAAGTCTTCTTCCGCGTGTCTTTAGGTGTCCTATCTCCAAGTGCACAAAAGTGCGGGCGTGACGCTACGCACCGAACGGGATAAACAAGGAATGAGGTGCGTGGGCGAGGAACGGCAAGAAGGCAAAGAGAGGAAGTGTTGCGAAAAGGGGGAGCGTGGTTAAATTAGGTGTCTAGACACGTGAAAAGGGGGCGAAAGAGGGAAGAAGGGAGTCTCATGTGGCAGAAACACGAGGGAGAGAGTGAGAGGCTGTGTTTGAAGGTCGGGGCGAGGGGCTGTGAGGGCGGAAATCAGAATGGACGAGGGGAGGCTTGTTACACTGGAGAGGGGGGTTTAAATCATGCGGTGAACTCACTTTTCTGTCTCCGCCCGTTTGAGGCGGCCTCTTTGGCCTACAGTTGCTTCTGTTTCCCGTCAAAGATAACGGTTCGGGATGCCTCATTCCTCGCGGGAGATTCAATGCTTTAAAGATGCCGGACGACGACACTCGCAGTTCTAATTTATATTTTCAACAAGTGGGGAGTCAAATTTTGAAACGAGCGGCACTCGGTTTAACTTCCTATCTTTCGATTTCACTTTCGGTTTTGAGAAACATATATCATCACAAATTTCGAGTTAATTAAGACGGATAACGAGTTAGTTGGATAATAAGGAGATAGCTGCGGTATCTTTGTTTCTGTCAAAAGTAAATACATTTTTGAAGGAATGTATTCTATTGCATACGAAACGAACAGTAATCATGTTCGTGCCACCATATCTTGATGAATTGACTCTTCTTTATTTGTCTTTAAAGAAAAAAGGATGTTGAAAAATGTATCTTTCGTTTACTTTTATCTATATCTGTTCATAGCTGTGATAATATCAATACTGTAGTATGGGTGATACTGATTTATTTAATTCATCTTGGTCAGTTCTAATTGAATATTTGAACATTTTTTTAACGTAAGGCGTACTGCTTCTACAGGCACTTTTTCCTTTCATAGTATCCTATACTTGTTCATAGATTTTAGTGGAAACCAAAGGAAAACTACCTCACTCCTTATCTTGCAGCAGTAAAGTCGTTTGGTTTGGTTACCTCAGTCCCTTTATAAAGAAAAAGATATCTAATGATATCGTGGACAAGAAAACAGCCAACCTTCGGGCTGCTGAGTGTAGAGGAACTGAAAAAAGAAATCATTGGAGCAATAGCTAACTGTTTTCTTATTCAATAAAATTTATAATTAATTTATTTATCGTATAATAACACACATCACAGAATAATCACCGCCAGTTTATGTTTTGTAACGAATGTCGGTCAGGAGAGTCAAATGACAGAATCCATATCATATCGATTTTACGGCTACACTGAAGAAGGCGTTCAGCGATAAGTTTATTAAAGGCACCAGAAAGAGAGACACTGTACAAGACTCCCACACCACTTTAAGAATTTCATGTACTTGTACGAACTACTTATATACCGCAATCACTTTCAAAACTTAAATTTGTTAGTAAAACTTTATGGAAGGGATTGCAATTTGATTTCCAGTAGATATAGATATCCATTCGTTTCTGATTTCCCAATTGACATGAGTTGAACTATATTATCAGAACCACAGATTGAGTATCTACACCCTACGTGTGTGTTGATTGCGTACTGAAAGACCCAAGTTGGCTAAGAATGTTATTTTTCCAGGTATGCTCCGTCATAGCGCTGCTCAGTTCCCCGTTCTCATGTATTTATTTTTGGAAAATTAAGATAGTGGTCAGTTGTGGAACCCATGACCATTTCCGAAAATGTTCCTTTGGGTTTCATTATATACATCATCTTATTCTTCATCCACATACTGGGTGACATTCGGTCGTCTTCTCGGGAAATACTTATAAATATTACGTAAACTTGCCCCAATGCATTTCTTATGGAAAAATTTTATACCTGTCTGGCATCCTACCCAGGGTCATTTCTGAGGAAGTTTTTGCCTTTACCTTACTAAACTGCTATATATGGTGGAATTTCGAGTTTTAAGTCTAAGTATCTTCGGAAAATTTCTTGAAAAACTTTCCGTAGATCTACTAATACCCCGGACCCCCTACTGGCAGGTTGGCGGATCCTGGGTGTGGGTTTTGGAAGGTAAGGGGGTCAGGGATGAGGGGTCCCAGAAGATGAGTAGGTTAGGTTAGGGGTCCTGAGAATTAGGGAGTACCGGCAGACATGGAGTCATGGATGTTACGGGGTATACCGGAGGGGTGGGGGCCCGAGGATTTACGGACCCCTGCTGGCTGGGATCCCAAACATTAAGTATCTTTTTAAAAACAGTGGGCCTGACTTCGCGTGTGTGTGTGTGTGTGTGTGTGTGTGTATATATATATATTAATAAATGCATGTTATATGATATGTTGAATGACATATGAACTGTGTGTGAGGATTTGTGTCTATGCATAATAGGATCGTTCTTAAATTGTTGACGTTTTTGGATTCTTGATGGGATTCCTTACAACTTTTTCGAATTGTCGATCTTCCTCGTTCTAAAAGGGCTCTTCATACATCCTGACGCACGGTGTCAAGTATTTTATATTTCCCTCTCTCTATGTGACCAAAAGAGTCTCCATTGCTTAAACAACTCTCCATTAAGAAATGTTGATAAAATGTTTCGTATAATATGTAATAAAATTGCTTATTGCAATATTATTTTTCCCACCATTTCTTTTTTTAATAATTCCAAATTCGAAATTTTCTGTTTTGGAATCTTCGGAAGTTGGCTGAGTGAGAGTAGATATTTCTGTACAGTACATTATTCGAACCACGTTGTTCTCTCTCTCTCAAATGAAGCATTTCAAGCCAACTGCTTATCTTGGAAAATGTAAAGCAATGCCTGCAAGGTAACAATTCTTAGCAATAAAAATCTCCAAACAGGTATTTCTCAAGCTTAGTGCTGCGAAGTTTGAAAAGGAATTTATTTTCTTCGCTAAATTTCCAGAGAAAATATTTGCTGAAAGATAAAACAAATGCTAATCACAAGTATAACTTCTTGTGTACACATATTGGTTACAGTATGGAAAGATAATTAGATCGATATATCCTAGTTTTAACGTAAAAATCGCTACACCGTGAATAAACAGATGTTTAGATGTTTGTTGTACCAATTGTAACCAGGGCATCGAACGGTAATCGGTAAGTCGTATCTAAGGAAAATGTCAAAAGTTTGGATAATGACTATTTTTAACAAACTTTATCTACTTTATGAAAAATTACGAATTATATGCAGCTTTTTCACTTTCAAATATCGTAACGCTTCTCTAGATCATATTGGTGTTTAAAAAACTTGTCCCTGCCGTATTATGACCCAGTGGTAAGTTGTAAAGGTCTTCATTAAGAGCCCTTGAGCGAAGAGTGAGCCTATAACTCTTCCAAGTCACGACCTGGGTACAGGATACTCTCGATATATCTCCGTTTAAATACCTTACTTCGTAATTACTTGTGATGGAAAATGAAACTTGGAACTCCGTGCTTTCATATTCTGCTGCACGCTCTTTGTTTCTTCATGAATATTCTAAGATCCTGTCTTTCCCTCAAAAGCTGGCCGTGCAGACCGTATATCCTATTTCACCCTCTAAATAAGTTGACTCTAAGTACCGGCATATCTTAATTCTAATTTGATGATCTGTAAAAATCTCTTGCGGACTACGTCTTTAGATTAGCGGTTGCAAGTAGACTCTAATTGCAGCGTGTGTTCTGTGGAGGCTTGGGTATAGCTTTGAACGTGCGATGTGTGTAAAATCAACGAAAACGAACAAAATTAAATTTTGATAAAAATTGAGTAGGTTAAGTTTTAAATTTATTTGTTTAGAAAATGTGGTCTTGAACTTTTGAAATTTTTTGACGTCTGCAACGTCTTTTCCTAACCAAGCTGATAAATTAAGCAAAAGTTGGAGATTTCTCAATGCTGAAGGTTTTGGTGTTCTTTTCGTGAGACGTCAATCGATAAAAAATATTTAGTGCCGGAAATTTACATTATTTCTGTAACTTCATTACAATTACTATTAACAGACAGGTTTATTAGCTTTTCTTGCTCGGCAAGTGTCTTTGCAACATTTACAGCATTAGCTATCAATGGTAGTCTTTTTATTAATTTCAGATCCTGTAGATTTTAGGATAACCCCCATAAACCTTGCGGATGCCATGGACTAATTGATCACTATAATATATGGGTTAATAATGTTTTGATTATTGTGTCACCAAAATATGACTTGTCATATAAAACATAGAGATTTTAGAATTAAGTTATAATAACCTTTCTCTTTAAACATATTCGTAAAAAATTTCTCACAAAGCACATGAAAAAATTTCTATTTAACAGGTCTATTTTCGCTATTTTAGGCGTCAAGTGTTGTCCACAGAAAGGGCTTGTTTACAAAATTCTATAGACACACCTTCTCATAGAAAAAAAAACCATGTACATCGACGAGGATTTTTCAAGAGAGCGTAATTAATATTAAATTCAATTTTCATAAGGAGACATTACGCAACTTTTCACTCAAACGTTGCCTCTGTTGTACCTCGATAATTTCGAGGCAGTATCTTCATTAAATCTCTATTTAGGGTACATAATATAGGGAAACGTTACGCAGAGAGTAGTTATTTCCGGCAAAAAACGATCTCAGAAATGAAAAAGGCAGACTTCCTCTTTGTTCAAAATCCCCAGCCATTTCTAGTTATTAAATCTCTCTCTCTCTCTCTCTCTCTCTCTCTCTCTCTCTCTCTCTCTCTCCCGTAACTTGGTTCAAATGATTCACGATTAAAAATTATCGCAAGCGAGATGAATATTCCACGATGGGAGTGATTTTTATTTTTCCATCGAAAGTCGTTTGCACACAATGCGCGCTTATTAAAATTAAAAGGCGTTCTAGAATTGGTTGTTATATGGGTAGTAAATCCTCCTTTGGGATAAAAAGTCAGCGCCAGAATGCGAAATAACCATTTAGTAATTGGGACGAAAAGTTTTCCGCCCCATGTCAGCGCCGGAGCTTTGCCCTTGGTGGAGCATACATTTTCGACCGAGAAGAAAGGGATGTTACAGGTGGTGTCATTGTACATACTTCTGCGAGAAATGTGCATTCAAAGAGGGATGTGGGTGACTTAGGCGGACTATATGCGTTTCGGGAGTACGAAGTAGATGTATGTAAAGGCTTCCCTCGCTTTCAGAAATAATTCGTCCGGAGCAGAAGTTCATAAAGCGGAAGCTCAGAAATTGAGACGACATTATTTAAGAGTACACATTAACGACGTTACGAGTGATGACAAAATTATTTCATAATATCATTCAGGGATATAACAGCAATTCAGTACTTAATTAGTAATGGTTATTTTCATAACTGAAAGACCGCTTGCCCTTTCCGCTGCTGTCAGAGATTCCCCGAGGCAATTAGATTGATATTTACCCTGTTTAGACTTTTAATTAGATTGTCGTTGCTCTCGTTCATAGTTACATGATGCGTTTAACTGGCCGCATCCTAGAAACTACCGAGAATTATTGTTATGTTGCACAGTTTATCGAAATAGTTATACAATACAATATTGTTAAATCAGTCTACTAAAATGATCACTATGGACTATATGTTCATTTATTTCGTTTGTATTTGTTTAATTTAATTTGAGTTTTTTTGTCATCTCCTTGTTCTATGTCTCACAGACCCATTGACGAACGTTATTTGAAAGGACTCAAATGATTACGATCTTCTTTTTGTCTACTCATATTGTTTATTATTTTTTTTTTGATAATTCACACATGTTGATAGTAGTTATTTACTTTCTTATTTTATACACAGAATCATATGGAACGTAGAATTATACTGAGAGACAATTTTGAAAATTGACATTGGTCGTTATGGGGATGATATGATTTCCAGAAACGCAAAATATTAAAAAAATCAATATATTTAACTCCTTAAAATAATCTCCCGAAAAAATGTGATCGTAAAAGTTAGAATCTACATGAAAGTTTCCTCTTCCACCTTTTGTCTCGCTTTCGTGTGACCAGTATTTCAAAAGATCCATAGACGAAGAACATGAAATATAAGTGTTTATCTTATGGAAGGTATTGACATCGGATGAAACAGATAAATACACAGACGTTGGTGATATTTAGAATAGACAGTATTAGAAAATACGAAAAAAAAATAAATCCCTATATTCTATATAGTCGTATTTTCTTCCACTAACGATAAGCGTTACAATTGATGCTTTCATGTTAAGCAAGCATCCAAATTTCCAATTCCAAATCCTGGTTTGTTTTTCTTATCATATTTCGCGCAAACTAAACGAGAATCTATTATATTTGGAAAATCATTATTTTTACAGGTATTTTCATTTTTTAATTAAAAAAATTCAGTCACCTATTCATTATTATAGAAATATACCAAGATCTCTAAATATCAATGAGCGATCGAATGCGACTGCATAAAAATAAAGTATCCAATAATATTGATTAGTTTAATAGCAAATCTGCATTTTTGATTCAGTATATCATACTATGGTCTAAATCAAGCTAATTTCAGTAAGTTATAATCCTGGACAAATAGAAAACTTTTCACTACCCGTAGTAGTATTTTTAAAAGTGCTTCGAAAACTGAGGTCATTTTGCACAAATGGGTTCCAACCGAGAATCGAATCCGGGACCATTTTCAACAAAGGCGAACGTGCCCACTGGACTATCTGAGAGCCCCAACTTTTTGCTACTGGTTCACTTCCAAATTCTTTTCTTCTCTCGCTATTGCGTTTTCTATTTCAAAGAGGATTATTCACAAGCTGCGCAGTAAAAACAAGCAAATGGATGTATAGAATAAATCCTTTAAAAAGGGCTGATAAACTCGTATCTTGCACTTCGCTAAAAACTGTTCCACTCTACGGTAGGATAAAATTAAAAATCACTGCATTAATTGATTTAACAGGTGCTTGGTCTCGGTATTTTAAGAGTTTGAAAGAGCTAGCAAGCACTTTTATTTCGCGTAAACAAGGATTACAGGAGGACGACGACCTCTCTTAGACGCATTTCCCTCCTTTCAATATGCTCTGCTCCTTTACTTTTGCATTCTTCTTGAGTTAAATTCAGTTTCGGCCCTGAATTGTCTGTATGTTTCTTATGATGCGACCTTCCGCAGAAGAGATACTCAATGTAGAGTGGGAATGACTACGCGGAAGAAGTTATAGCACAGTGATATTTATTCATCCTATTAACGCGCAAGTTTAACAACGAAATTTAACCGAAAATATTTTCCTTATCTTTGGAATGAAAGCAGTGAGCATAACATTTTAATTTCTAAGTTTTAATCAAACTTAACCCCTTTAACTTCATCATCTTCATAATTCAAGGTTCTTTTATAATTCTAAGCGAGCACGGGCAATAAGAGAATCACACGGGGGAGTCTGTCAGAGCGAGAAACACTGCTGTCGAATGTGAAATCTCCTTTAAAAACCTGCTTGATCTACGTTGAGCTATCTCTAGGCTTGAGACTAATCCTACTCCCTGAGGATCCTAAATCGCACAGCAATATTTTACGAGAGACTGAATGAGGAAAAAGTACGCAATTTTTTATTCTCGATGGGCAATCCTTCAGAATTCTTTCGGCTAACCTCTGCTTCCCATTCGCCTTTCACATTACTCTACGAACATGCTCTTTGAAGAAAATACTACCACCGAGTGTAACCTTTAAGTATTTACGATGACTTAGGAACTCCAAAGCATATCCTGAGTTACGATATGATGCATGAGTAACTTTGGTGGAACGCGTGGAAGTCTAAGCCTGGCAATTCCTTATATTCAAATCGAACTGCCAATCTTTGTGCCATTTATAATTCATCATTCGTCCTAAAAACATCTTTTTCTTAAAAACTGTTTATGATTACTACATTCACTTCCTCCGATTAGGCTATACAAATATTCCTTGCGTCTAATCATTTGAACGCGCTAAGGTTTTGTAGTCTCCTACGGTGCACAAAAATGTGAATAAGATTAAGAATTCTTAAATATGTTTGTGTAGTATAATAATATAAGTATATTTTTTGTGTAGTATAGAATAGGGAGCAAAATCAAGGATCTATCAATACGTGTTCTCATATTGGCAGTTTTGATCAGTATTTGTAGTGTACCATATCTATTAAAAATCAGTTGGCTGTAAAAAGTTTGGATTATATTCATTCCTTAGAACTATCGAGTCATTGGTTGTATTTATTTTCATTGTAATTTAATCCGTTGCATGTCTTTTCTTAAACTCGTTTTCATAATTAGTTTTGTGCTAAATTTCCATTCATCATATTTACGGTCAAATGATTACTTTTATTACAAGAAATATCATTTCCATTTTTCTTTAACAGTTTTGTAGTAATGCAGTCTGCTGCCGATTATCTGGAGATTTATTACGCTTATTAATTCAAAGTCCCCTTTGATCGTACCAAACGGTGTTGTAACGCTGCCTCATTATTTAAATTCCAGTACTTGCTTCCAAATTTCAATTCCAATTTCCAAATTCCATTCCCTCGGTGGCCAGTCATTACTTGTACTTTGGTTTTTTGGTTTGAATCCCTTACCTATCGGTGGAAATTACGTCTATTTTTTTCCATTGAAATATTTGGGGGATTATTTTCTCTAAACTCACTAAAATTTGGTTCCCTTGTTATTTAGAATTTCAAGAAATTTCTACCACTTTTTTTGAAAAATCATATTTTCAAATCAAACTATCGCAGAACTTTAACTGTAAATTTACTGTACTGTAAAAGTATGGGGAGGACATTTAAGATAGTATATCAAATACTAATATGTATTCTAATATAATCCCGAACCAGTCGAAATCGTTTACGAGAACTAAGAAAATGTTTACACTACTGAACGGATATCATTTAATCCCTTCAGTTATTCTTCTCTCCCGAAGGTGGGAAGATAGTTGCCAACATACGTATTGAGAACAATACTTGCAAAGCGCGACCACTAAGAACGCTAACCACTGCTGGTTTGAATTTTTCAACGTTTACTTTGCTCGCAAACAGCAGCTTTTTGGATTTTCTCGATCTCTAATATTTTACCATAGCCGTGTTCCTTTTCCTTATGGGTCATTTAATCTCTGCTATCGGCTTACATTTGAAGTAAGTAACATTTTTAAAGTAGCCTATATTATACATAATAGACATTTTAAAACAACTTTCCGACGTTGAAATACGGAAGAAATGAGAATTTTGTGAAATCAAACGTTCATTCAATGATCCTTGCCTCATTTGTGACTTGACGGAGTTGCAGTTGAAGTTAGAAAGAATTATCCTTCCAAAAAATAGCGCAGGCTACACTGAAACTTTGCATTTATCGCTTCTCATAAACATTCATAACTTTTTGCGTTGAGAGATGAAATATTCTGTTTTTAGAATTAGGAGTAACTGGAAAGAAATATTTGTCATTCTATTCCACATTCAAGCCGGTTATGATATCTTTTGACTTTTTAAAAATCCATATATTCTACAAATTTGCAGAGCAAAATAGAGACGTCGCAGTTCATCGGATATCACTGTCATCATTGTTACAGGTATTTCCGCAAAAAAGATTATCCATGAATATTTCACCAATATGTTGACTGATTCAAACAAATTCGGAGCCCACGAAGGAAATGGATAAAAGTTAATTCTGAGTTAGGTTGACCCCTTAATATGTTCATATCCATACATTGATAGATTCGCATCCACAGTATTACCAAGTTCAATGCATAGACGAATTGATTCGTTAAGATATTTCTTGCTTTGAATATGCTTACCTTTGTGATAAAAAAGCCTATTAATTTTTTTATATTAAATCCGAAAATTGGCTGTTATAGAACAATAAAAGGGACGTAGTTTCAAGTCATATGGCGTTCAGTTAGATTTTTGAAGCAGGGTGTTTTCACGATTGTGATTCAGTTGAACACGAACATTATTAAGCATTTTTTCTTCTTAAATGTTCGCTTTCAGGAAAAAAGTAATTTCCAATAGTGATAACTCTTGAGTAGCTTTTCTAAAAAATTAGCTGTTTCTTAAAACTGGACCAAAAGGTTACAAAAGTCAAAATTTCTTTTGATGAAAGAGAGGCTTATCGAATTTCTCCTTTTGTTTTATTTTGTATGCAGAGCGGAAAGACTCAAATAGTTCTCTGATAAATGTATTTTTAAATCTGACTTTGCGAAATTTAATTATATTTCCCACTATTCTAGAATTATTTTGCCTCTGTAAAAGATTTGATTTACGTCTTTAAGTATTTTGAACTATTAGATGAACATTGATAAACTTATGTAATCCAAGTTTATTGGAATCATACCGAAAGTCTAATCGGTTGATAGTTCTCTTTAAGACAGAATCCGAAGACGTGCGTCCATTTCCATCACGGAGATCATGTTTGGAAAAAGAAAAAGATGCAGGAATTAACCATGGTTCTATCATTGGAAGAATAAAGCAGCTTCAGAAGTTTTTCCATAAAAATATCTGACAATATTATCACTTGTATTCAATTACCTTAACCTAGCGAATACGCTAGATAAGTGATCTAGCGTTATGTGAAACAGCGATGAGTGCAGCAACTAGCTAGAGATGTGTGAAATCATGGTAGATTGAAATTTCAAAAAGATTGACAATACTTTATATTTTTTATCGGAAATTAGAATCTCTCGTATATAGAATGAGCACATCCTATGCGATGGGTATTGGATATAGTGGTAAATGACATACGGCCCTGGTATACATGTGCGAAAGCCTCATGAAATGCATGCCTATTGGTAAATAAGGCTTTGACAGATTTTAAAGCGTTTTTAATCAGAATGAAATTCATTTATTCATTAAAAGATTTTAAATGCGAACCACGTAACGAGATATTCCGTCAAAATATTTCAACCTTTACCTTGGGTATAAGTTGCATAACATCGTGTATAATCGCAGAAAATTCAGAAATCTATTTGAAAGCTGAAAATCATTATATTTGTCGTTTTCTCGCACTTCCTCTAGTAAATTTATTATGTTAGTATTTCTAGGTACGATGTGATAAAGCCCATTTAGGTACATTTCCGCAGCATATGTACTCCTCGATATATATCTCAACCGAAATAGTAGTAATTGATTCGAATAACCCAAAGTTGGTCTTTGGCAGCGTTTTGAAGCTGTTTAGCGATGCAAAGGCCTCAAGAGAAAAGGGACGTGGTGAATGCATAGCTTCTGCGTTTCTATCATGCATTCCGCTTTCCAAAAGCAAGCCTCGGTTACATATTTTGAGCACGTGTGTGCTCGCCGACTTAATTGCTCCACAAGTTACGTTCCTTCCGGAATCTAACCACAGTTCACCAACTGAAGTGCTAATTGTCTCCCCTCAAACATCGGCATTAGTCGTTACAAGCCATATCGGGTGGGTGAAGACTGAGTTCTTCGCCGCGTAATTATTTAGTTTATTTAGCTCAGCTGAAAGCGACTCTATCCATAAAAATGAACGTGCGTTTTGAGAAATAGTTTCCGTTCTACGTAGTGATATGGCGTCGATCATGATTTCTGTTTCAAGGCGTCGAAATACTTTCATAAGCTAGTGGAAAGGGCATTTCAGAATCATAATTTTGAAAATAAAATCGTAAAGCGATTCCATGTCGTTTTACCCAAAGCGTTCTCCCAGAGGCCTTTTTCATAAAAGACAGTTAGCCCAAGGAAAGTTTGCCCAGGGAATTTTCACCCGCAGGCATTAAGCGAAAGACTTCTACCGTATGATGTTTTATCCAAGAGTCAGTTCACCAAAGAGATATTTTACCCATAGGATATTTCCCCGAGTGGAGGTTTCTGCTAATGATTTTTAGGATTTAGGAACCCTTTTGAAATAACACTTTGAGAAAACGCTGAAATCTAGGGTTTTAACAAATTAAATCTCAAAACTTAAAATAATTAACCACTGATTGTGATGAAATATGCTTCGGATATAACGTCCGCATACCCCACACTATACATTATTAAATTAATGCTTAGTAACATTAATACATTGTATTGTATTGTAAAGATACATACATTGTATTGTGTCTTTAAAAATGGTCAATACATTGTCAATGGTCATGGTGCTTATCGTGCAACTCTACCAATGACTTTCTGGCAAACCAGCGGAGGTTGTTTTATCTGCTTATTTTGGCTTTGGTTATTGACATAAATTCAGTTTACAATCGCTTCAGTGAATGTTCCCGTATGTACGTGCGCATGAAAAATTCACCAAAAATAACGAATTGGCAAATGTTTGCTTATTCGGTAATAACTGTAATAGTTATGGATTTATAGTTGAATTGGGGAACACATGGGAAATTTCTTTTCGTAACGATAAACATAGATCGGAATCATATTGAAAGGCGTACGGGTAATTTTCATGAAAACGTAAAATTATATTGCGAGATAATCCTTTCTATATGATCCTTCTAAGCTAAAATATGTTAGATTGTCGATTCCATTAAAAAAATGCTTGTAATTGGAATTGATAACCATCCTAGTCTTCTGTATTTAGCATTATTTCACCCAAGTCTGATCAAAGATGAATATGTTAATATGTTATATGTTAATTGATCATCGCCAGCAATAACCCCCCTCTCTCAGTACTGTCAATTGAAATAAGAGTTTTAATAGCTATTACACACTTCTACACAACTATAAGTGCTCCTTTCAGTTAACATTGTTGATATAGGTTGATCACTTTGCAGAATTCCTCAGCTGTAGCATGGTTCTCTTATTTAAGATCAATGGCTCTGAAAAGGTGTATTTATTATTTCAAGGTGAATAAACGGTGATGTTTGATGAGGAACAGTTATTCTCCTGTTTAAATAGTAGCTTGTCATAATTACATACCTAGTTTATTTATATTAATCTGAAATATTTAACCAATTATTTTGTTAATTTATGTCATCTTGAAATTCACCATATTACATTAAAGATTACAAAGTCAGCGGATTTAAATCATCACCTCATAGTTCAGAAACCGAGGGTCAAAAGAGGATTTCACACACAGGTTTCATTGCCCAAGTTGTCTGGCTCCGTTGTCATCGTGTTTCAGGGTTATATTTGCTTTGCGGCGTTCAACTGTTTTAAACTTAGTAACCAACTACAGCCAAACTTCTACTAAGGATCTGCTAGTTCCCCAAAGTTCGGTTAGCCGCCATTATCTTTCAACTACGGTCACCCAAGGCTGCTTTAAACCGTATTAGAACGCTTTTGTGGCAGTGGAATCAAAGGTGCTGTCTCCAGCCGTTGAAGAAAGAAGTTAGAATGAATTCTATTCATAATATATCGATAGTATTCAGTTTTATTAAGTAAGCGACGCATAGTAATCATGATCCTGCTACAAATCTTGTTGATTTTTGCACTAATTAACAGAAATGTGTCATTTAATTTACTTTTGTCTTGGTAATGGCCGTTATAATATGAAAGTTACGAAGTTGTGGTGAACAATTTCGTTCATCTTAGTTATCGTTATTTAATTCTGTAAAATAATGGCATTCATAGGGTCATATTGCTTTACTTAAGTGTATATTTTCTATTTGTAGCACTTTGGCAAAGAGAAGGAAGCAATGGAAGACTATCTCATTCCCCATCTTAAGCCTACTAAGCCTCACTCCCTCTCTAAAATTTATTTCAGTTAATGGCAAAGTGGATGAGTATCCAAACAGCCTTCGAGCTGATGGCTTCACTGAAAGATTACATTGGAGATTGGCTATGGCCTAAGTATAAAATTTCAAATTAAAATTGAATTGACTTTGTGATAACTCTCAAATTAACATCGATTTCATAAACTCCCTATAGAATATTTTTAGTTTAGAATTTAATTTAGAAACGAAGTAACATTTTTTTTCCCTGACAGATGGCAATAGGTTGTCTATCGTATATGCGATGATTCTGATTAAATATATTATGTAACTAATATAATTATTCATAAATACGTTTCAATCACGATGTTTTCTTTCGTGGTGTCTAATATATATGGCCTCCGGTTCTTAAGTCATTAATTTACTATGTCGTATCCTTGCATATATATCATATGCTCATAAGCTCTGTACCATCCATAAATAATTTTCATCGACTTCTCTCTTTCATTCGTTGAAATTTCTTTCGTTCACGATCTCATCTTCATTCTCATTCCTTACATTCGTGCAGCTTTTTCTCGCGAATTTCTTAATTTCTTTTGGAACATACCTTTAGAGACAGCGAGGAAGTCTGGTGTTGCAATAATAACCTCATATTGAATGCTCATAAATGTAGGACCCGACAAGTGTTCTATTCGGGAAATAGAAAAGGTACAGCGAAAGGCTAAACAATTTTTTAAAGAGTTAATAGTTACTTTAAATAGTTGTAACAAATCGGTAGATGTCGATAAGATTCTTTAATAGACAGTGCCACCCCGTAACTCTGAAGATGTTCTCTCAGTTCTTCACTCTATTTGAGAGCGAAATACATATTGGGCGAATCAACCGATTTTTGTTGGTTCTGGTGGGTTCTTTTACTATATGAACTCTGCTATCAGTGGTCGCTGTCGTCTTAACTCTAAAGAAAGTTTAACCTTATACTGTCTTTACTGATCAAAGTCAGAGAAGATAAGTTCTCGGGGGTCGTAAATATTATGCTTTCAGTCTGTTACAGAGAACAATCTGCTACATCGAAAACCAAGGAGAGATAAGCCACCAATAGTCGTTTCGAAAATTAATTTTTTTGTGGCCAACATCGCGAAATAGTCGAGTAAGGATATATAAAAAGTAGTTCTTTATTTCGCGGGAAATTGAGACTTGATAATCCCATCTTATAAGAGAATATGACAGTAAACAATGGTAGAAACACACGTGAAAATAAAGAGAATATGGTGTATGCAGCCCTAGCCACACTTCGAAGGGCGGCTTTCAAGGTACATTTGCAGGTCCTATATTATAATATCTTACACAAGTTTCGAACCGGAAAGCATTTTCTTAACGGTTGCTGTTTCATTATAGTAAATTTCAAGAAAATGCTCCGTCTTGCGCTTCATCCTCGACACATCGGAGCTTCGTGTGAAAAGTTGGTCTTATTTAAAATATATGTATATCAACTATAAAATATATATCAATTAAGAATATCGTCACAAATTGTTTCTTATGCCATACTGAAATACTCGGGGCACTACTGAAGCCTAATTCGACACGATCTTAATTCAAGGAGCCCAAATCGATTGCGCCAACAGTAATGCGTAAAATTTCTCGTGAATCGGCGACTGAGGGAGTGCGTAATTTGTTCCCTTCCTGAGACGCAGAAAGAAATGCCAGATGACCAGCTGCGCTTCTTGAAGTCCTCTTTCTTCTCTGAGGCGGACGTAAATGGAAGCGATCCTTTATTTTGGGGGACCACGTGCTTCTTTATCACGGACCGGTTTTCGGGCATGCTACTCGGGGGGAGCGGTAATTACATAGGCTTTCGCGAGGCAACTGCGCAGAACTGGAAGAGAGAGAGACTCGTTCCTGCATATTTGTTTGCGTTCCAAGCACCGATGTGCGACTCGTTATACCCATAGCTCATTTCATTCATTCGTGAAAAGAAGATCCATGAGAGGAATACTACACCAAATACTACTATTGGTAACACAGCCCGGCACACTATGATATAAAAAATATAATAAATAAAAAATTCAAAGTCATCTCATGGATTTCGAGAAAGATCACAATGATTGACGCTACGGTGTATATATATATAAGCGTCAAATTGAATACTATACTATTCTAAGAGCCATGTTGGCGTAGGGGCATAGGTGGTCGCTCCTCACGTAGTAATGTGGGATTTAATTTTCTTATCTCCCTTCATTCCTGTATATCTTTCGCCTTTTACTTAGCAAGGCAGCTGATCCACCCAGCATTTTAGGAGAGGTCCACTAGGATAGGTCCTACTAAAATAGATCGACTCAGTCTCCAAACATTTGCATGCAACAACGATGAAACTGGCTAAAATAGGTAGTAGAAGCGTAGTACTACCAACACGACGGTCATTCGTTTGAGGAAGTTCAAGCGACTTTTTCTCAGTAAAAGTAAAATCTAAATGAAATTTTATAAAGTTATTCGTCTCCTATTTCTTTCAAGCGTGAGACTTTTGGACCCTTTGGTCGTATTTGAAGATGGCGATGGGTACTCTTTGCTTAAAAGTTGGCATCATCGAGCACCGTATTGAATTCTAGTGGGGGAATTTCACCTAAGCTGCTTTTCTTACATCACTTTTTCTTGAATCCAGTTGAGTGATCCATTAAGACTAACTGCCCCATTATATCTCTCTTGATATACATACTCCATGGAGCGTTCAAGAATCTAGTTCGGTTTCTGTATTGCGAAAGTAATGACAACCATGTTGCGAAATCCGCTCTTATCAACCTTAGATCGCTTCTATTATTCAAAGAACGAGTTTCCGCTTTGGAATATCCTCCGCCTCTGTTCCCCCGAATGTTGCTTACGTTCTCTCCAAAATTGCTGCTCATAGATATGGGTCATCATCGTCTTAGGCCATTTTTCATGCTCGACAAACCTCAGCGTACTGAGAGATGAGATGCGCGTGAGAATGTTAACATAATGCCATTCACGTGGTCGTTTACAACAAAGTGCAACGAATTGCCTGTTTCCGCTCTCTTTAAAGAAAAACTACGCTGTAACTGAATATGCTGTCGAGTGCAATTGAAATACCGATTGTTTATGGTTAGATCTAGGAAGACATTAACTAAACTCAATCTCTCCCAGAAATGTTGTGTTGTAATGTTTGTTATTATGGCTTGTATGAATGTTTTCGGTAAATAACTTAATGGTTAAAGCAACCTACAAACAAACGGAAGATCCTGTTTATAGACCCGGTCCAATCCGTGTTTCTTCCATGCCCTTTTTCCTTGGGAATTTCCTAGGTGCACGCCTATATGTGCAAATTCACCTTTCACCTTTTCCCTTGCAATCATAAAAACATTTGAAAGCCTCGCCTTTGTTTCGATCGGACCCTGAAATAAATGACAGTTCGTAAGTAAACATATCCTTGGGAAAGAATATCCAACTAAGTGAGAGGGTAGCAAAAATACTCGGGAAAGTGCGAGAAATGCAAAAAACCTATCGCTACGTCACATAGAAGTTAGGAAGGAGTTTTGGTCAAAGGGGAGTATGACAAAGAATAGGACTTCGTGAGTCCTAAACTAATTGAAATAAGTAGAGTGATCCCAGAGTTCAAGAGGACTCGACTTTACGATAAAACATTAGAACCGTTAGGGTCATTCGTGAGCTGTAATCGAACTAGACGAAAACAGCTTTCCGTTAGAAACTTTTTCGCGTGTTTTTATTAGCCTGGAAAGGTAAGCACTCCTTGGAGCTTTGGAGGGATAGAGCGAAGACGGTTTTAATACAGTTGGAGGCGAATTGTTCAGGTGATCGTGGTAGACACACAAGCCCCCATCCATTCGTACCTATTTAATCCTTCCTCGCAAGTAAAATCCTCTCCTAAGGCACCTTTTAAACCGCACAACTTCATTTCATTGTCCAAGTCCCCACTCGATGAACCTGTCCCACCTTTTCCCACGTTTGTTTATTTTTTGTACTTGATAAGGATCGAAGGGGAGCCCCCTTCAACTCCCGTTCTCTTACGTGGTTCAAAGGGAAGCCACTAGCTTCTCTAAAGTTTCCACCTCTACTATTGTCTTGCGGTGGCCACTGGGAAGCGGGCATCCAGTTTGAAAAGGATTCATAAAAACGGACACCTAAACTTGAGATTCTCGGTTTTCTCCCGTCCCCACCCTACCCTTTCCAATACTTTACACTTCAGCAACACCGCTGGAGGGAGAGCCATGTATGAATTGTCACCATTTAGTTCCCTCTAAGGCCTGCAGAGGCTGCAAGTCTCCGGTCCAATTTACGGTCGTCACGTTCCATCAGTCCTCTCCAGCGTCTCCTAAACTCAGATAAGACCCCAATGACTCCACAAATACTAAAATGATCCAAGTCACAAAGGTTTGAGAAAAAATTCCACTCACTAAACAATTCATCGGTATAAAAGTTTAAATCACTTATGATATTTCACTTCCTTACTCCTTTGAATTTATCTAAAATCATTGCAATTTAAGAATAAGAGATTGATGTTTTCCTCGGGTAAATTTCTCCGTTCGTTTCATTACACTCAGATTCAGGAAAGAGCAATGCAATAGTCAGTTCTTTCTATAACCAAGAAAAATATATGCTTTAGATAATTTCACCCCAAGTATTATATCTGAAAAATCAATTTTTGCAGTTAAATTATGTTTTATGATTTATATATGTCTGCCAATTCTTCATCTCGAAGGCCGATATGAATCTCATCCTATCCACCAAGAGATGCAAACAGCTAATGCGTTGTAGTTTGCCCTTGCTTTCCTAAATTAGACACAATTTACGAGTGAAAAATGTCCAAGAGAGAGAAGTGCAGAGCTATTACCATAATACACTCTGTGTGGCATTCGATAGAGTGACGAAAATGAATATCACTACTCAGCCTCAGTTATATCTAGCTTTTATAATATCACATAAATATATTTTCTCAATCCTGTGCCGAAAGACAAGTGGGAACAATGTATTCATCTATATATTGTATTTTTTGCTTTTCTGCTGCCATATTTTGAAATTAGAATGTATTTAATTCGTCTCATGGCACAGAGTAGAGGGAAATTTATGTCTCATTTTCTTTGGACTCTCTAGTTTATGAATGCGATGCTATAAAGGCTACAGAGTTATGCTGTATAATACTTTATGGAATGCTACGAGAAGCGTTACTCATCAAATTATTGTGCTTCACTTACATAGACTAGTTCTACTCAAAGCAAACTGGCTAAAAGAGAAAAACAAGTACAATCTACCTCACTCCTCATCTTGCCTAATAAGCCTCTCTCCTATTTGCTAGCCAATGTTAGAGGGGATAAAGTTTCATTCAAACTTGTTATGAATGCTTTAGAGACATATATTTTAGCATTCTTAGCCTTTGCCTCCTGAATATTCTTCGATGACTGGCAGTGCCAAAATATGAAGAGGCAATAAGTTCTTTATTTTTTCATTTTTTGGGATATGTTATCCTTGGTACAGAATTTAATTCATAACCGCTGAGCAACCGCCCGCAGCTGCGGCACAATGAACTTTACATATTCATGCGATTCCCCAAATTGCGTACGGCAGGGGCACGTGAGCATAAATTAAGGCGATATAATGTCGTTAACCTCCCTCTCATAGAACCCTATGCTCTTCTCAAATGCCTTACTTTGTATTACGTAATCTCTTGCTCAAACTCAGCTTTTACGACGATCCTCTTTGACTGCGGGGTGGCGTTTTCCTGAGCGAGGCAAGAAAAGGAAGCTGAGCCGAATGAAGGGTTCCTATGGCGATAGACGTGGGATGCCAAATGCTATTCCGCGAGGTGGGAGTATTTTTATATTCTTTCCAAATGGCTTTGATGGGCGTGGTCGGGAGGGCATAGGAGCATGAATTGGACCTCTTTGGAAAGGGTGGATGCGAGATTGCGAGAGTTATGAGGAAGGAGTGGTACGAAGAATTGATTAGGGAGACGGTGAAATGCATGAGGTGGCGAAACGCAAGAAGAGAATATGCAGAAAGGAGAAGTGAGGTCGGGCGGGAAGATCGAGTTACAACGGAGTCGGCAGTTTGAAAAGGATCGACGTGAAACTGGGGAGCTGACGTAGTTACGATGCACTTCGGTTTAAGAGGGAAAAATTGGACGCAGTTTGGATGAGATACCTTACAAGTTAAAGGAGGGTTTAACTGGAAGCGATGGGCTCCCGGATGCGCTTGAGGTGAATGAATCCTGAATTAAGGCGGAAAGGTCAACGTTGAAGTAGGTTGCATTGGTTTTGACGGAGAGCGATCCACGAATCCACCGCATCCTCCCTGCTGAAAGGAATTTTATCAAGCATGATTATTCGTTAACTTCTCCGAAGTATCCTAAAAAATATAAATGTAATAGGAAAGGATAAATATTAACAGTCGATTTTAATATGCATTTGTTGAACTATGCTAGTACATATGCAGCAATAGCTTATAAAAATCAATGACATTTCTCAAGAACAATTTCTTCGGAACAAAAACATTTTTTATACTTTATTTTTACTTAAATTAATGTTTATTTTTCATATTTATATTTCAGACTAAACGTGTATAGAATATGAATGAAAATTATGGGTTTCATTTTAGTTTGAATCAATCCTACTTGAGCTAGTCAATTTTAATGTTCCTGTTCTGGTCACAAGACGAGTTATACCACTTTATGTCCTTAACTGCCGAGTCAACGTGTGCAAAAATTCGCCTATACCCAGGACTCTTAGTGCTGCCAATTCTGTTCTCAATCAAAATTTTGGCCTATTTGGCGATATGGTCGATTTTCCAGGAAGAGCGCTAAAAATACATTATGAGAATAAAATTCGTTAACAATTTTGCATGTGTATGATGAAATGGCAACTTATCAACTAGATTTCCTGTTCCGTTTTTTCATTTTATTAATTTGAAATTTTGTTGTCACATATTTTGTATTTAATTTCATTGAACTTATTTTTATATGATGCATTTATATATTTATATATACTCAGCTTAGTGGATCCTACCTGATTGGGTTAGAAAAATCCGTTAGATATGTTGAGAAATTCATTGAAAACATTGAAGTTTCAGTATATCATTAATTAAAGTATAATAATTGAGCAATAGATATCACATTATAGGTGTGATAAATATATTTATGATGATGCTATATCACGATATTTTATTAGTAATTATAATTATATTGTTTCCTCCTATATAATGATAATTGCACAAAACCTAATGAAAAAGCATAGAAAGAATCAAATTTTCCCTAATCTTCTTTATTTTCCTTTTTAACTTTTAATGCTAGTAATCCAATATAAATATTTAACAATCAAACTTATCCTATAATGTAATCCATATTCTCCAATTCTGTTATCCAAATTTAGCCTTCATTTACATGTTTTCGTGAGAGAGTTCATATTGCATTCGACGGAAGTCAATCTTAAAGGGAGATTTCTTCTATTGGCATCCAAAATTGGTCTCCTGTTGTAGGATCTCCACCTGGAAATAGCATCATAGCATTTTTTTTAGTAGTTATATTGTTAAAAGTGCTTCGACAGCTTAGGTCATTTCGCGCGTAGGCTCCCACCAGGAATCAAACCCGGGATCGCTTTCGCCGAAGTCGAACGCGTTGTCTACTTGGCTATCCGGGAGCCCTCGCATTTTTGTCCTCTGTTGTCGAGGATGATAAGGTAACGTGCAATATTTGCAGGTAACTTTATCCTTGAAGATGGAGTAAGTAATGCGTCCAAGAATAGGGCCTGCATACGCTACTCTGGAAATTGGGAGCAGATGTTATTAAAAATGGCGCGCTTATATTCTGGTGCTGAGTTTACAGTCTTCGTAGGTCACTGCCCCTGCATGTATATAAATTTTCATGTGCGTCACGGCCAACAAATGCTAATCGGTTTCGGAATTGGGTCGTCTGATTAATTTTGAAAGATATAATCGAAGTAACCCTTTTCGATGCCAAAGAATATTTGAGCAAAAATCTCATTTTTAAGTGTGGAAATATTCCAGCTTTTTAATTAGCTCTTAATCAGTTCATATATTTTGGAAGTCGGTTGTGTAATTATTAACGAGTTGGCCTAACAGCTCATTCGATTTCTTTCCTTTTTACATTTACATTAGTACCACGCAAGCCGCCGTATTGCAAGAGTTGTGAAAAAATGAAACCTATTAATAAGCAACATATGACTGGTATTCCTAATACTCTCAGGAAGAGCTATTCGTTCTCGCTAATCTCGTGAAATCAGACTTTGTACTTTTTCCAAAAGATTTCATTGTAGACACGACCAGATTTCAGCGAATGATCGCCATCACCAGGTAACATAACAAATACCGTAAGTGTAAGCTGCAATAAAATACTGTGGAAAAAGTGCAATGCCTCTTTTCCTTCAAACATGGAGTATTTCCGCAAAACATCACCAATGTCAATGAATTTAAGCCAATATCTATTAAAACTGAAATAAAAGGAGGAGAATGACATTTTGCCTGGCGACAGCACGGACCTGGGTCCATCAGAAACTTTTGGTGTTTCATGGAGAAGTTTGGACAATTTTGATGTTTATTATACTATTTCATTATAATCCGCTTCTTGTGACCAATACTGGGTAGACCAGTGACATCAAGAATTTCAAATTTATTAATACTGGCTTTTAAATCAATTCTTTTACATCAATACTTCATCTTCACGTCATGACTTCTTACATACATACTGATTTCGGAATAAAGAATAAATTCATGCGTTTGCTTCTAGGCATTAAAAAGATGTAATTAATGGTTCTCATTATTTCGAAAGAGTATTGCGGCCTTAATGTTCCGGATACCATAATATAAGGCCGACGATGGCATAACATGTGCAACGGAGGGCGCGATATGCTGAAAATGTCAAGGAACGAAGCGACTGAAATGGCGGAAACTCTTGTTTTAGAAAAATTCGCGGAACAAAAATCCTTTGAAGCCCCGATGAAAGGATAAGTACCATTTAGTAGACGATGCTTCCGCGCAGTCAAAAAAGTTCTTCGAATTAATTTGCTCAGTTTGTTTCGAATTCAACATCACCAAACAGAAGCTTTCACGAGGCACGGTTTTAATTCGCCGATTTGTATTTAAACAGGGCAAAAGAGAAAATCGAGAGAAGAGTCGGCGATTAAATTTAACAAAGAGAGAAAGGTTGAAGCCATTGAATGGTAACAAAGTGGGCGTTTGTACATCATTGGAAGTGGCTGCAGAGGACGGGAAGGTCGGGAGATGGCGTCGAGGTCGCTGACCGATCTTTAGAGAGCTCTTTTGTTTCCTGCGATTCGTGACTGATAACTCAATCCGTTTCATCTCATAAAATGCCTCGTAAACTTCAGGGAAATTTTTCCGGAATACATGTAATAAGATACGGAGTGCGCAGCAAGTCAACCGTTGCCATTGGGAGATGTTTTACGTGGGGGGAGAAGATGAAATTCGGTATTCATGTGATCTGCGGTCTTTGGCTTGTTTGCGGTGTACAGAAATATGTAATGTTCTAATTGCCGAAGAAACTTATTGTAACTACCGAATATGTTAACTTTAGGTCGATCCCATTTTTTGTCTTATCTAATGAATTAATTGGCCCTAGTGTTTACATAATTTCAACCTTTGTTCAGGTTAATTAAAGTATTCAACCCGAATCCCGACTAAAACCTCATCTCCTCTGACAATGGCTACCAAGAAGTAGGAGGCGTTGTAGGCAAGATGAGGAGTGAGGTAGTATGCCCTTGCTTTCCACACTTATCCGGAATATTATAGGTAGAAGTAGGTGAAGTTTAAGGTTTAGTTTTCACTTAAGTGAAACATGAATACTATTCGAGTACGATTTTTTTGTAGCATGTCATAAAGAGAAACTATCATTAATTCCATTAATCAGTACCGCTCATACATCAGTAGCTTTCACACCAGCATAGCCACAAGCGAGACTGAGACAAAAGTAAAAAAAAGATAGATAATTCTTTATCTTGAACCAAAGGAAAATGATACTACTACTCATCAGATTCCAGTGGATTATTTCCAGAAGTAAGTATATACATCAGTGTCGCAATGTGAATCAAGATTCGGGAAGTTGGCTTAATTCTATATATCGATTTATCGCTCATCGACAATTGGCGTATTTAATCCCAAGCTCTATTTTTCATATCTAGGACGCTAAATCAGGAGTTATTAAGCTTCATAATAACATAAAAGGACGGTCCATAATACCTCTTCTGTTTACTAGTCTACTCTAGACTTTTTCATTGAAAATTTTAATTTTCCCCGATATTACCTCGAAAATGCAAGTTACACTGTAATAATTTGCGGAAGAAATTACATGACTAGTTAGGAAGGTTGGCTTTTACCTGGTTGTCGTGTCCACCAAGTGCCGATAATTAAAGTCAACGTCTTTTAGAAGTAAAATTATGCAGCCACAAGTCTCCTACCTTGACAGCAAGCCAACAGTTTAACAATTTCGTGCGTCTAAAATCTATCCAAATAATAAAAAGTAATTAAAAGGTACAGCATGAAGTGATTAATCATTTCATATTGACAAATGAAGTTTTAGTTACCTACTTACGATGAATCTCGAGTGAGCTAAATTTTTAGAACCTCATTTCTCTGGCGTTATAATTAAAATAATTATCCTCAAAATACATTACAATTATTCAAATAGATGCCTCTGTTTTATTTACAAGATCTAGAGAATGAAGAAGTATTATTTACATTCACGAAGACGAAGACCTTACGGACGCTTTACAATCAATGCATCAACAGAGTAATACAACTGCTGGTTTTTTCCAACTTTCCAGAAAAGATTGCTCTAGACGAGAAAATACTCGAAAAATAATACTACTTGGTCTTTCGACTCGGATGCTTTATTGGCTGAAAATTCCCACTACGCGAGGCAAAAATACTCGTAGTCATTCAGCGTCTATATCTAAAATGTACCGTGAGTAGCAATTCGTCGACCTTAAGATTAATGTATCCTTTAAATGCTCAACCGTGTCGATTCACAAAACGCTACACGTATACCCTTCACGCTAGCGCTTCCATTGCCAAGGGCGAAGGGATCGAAATCACGGATAACCACGAGGCGATGGGACAAGTATGGGTACAATACCCACGGGAGTGGTAACGCAGCTACGCGATGGACACGGGCGGAGGATATTGAGGCGTGTAGGCGGAAGGAACGCGTGACGCTAGATAATTAGGATGCCTATCCAACGATATGGATACAAAAGGCAGATACGAGCCCCGAGCGAAAGATAGGAGCTGGTGGAGGCGTAGCAGAAAAGGGGAGATAATTTATCTCTGAGGGTGATTTTGAGTGTACTTGGAGCGAAATGTTTGAAGGATGGACAGATAGAAAATGGGATAACGAGGTACTGGAGGAGGAATAAGGCAGGTGAGTTATAAAGGGATGCAAGGAAAAAGGGTAATGATAAGGATCGTAGAGGTTTTTATGTAGATGTAGAGCTAAATGAACAAATAAGTATCTGGATACTCCGAGACTCGGAATTAATGCATTTGAAACAAAACATTGAGTCATATGAAAGTTCGAATTTTTAGTATTTATGATATACTTAGCGTCTATTACACATTCATTTGGTGTTTATTTATAACTAAATTTATAAACTCACGCTGACTCTCAACTGGGAATTAGAGAATTAAGATGTTATAGATAACATTTCATCTACTGGCCGAGTTATTCTATAAAATAGAAATCACTGGGTAATAAAATGGCTTAACCATTAATTATTTAGTAAATAATTGGTATTTATTTAACATTCTTCGTTTTTATATCGTATTTCAGTACATTTGGTATTTATTTATTTAATATAGATATGGAACTAAAAACTTCTGGAAAACGCCATGTATAACGAATAGTAATAAACAGAAATCATTCTGTGATAAAATAGGTAATGAAAAGGTTTATCAAATATTTTAAAAGGCTGGAACGCAAAAAAACAACGAACATTCTACCATCTCTATATTTTATCAAGAGCAGCTTACATATACTTCCTCTAATAGACTTGAAAAAGTATTAATATCGTATTAAAGATAAAAATTCTACACTAAAATTAGCTAACCATTACACTACACTCAGTATATTTTACCTTTATATGGAGGAATTAAATAGTCTTGGTTGTACAGTTTTAAATTCTTCTTAATTTGTAATCATGATCAAAAATTAATTTCCTTTTACTAAAAGCTATCATGTCTTTTTGACGTTAAACGTAAATTAATTTCACAGCTGGTTCCTCTGAAGAACGCAAATATCATCACGAATGTATTTAATAAAAGCTCTTATAAATACTGATGTTATGGAATGGTATTCCGAAAACGTTTTTTTCGACGATAAGCATGTAGTGACGAGCATTTTAATTGCAAAATCATTGCACATATATAGTCGAATCAGTAGTATTTTTTTCCATTCTTATCACTGAATTTACCTGCTCTGTTTAGAGTGTTGGGTGGGCGAGCAGTCACTCGGGGATCCATTCAAAGAATTCCTACGGAAAACCAACCGTCGGCGGAGCATCCGGCAACGGCAGATACCATGAAAAGGGCGTTTTAGGGATGGGCCATCCCTCGGCCGCTACGCAGGAGTGTGGGAAGGGAGGGAAGGTCGGTTAGAGGTCGTGCTCCATATGCTCTGCATATTCCCAGCACAAGTACCCACGGCGGAAATGCCATAGAGTTGATTGCCGTCCTAGTAATATTTGCGAATATGTCCCGTCGTAACACGGTACGCTACACTTGATATCACGAGATGGGGGTGTGATTTGCCACTTCGTGAATCCGGGGGAATCAAAGGGCACGCCTAGCCATTCACATTCTCGTTCCTTTTTCCCACCCGGGGAAGGTTACTAACCGGCGGATTCCCGTGTATGCCCTCGGAGACTCGGTCGGCATTGCACGATCCTTGACTCTTGCATTGTTTTCGAGGCAGAGCACCTACGAACACGGAAATATTCTCCGAAGATACCGGAGGTTATTACGTAGCGTTTCAGTTTTAATGCCCCGTGCTGGGAAGATTGAACTTAAAGGTAACATGTGGGGTACGGCGTTTCACTCTTTCCAGGGTCAAATTGCGAAGCCACGGAGTGGCGTATGTCTCATAGTTCATTTACCTGAGCGCCTACTTTACGAATGTTAAATTATAAAAATCCGCTCAGTTCTAGTACCTCAGATCTTTTTGGTGCGGTAAGGCTTATAGAGAGGTTTACTAATGCCAATGTGCAGTCATTGATAACGTATCGATAGGAATTTCTTTAGTACACAGAAAGTGCAAATATGTTTTCATTTTTTTCTCTTTCATCATGAAATACTACCGCGTAGTTGAGGTCAAAATTGTAAATTTTCTGCAGAAATATTTTCTCATTTTCTTCTCAACTTAAAGAGTAACATTTTATGACGAAATAGAGGATGATTTCTGAAAAATCAACAGTTAAAATTCATTGATCCTAGAAAAAAGAAAAAGAAATTCTTTCAATTGAAATGTAGTTGATTTTGGAAATTTTAGTAATTTTTTTTATTTCCTTTTTTATTTTATTAAAATAAATAATGTCAGAGTTATTGAATCTTCTACAATATAACGTTGCATTAGTATAAATAGGGCCGTGTACAATTCAAAGAAATAGGAAGTATCATGGTCTCCTTTGTATGTACTATTTTAGATATTAAAAAGACTACCTTGCTGAGATATAAACTTACAGTAGTTGCCACTCCTAATATCAATGTCAACATTCCAGGAGTACCTCTGCAAGACATGGCAGTTCGTTTAAGGCCGAGATAAAGCTCGTTTACTGTGGTGAATGAAACACTAAGGATGAAAAAACAGTCTTAAGGGGGTCAAATAAAATGTACGAAAAATGTGTTAATGCATCTGAAACTGACAAATTATTCAATGTTAGGAATACAAGTGTTGTCATAAAACGACGAAGATGATAGTAAAGAAATGACTTACCTCGATTAATTGGTTTTGTTCGTGTAAAATCTTCAGAGATGGAGAATTTTTGCGCACGGTACACACGGTAATTTTTGAAATGATGTGCGTCTCACGAGGACCAAACCTTAAACCAAACCTACAGTAAGCTATATTTTAAAGCTGTGGAGCGTGTTAGTATTTACGCGTTTAAGGGCGTGTATAATTTATGCTTCCATAAAATTTGCCTCTCGTTACTCACAAAGCCCGTTTTATGCCATCTTAGCCTAAGAGAGATATTAAAAGAACGGAAAGGAAATACTCAGGTGACGTGGATAGTGATTCTCTTGGACATAAGAACCTCCAGAATTTCAGGATGGAGAAGCCTTGGTCTCAAGAACATTTTGTCAATAGAAAAGTAATAAAGTCAAGCGGTGATAGGCTTGCTATGAATGAAAGATCATGGCAAAGGATGTTGAGTCAGGAATTTTTCATTGGAAAATTTGAGGCACTGAGAAAGAAATAGGTTACTTATAGTTGAAAGACAACTCAGATGTAAATACAATTCGACACGATTATCAGCAAAAAGAACAGTTTCATTGAATTTTTATTCTGATAAAGAATAAATTAACACACTTATACGCTTTACCACAGATTTTTTATTTTGTGACCATGGTTTCGACTCATCGAGTCATCTTCGGGCAGTCTTCTGAATTTTTATTACCAATATTCATGGCTGTTTTGTACTGTAGAAGTAGTATTATTAAAAGGGCTTCGACATCTAAGGTATGCACGTGGGCCGCCGCGGAGAATCGAATCCTGGACCGCTTTCATTGAAGTCGGACGTGTTGCCCACTTGGCTCTTCGGGATCCCTTTCGAACTGTATCTCAGCGGATTATTTAAGTAACCAAGAAATAAGATATGGCGTAAAACATTGACCTTTCATGGAAGGGATAAGGATGTCTTTGCTTGCTAAGGCGAGCACCTTGGCACCCATCGCGAGGTAAAGAATATTTGCTGGTCGTTTCTACCCAAAACGTATTTGGCTCTCAAAGAGAGCATCGTCAAGAGTGAAATTCACTTTTTACCCCTAATAATGCTCTCATTGAGAATGAAATACGTACTGGGTTGAATCGATCGATTTTTGATTGTTCTGGCGTGGTAATTGAATGTAATCTGTCATCAGCAGCTTGCTGGTGATGTTTCTACCAGATGTGGTCACACACTAAATTTTTCCAGCAATGAGAGAAGTATTGCAAATTATCTGCTGCTGCTTACGAGAGTGGCGTAAAATACCTGATTTTCTTTTCAACAGACGGTTAAATTAACCGGAAACTGTTAATTTTTGCCTATACATAATCCGAAGACAATTATTAAT
Organism: Ladona fulva; assembly: GCA_000376725.2. Taxonomy (NCBI): domain Eukaryota; kingdom Metazoa; phylum Arthropoda; class Insecta; order Odonata; family Libellulidae; genus Ladona; species Ladona fulva. The sequence continues at coordinate 233,165 of KZ308281.1, read as the reverse complement.
TTTTTTCTTGAGCTATCAAATTTCTAAATTACTTAATAGAAATGGGGAAAGAATTAAAGGAAAAGAAATGATTGATTGTAAGAAGTATAAACTTTACTTGGCATTACATGGTACTTGTAACCATCATGTTCATGCGTTTTACAGCTGAATACCAATAAATAAATCAAGAAAACACATTTTTATTAGGATTTACATAAAATATTCCACGAGAATTAAAAAAAAAAGATTTAACACTAACCTTTGTTTGATCTTATTTTACATAGGAATTGAGGTAAAGGTGTTAAATTTTGCACATTGAAGTTGTGTGGCTAAATTCACACTTGTTATTCCTTATTTTACATACTCTTTCTTTCAAGAATGAAAGCTTTTTCTAGAATATTACTTAGAAAATCACAGAAAACCATATATGTCTTACATTATCTTGAAGGGGGAACTTCTTGCTTCCAAATCCTCAAACCAAATCTACAGTTTTATAAACAATTCTATTCCTATATAGCACCATAAGTTGTTTTCTGTAATCTCTAAAAATAACCCTTTATTACCCAGTAAAAGTGTTTTTAATTGTAAATTGAAAGTGTCTGTTTTTACAAAAGGATATAGAAGTTTATTTAAAGTATTTGTATTCTTTTTTCTCTTTCCTTTATTTGCTTCATTTCTATTTTATTCCTCACTATATTTTGTTACATCATTTTCAGTTCCTATAAGTGTATTTAATAATAATTTTTTTGATACGTGCCTAAAAACTCGTCCTCTTTTTATCCAAAGCGATGGCAACCACTGCAAAAGACGTTCTTCAGGGGTCCCTTATTTCACGTGTTTTTTGTGTTCCTTATGTGCATGTACCATTGAGACAAGTGAAATAAATATGTTAATTAAATAACTAATTAATTATCTCTTAATGAAGAGGCAGAGGAAAACTATTATAAATTCGTCTTTAGGATTGAATGAATGCGAGAACTGTGCTTTGACGATTTCTGTAGTTGTAATTAATAGTTAACCTTTCCCTAAGATCTTTACCTTTCAATACTAACTAAAGATTTATTCGGGATAATACTGAAACGTTTGAGGAAACTGAATTTTCCTGGTCTGATAGTAGACTCCTAAACTCATCCCGCCCTTCATTCCTTTCTTTCAAACGACTGCCATTGTGTCTCCCTCTTCTTTGTGTAAGTCACGTGCACGTCACGTCCGGAAATTAATTATCGGAATCATGGAGAAGAAAATACGAAACATGCATCAGAAATCAAATGTGGGCACGTTTCAACAAGAATGTGCGTAGGAGTGGATAGCTTACTTGAGCGTAGGATAAGGGTTCCTTTGGCCTTGGGATTTGCTCTTGGAGAAGGAGATGGAAAGCCTTTCTATGTAAGGTAGTACACGATAAAAGTTTTCCTTCATTTCACTTCAACTCAGCGTTACTAAAATAGAATTCGTATCTGGTTCAGTAATAATCCCGCAAAGGTTATCATCTTGTCATTCAATACATTTAGAACTGACATTGACGAAATATACATTTAAGATTAAATTCTCCCATGAAGTTCTACAGAATGTTAAGGTAGTATATCCAGTGTGAGGATTCTGCGGATTTTATGACACATGTAGCCCATTCTGTCTATAAATGCGGCTTTCCGTGATTCAAGATAAGAATGGATATATTAGTATCAGCGCAGCAAATCGTAGCGGACCAAATCTCCGCGGACCAAATTTCCGGGTGCCTAGTATCAGATTGCCTTCTACCAGGATTTAATTAGCGGCTGAATTCGTTTTCCTTGTTACGACTTCGAAATATTTTAAAGTAGGCAATAATTCAGAGAATTAGGGCCTGAGGATTTCATATACGGCCTAACAGTCTCTTATGCAGCCGATTGGTAAATGTGGTCTTCCACTGAAAAAAAAAAAAAAATGGTTTCCCACTCCTGTGTTAAGCCACAGAGAAATCGTTACGTTAGTATTTCATTTTATTTTTATCTTTCTTACCCAAAATGCATAGTTCCATAAGTGACAGCAAAGCTATGTGCATTAATCATATCTAATCTGTTTTTACGTATATAAATATATGTCAAAATATGTATAAGCATACATAATTTGACTTTATGAAAGTTAAGCGACTGTGAAACAATTTTTATTTTCTAACTTATACTGCACGTAGCTTATCTTCCATCAAATAGTTACTAAACTGGAGAGCGTTTCTGTTTTTACTCATCTCTCTCATATTTCATTATTCCGCTGTATTCCTGATATTTCATTTCCTGTTTTTATTCCACACCCCAACTACTTTTCCAATCCTCCATGAAAAATATTCATGAGGTGGGAGCCACGGCGTGCCGCTTACTTGAGAGAGCAAATAAGTCTCTTCCTCTCCGATAAATACCCCTCAGTGTTTAACTACCTTCCCGGCTGTACCATTACTTAACTGTGGATTCCATCCCTCCAAAATTTCAAGTTTTTATTCATTAAATACTAAACTATTGCATCCCTCACTTTCAGGATCTCTTTCATTGCTGAGCAAACTAATTACAATATATTTTGATGAAAAATGTCCTTTTCGGTAATACTCGGAGATCAACAAATTGTCCTACAGGGTCTTCGTAGGTCGATCGCAATGTGTAGAGGAATTGGTAGGTTAATAATACCTTTCGTTTCCTCCAGTACATACCAGTTTTCCATTCCTACTTATTCCGTTGTTACTATCCAGAAATTTATATCTTAACGGCTCATAAACGAAACCTGTTTCGTTGTGTTAAAATATATTTCGGTTTTTAAATCTTTAGCGTTGACCACATGTCTAGAATAACACTGTTTATCAAAATACCTAAAACACACCAGTCCAGTCAACATATCATTTAATCATTTTCTCTAATGAGATAAAATAAAAAGGTGTGTTACTGCTTACATATTTTGAAGATGGGGTAATTTATCTTCCTTTGTTTAGAGAGGGGAGAACTTTTTGTATATTTTGGCCATTTTTGTTAACGGCTGTTATAATGTGAAATATACCAACAGTAAATAATAATACACAATGGCATCCATCCTGCCCACTCACTGTGTTGCGATTTTCTGGACTCATCCCCTTTTATAGTTTTGGCTCATTGAGGATAGGAATGGCATTATTCCTCATTCCACATATTGACTCCTTTTTTCCTCTCTCAAGGAATATCAGAAAATGTAGGATACATTAAAGATCCAATCAACATTCTCGAAAATAATAAAAAAAATACTCTGTAGACGGAGATTATCAAATAACCATTACCAAATAATCCAGATTATTTCAAATTCCCTGTATTCCGAAGTGATGAAAGTATTTTTTAAACTGGTGCGTGAATTTTTCCCCTTTAACCAATTGAAAAAATATTTCAGAATTTCGAATTCGAAACGCCCTTAAATTAACTAAGAATCCCCAGACAATTTTCAATGAGAAATTCTCCAATATAATTTTTTATTACGTAATATCTATACTCCGTACCTATACTACGTAATATAAGCACATCTCGGTGACTGTCACCGAGATGTTCTTTCGTAGAGGTGACCTTGAACCTCTTTGGTTCAGGGTCACCTCGGTATTCGTAAGCGGGTTTGGTCACCCTGATCGTTCAAACATCGTGACCAAAGAAAAGTAAACGCACCTTATAAAGACCTCAGGATTAAAAGCCACTTTCATTCCCTCATCCAAAGAAGATAGGACAACCCAAAAGGAAGCTTGAAGGTAGGAAAAGAAGAGAATGCAGGGCTGGGTAGGTAGGTGCTAAGAGTCGGCACCGATGAAAAAGGCGAGAGGCTTTGAGAAGGGGAAAAAAGCCCTTCCGAATTAACGCACAGGTGAAACTAAAATAAAAATCGGGAACGAGAGGAAAAAAGGAAGACAGCTCTTCCGGCCGAGGGAAAGGGAGCGAGGAGGCGGGATGTGGAAAAAGAGCAAACTCATAATGGACAAATTACGACCATAAATAATTTAAGCGGAGAAAATAAGGAGGAAAAAAGTCGGGGCGCTGAGGAATATCCGAGCCCTGAAAACGAGGGAATGTTCCCTGAGCAGTTTCGTGTTGTTTGGGGATAAAATTCTCGGATCTTTCCCTCGTCCATTTCCACGCTTCTCCCTCTCGTTTTGCTGGCCGCCGGAAATGACTCGCCGTGTGCAAAGGCACGAAGCATTTTCACCGACTTATCTCCTCTGTCACTCTTCCCTCTATCTCACGTAATCGCGGTTCGAAATTCTCATTACGTCATCCATCCCTCCGCCCTCTGTTTAGTTTTTTAGCTTTGTTCTCCCGGTGAAAGGAAATGCTTACTTAAATTCCCCCACTAGGTGTACGAACGACGCTCAAGTAACTTTGGAAAATTACGGTGTACCGCTCTGCGCCGAGTTTACATCATTAATAGGATCAGGCTATGGGATTGTAGCGAAAACTGAGATATTTGTACCTGGGGAGGGGGTAATCTTTCGTGAGAATCAAATTTCGGAACTTGTGCGATGCTCTTAGAAGTAAACTCTTTCCTCCAATTGGTCGAGACGCAGTCGGGAGGATAAATTATTCCAGAAACGGTGCCTAAATGAATAAATCGAGATGTTTGCCGTGGGTTGAGCGAAAAAAAGCAGTCCTCAGAAAACTCAACGCTGCTTTAAGCGTTTTAATTGTTCTAGGTTTAATACATTTTCTGCGTACATTCAACTACGATTAACTTATAGTTTTTCTTACTGATTTATTAAATGAGAAAAAAATTATCAGCTGCTATTCATCGTCTTACATCACGGGCCTTCGCTAGTTTAATTCGGAAACGAAAATTATCTTTAGTGAAGAAACGTGGCCCATTTAAACTCGCGTATTTTGAAGATTAATAAAAAGATTATAAAAGCTAAGGGAAATTTATATTTATATAAACAGAAGAATGCCATGCAATTAGATACCATACCACCGAGAGGACAATTTTTACAAGCTAGATCAGTGACCCTTAGTTGCTGCGATATCACCCATCTGAAGGTGTTTTGGAAAACATGGAGCTCGCTGGCATGGAAGAGGGTATTAAGGTTCTTGTTTGTTGAAATACTTAAACAGCAAAATCAACCAATTACAAAAGTGAAAAATGAAGAATGAACTCTGTTTACGCTAATATGATCAAAGAATAAGACGTACCTGATTATATTCAATCGTATTTCTCTCAGCTCCAAAATATAGGTCTCTGGTTAAGCTTTTATTTTTTCATTGAAATGTTTTTGGAACTATTTTTAAATCCATTTCGTTTGAGAAAATGTGATTCTAAGCCAAGGCGTTCACAGACACAATGCTTTAGTACCCATAGAAGGGACAACTTATCCGATAACATTTTCTGTCCATTTTACGTAAATTTTATTCACCCTAGATGGATGCAAAATAGCATGATCGATAACCATTTGAGTAGAGCGAAAATTGCGTTGTAAAATGGGCATCACTTAAGTAACTGAAAGATTCTCTGCCAAAAAATATGGTCGTTTATTTTTGCATATCTTTGCAATGTAATCAGTTTGATGTAACATTTTTCCAGCAGCCAAGTGCTCGGTAGGCTTTGTTATGTTCTTTGGTATTTTCTTCGACACAACTAACATTGTATTATTAATAACTATCGGTATTGAGAGACTTTCTGTTAGAGATACATTATGGATATCCGTACAATTTAAAATCACAGTATGTATAGCTGCTGCACATACAGTTTACAAGTAAGTTGAAAGCCTTATATTTGGGTTAATTTTATCTCTGTTTGCTTTTTGTAAGAATGTTTATAAAAAAACCTCACATTTAAATTGTAACCTTTTCTTCTTCATCTACATTTGACCTCGTAGCATATATCGAATTCTCCGTCTTTATTTGATCCTCACTAACCTCACCCTATATCTTTTCCACAATCTCTTCTTATTTCCCTTTCACCACGATAAAGAATGTTTGGCTGTACGTTGGATGCATGCATTTTGCTCGCTCCGAAATTCGCCTGGAATAAGATCCGTAGGCGAGAATAAAGAGAAGGGATAGATTAAGATGTTAAGGAGATAAAAGAAATGGAGAAGAAAGGGAGATGGATGATGAGAGATGGAGAGATCTATTTCTGGGGAGGAAAAACCCAAAAGTGCTAGGAGGGAAATGTGTTCTGAGATAGGAGATAGGGATGAAGGTGGATAGGGACAAAAGATACAAGTAGAGACAACACATGATTTATGCAGCATTTGCTAATAAAGAAAAACATATTTCTGAGGGTTTAACTCAATAATGCTGTAAATATGATATCAGCCAAGTGAGATAGGCAAGTGAAAAAAGGTTTATTATAACCACGAGATAAAAGTGCAATTACATATTCACAACAAAACATTTATCGTTAAAAAATATCAAACCTCTCCTTAGTTTTGACTGACGAAACGCTTGGAACATTCCATTATACTTCGGCCGGCACAAGTAGCGCCTCTGCGGTCAGAATATTTAACTACTCTTTTGAGAAACCGCGGTTTTTATGACTGGATGTTGTGATGGGTTTATGTATAGAGACATTCCAATACAATTTGCAACTTTATCAACAACTTTCCGCCCCAACTCAACGCAAAGGAATAATGAGTAAATAAACCTTGTTACAAACCAATGTGAACATGTTACGAGTCGTAGTGCTTGGTTATAATAAAAATTATCAAAAGTTGGCGAGAACTTGAACACTTTTGAAATTTGGTTAGCTATGCAAGAAGATAAGTAAATTAAAAGAAAGTATTTCACATTCTTTCCACTCATTTTTCACCATCATTTTCATAAGAAACAATTTGATTTTTTTATTTGCTTTTAGCTTTTAAGATGCGATTACCATTTATTGAGGTGAAATATAGAAGAAAACTTAACTGTACCTTTCATCTACATATGTACCATGTAAGCCGCGTTTCGGTGTGTAGCAGGGGGGAACTTTCAGTAAAATTCGTATGATTTTATTTCATTTTGGAAACGATAGGAAATTCTAGTTTCAAGTATTCTGCGATGACCTCCTGAGAAATGTTTATATAACTTTTATTGTAAGACGAGAGTACTCGTGCAAAATTAACAAGAAGTCACAATATGCGAGAAAATATCCTACACCGGCAATTTGATAATGTTTGGAAATAAAATTTACAACCGAACGAATTTTTCACTCTAGGAGATTTATAATTCACACAAGATAATTCCTGGTATTTCATGGGTGTATTTTTTTCCGTCTTATATAAAAAAGCCATGTCATTTAGCAGGTTTTTCTTAACATTCTAAATGCATCCTGCGAAATGTGTAGCGAAATATTTCCATTTGAATGATGAATATTTCAGTTTTTCCTCCTACCTATCTTAATGAATGGGATATTTTTCATCGGTCCTTTGAAACAAGATAAAATAAGTATCCTCCATTCACTTTCACCTCCATCTTGCTCATAATTAATAATTTGAAGGCTATTGAGGCCTTCATTCTCTTATATATAAGTATTATTATTGGATACTTATCGATTGGTTATTTTCACCAGTTTAAAATTAACGTTGCCCAACCAAACAACTAATACATGAGAATGAGTCTAAAAGAGTTATTACACTTAGTAATGCGAATCGGATTGAAGAATGTAATCGTGAGGCCAAATTACTTTCAAAGATGGCTTTTTTCTCCCCCATCGTAGTTATACTGTATTTCTTTATTGTATGTAATGAAAAGAGTCATTCATAGGGTCATGCTGCTGGGTTTCAGTGGACATTTTCCTCTCATACGAGGTCCTTCAAGTGCTTAGGTCTCCACATTTTCTTTTCGAAATAGTACATACTCAGGAAAGTTGAAACTTTCGATAAATATCCGATAACAAATTTTATAAAATGTCGTCGCCAAGGTCCCATGGCTGCTTCTTTATGATATTATACCCACTAGAAAACAGCTGGTAAATCAAGGTACGTTCAAGTTCTAAGGTCTCCTACTTTTTATTGGGAGTAAATAGAAAGAGGCGTTTGATTTTAAAAGATGTGACCAGATAATTTTATCCGGAAATTTATTTCTGAATTTATAGCATAGATGGTAACACCATTCCGTGTGTAAATATTGGAAGACCTTAGCACTTGAACGCATTTTGTTGCACACTGGTTCAGCGATGAAAGTAGAAGCAAAGTATCTCAGTACTCATCTTGCTTAGTAGGCCTCATTCCCTCTCCAGGCCTCTGCGTACATAACGGTTTGAGGACAAAGGTGGAAGTTCTAGCCTCCGAGCTCAACGTTGTGCAGAGAAGGAATCCTACAGAAAACAGTACTCGTGTTTCGGTGCCTGCATGTTTAGGAACGAAAGGAGGAAATAGGATAGGGAAGATTGGTGAAGAAAAGGAGGACGAGGAATGAATTAGGCTGAGAGAAAGTAAGATTGGACAGGTGGATGTGAGAAAGAGAGAGTAATGGAAAGGGCGGGCAGGGAGAGCTTGTTTGGTGGGTGGAGGGCCGTGAAAAGGCTTTTTTGGTGGACAAAAGGATCCATGGCAGTCTTCATATTGACGACACGGCATTTCTATCAGAGCGTCTTTTCAACGCCCGATTTTTTTATTCTAGTGATTGGCTGCCTCTACACCCACTACTTTCCCCCTACCATTTCATTGTCCCCGATCTACTGCTGCCATCTGTCTCTGTGAGAAAGTTCTGCGGAAGGCGCTCCCTTATACATTTTTTCGGGTGTGGAACGGGATAGGAATTTAACGGCCAAACCGCTTTTTGCCCTTCTCAATCGCATCCGATCTCTTCTAATATCGGCTCCTTTCGCTGGAAAACCTTTAAAAAAAGAATGGGTTTTTCTCACCCCGTAGTTAGCTTATCTAGATGAGCGCGGAAAATGCTTTCCGACGGGTAATCCTTTCTCCGCGTTGTTCTTCTGCGATCGGAGCGGAAAGGAGTTTTTGTCTGTGGACGGTCGTCGGTGTTGCGCGGGATAATTTGGCATTATGACCGGGGTGTTCTGTTTCAGAAGAATAAAGGTGTAGGTCGTAGCAGTTAAAATGTGAGGTACCAGATAGTCCTTTATTCCCAAAGAGACTGACCATGCATCCAGTTTTTTCCCATAATAGTAACACTTACCATCTTGCTGTTACTTCGTAGTTGTCAATGAATGTGTCAATGCCATTTCTTTTGCTTCCTGGTAACTTTTCACACCCTTTATTTGATCTAACGATTTCTTTCTTTGTCTTCCTCTCTGCTTTTTTCCTTTGTATTCTACCCTCAATTACATTCTTTGGCAATCCCTTTCTTCTCAACTACCAACCCAGCCACTTCATCTGTCGACCTTTAATAACTTCAGTTAAAACCCTCTCCTCCCCGACCATCTCTAGCTCCTATATGTTTGTTTTACTATCGACCCAACTTACTTTTTCCATTCTACGCCACCCAACATCCTAATGTTTTGATTTCCCCCTTTCGTAAGCTCCCCCTTTCACTCCCATACAGAAGAACATTCCACATCAAAGATTTTACCAATCTTTTCCTGATCTTTTATCGAGACGTTTTGTCATCTGTTCCCTGCGCTTCGCCAAAGCTTCTTTGCTCTTATCTTACCTTATGTAAAACACAATAACATAACGCTTCGTATTAGCAATTAAAAACAATTTTTTTATTTGCGTAAATGATGATTATATTGGAAATGAAAGGAAAAGTTCGGATTATCCGTGTTTTGAGATTATTTGCGCATTCTCCCCCCCTCGGATAATTGAGCGTTAAGTTTACAATACTCGTATTTCATGCGTAAGAGAGAAAAAGCTGTGGCACGGTAACCATCTTAGTTAGGCACTATTTCTCCGAAAACCATCTGTCTCTGAAGGCATCTGTCAGAACAGTTGTAAAGCATAAACTTACAGCACTGGATCATTCAAAACAATTTAATGTATTACGGTGTTAGGCTTTAACATTGCTTCATTAACGTGACATTTTTGCTGTGGTGGAGTTAGGGTAATTAATCCTACTATACAGTCCACTCATAACAAATTTGACTATATCTTTCGGGTTTCCCAAGTAGCTGCTCATGACGCAGCCTTCCTCGCGTACTTTTCCGTTTTCGAATTACGTTGCGTTCAACATTTACTCCCTGCATCTCTTATGCAGGGAGGAATAATGAAACATCGTGACTCTGCAACGGAGCGATTTTTCGCGTTATCTCCCACTACGTGACGCAAGGAATTTTTTGCAAGATTTTCCTCTAAGCGGAGGTTTTTCAGAAGAAAAAGGTAAATTACTCCGCTGAAGGTAATCCCGGATTTCTGCTTCGGTTGCCCATTTGGAATTACGTGCTGCCCTGGAAATGAGCTTAGAAGGATGTAGTAAGCCACTTCGTGCTTCCGCCAGGCGCTCCATTGTGTGCCCGTTGTAACGCAGTCTAAACGTGCTTGAGCTCTTTCGTCTCCAGACATTTCAAGAATTTTCTTTTACTGTTCCGCTCGGAAGAAATCACGTAAAAATGGCGCGCTCCAATTAACTGCTGCAGGTTTGCCTACAAGGATTTCCATTTAATTTCTTCCCAGCTTTTCTTTAGTTCGTGAGGTGCTTAGACGAAATCAAATGCTTACGCAAACGTAGTTAAGCATCGCTGCAACTGGATTTCATAATATATTTAGTACACTTGTGTCTGAAATACAAATAGAGAAAATACATCTTTCTTTCCCTTAAATCCTACTCTGGATAACGGCTGTCATATTGTGATAATTCGTACATTTCGGTTTCCTCTCATTGAGTGCAACGAAATGTGTCACTCATAGGGTCACTGTTTCACATTTGTGCGACATTCTACAATCAACTGGGTATTTAAGCGTTTCGGAATTTTCGTTTTTTGGAGTTGATAATGTAAATCTGGACGAATAACAGAAAACTGGAACATCTGGACACCCTGGTGCAGCAGGGAAGTGGCTCTGAATGGGATGAAGAGATTTTGCCTTCAATTCATAACATTCTCATAATTTCTTTGTTGAATACATTTCAATTAAGTAGTAACTCTTGTTAAAGTACTTATAGTTCACAAGTACGTATTTATTAGCTTTCGAAATTGTTTGAGCAAATAATGATTGCATTCGAAGATATTTCGGAAGCGTTATAGTTATTACTGTACGACTTCAAGGGTCGTTACTTTTCCAGAAAGTATCTTTTTCTATCGGTAAAACCGATCCATTTTTATTGGAAGTCCACTCATTTTTATAGCCAAGTTCAAGAATAGCTTTTTTATCATTCAGTATTATTCGAAAACATTATTGCCACTGAAAGGACTGGGAAATAGCTGAACTAATAGTTAACTCGTTGACCTTTATATCTCTCAGCCTCCATTTCTCAATGAACCGAATCCTTTAAAAAAATTGGAATTGTAGCGCAGATAAGCTCCTCAGTATTACTTTAGGACTTAATAGAGGACATTTTCTGCTAGGTTATAGAAGTCGTTACTTCAATACTCGGTAGTAATGTTTCTGCCTCATTACTATTCACAGGAGTACCGTCATATATAAAATGTACGGTATAACAGAAGCAACTTTACCAATGCATAAGATTAATCTAAACTACTACGAAGTTAACGTTTCCAGAAATCGAAATGATAGAGGTTCCGCCTTCCATTTACCCCTGGAAATTTTTCAATAAATTCTTTTCTTTTACAGATTTGAATCCCTGTTTTCAAGTTAGCGTAAAACGCCATAGCAACATTCCGATTTGCAAATTCATTACAACTCCCTGAGATAAATATATATAAATATGATTGGTGCGGCAACTTCATCAAAGTATTTACTATTTGGTCAAAAGAGTAATATATCACTTCCCATAATACTAGAAATATTGCTGGATAAAATTACGCTTTTCAAAACTTTGTATATAAGATAAGTAAAATTCATTATTAAATCAATTCTGCGCCTGAACGAAGAACGCACTACAAATCATGTGTACAAATCTTTTAAGTAACGTAAGTATTGCTGTATCATCAGGTAACAGTTTGTCTATTGGTAGTTTTATCAAGAGGTTAGGTAGGAATTACCATGATAATATATCTCAATACCACAAGGTTATTATTGTAATGTTATTGTGAACTTAACCCTTCACTCAATTTCCTTTACCATTACGCTCTTGATGTATTGCTTGGATTTTTAACAAAAATAAGTAGATAAGGTTAGTAAGCTTTTTAGATCCTTTAATCTGTATTCTATAACTCTTAAGATGTAATATACAGTAAATAGTTCCATATTGATAAAAGCGAAACCAGAAATAGTGGTGTCCGCCTACCTAAACCGCATCAAGCATAGAGATGTAAAGAGCATCCTACTCAGGAGATCACTTAGGCTTAAGAGAACAACTTTTGAGTCTAGTGAAGCTCTCGGAACAAATGCGTTACCTCAACGCCTTACATTACTAGCTGCTTCTCCAAATATCTTCGGGGAATACGTTAAAGGTACACTTAATAGACGATACGATACCTGATCATTTAATTGCGAACCTCGTCCTGAAGCATAATGAATTGAAACAAAACGTTTGTATAACAAAGCCAGAGAAAAATAGATTGAAATTACTTATCACCTCGACCCCTTATAATGGAGTTGATAAGGCATAAGGTTTAAAATAACAGTAGGGTATATTTACATAATTGGTCCGCTGATTGAGGGAGACCCAGACTTATATAACCTTTGTGTTCACGATAATCGTTTAAATAAAATAAAATATAATGTAATATCTAAGCAAGCAAAATTTGTTTTAAAATATTCCTGCTATCAAAATTTTTATTCATTTGTAACTATTTTCACTATCTAAGCTGTTTCCGGAAAATAATACCAAACATCATATGTCTTTACTACGCTTATCAACATGATTTTTCTTCCTTATACACATTTCACATTGCTACTTCATTTTAACAATGTCACCGCACTATTTGTTACGGTTAGATGTAAGAAGAGAATTGAAGGGCTTAGTGAAAAAAGGGGGTATCCCACATTTTGGTCGGAAATGAAGTAACTGCATAATGAGTAACTTAATACTGTATACTATTTATTTCTTCCGCCATTAGGCTGCTAGATAGCCCTAATTTTAAAGAAAAAATTAAAATTTCGAAAGATGTTTTCCGTGGTTTATGTAATTTGAGTGGAATAAGGGGGCTATCCCGCATCTTGTTGAATCCTATATCTAATGAGCTTAAAAGAATAATCACACAAATGAACGTAAAATGCCAGCGACATGAAGTGTAATAAACAATTCATCAGGAATGTTGAAATTAAACTTTAAATTTTAAGTATTTTAAGTATTTATGTTGGTTCCATATTGTTTCAGTTGCCCCTCAAGGTACTTCAAGTGAAAGACTATCTTTATGTACTCCAAAAATGAACAGACGAGGAAAACATCACCGCAAACCTCATGTATGCAAAGAAGAAGATGTAAAGCTTCCTGAAAAACATATCAGACTGTTCGAAGTACAATTCACATGACTCCCTTACAGAAAACCCAAACAGGCAGTATATGTTAAGTGTCAGATCGGTTGAGGAAATGCATCGCTTGTATGTCACGCACTGTAATGAGGCTGAAACTAATCCTTTAAAACCACATAAGCATAGACATACTTTTAATAACTATTTCAATATTGGTTTTGAATTTCCACGAAGTGAAATATGTAAAGTAAGCGACAAAGCTGCAAATATCTCCCTANTCAGCAGAATCATGCACCAATTTTCCTCATTGTTTTTTTTTATAAGTTAATATGGCTCACAGATAAAGAATTGCCTGTGAAGAAGACACCGAAATTTCCTCTCAAATTGGTCAATAAAGGCGAAAATGCGACGTATCGGTCCAAGTGAGTGTATTGTGCGTGCACCCGAGAAAGTAAATCCTGCAGGAGAGCGTAGAAATAAAAAAGCGACACCTGTCCCTCTTTGTTTTTAACGCCTTGAAGCGATGCTTTGCTATCACTTGGCAAACTGGACTTTCACTCTCACGGTTCATTCCACGTTTAAAAAACGCCTCGCACATCTCCCTCTCCATCGTCCCTCTCTCCCGCAGATTTCCACCCACTCTCCTCTCCGTTTTCCTCCCAGTTCTTTCCTTCTCTTTCATCTACGGCGTCGAAACCAATTGCGTTAGAACAGTTCTCTGTCTAGAAAGGCATTATAAAAGTTTTTATGCATGAGATGAGATCGCAATAGGCACTGAAGTGTTTTCATTGGTTTCCTTTTTTATTAGATACATATGTCTCTGCTTCCTCTCAATGAAAGATGTTACTAAGTTATTTAAAGCAGGCATGATAAAACATAGAGTAAACTAAAAAGATTTAATTATGTTAAACCATAAAAGAAACTAAGAGCATGGCTCGGTCTCGATGCCTTGCATCTACAAGTTTAGTAGAAATGAATCAATTTATCCCAAGGAAGAATGGACTTGAAAAAAGTCTGACGGGACCGGGAATCGAACCCGTGTCTCCCAATTGCCGGTCGGGTGTTCTGTCCGTTGAGGTATTCCGGCAGAACATTTCTCCAAGCCATTTGGGAAATCTGCCGGGATAGCTCAACGGACAGAGCACCCGACCGGCAATTGGGAGACCCGGGTTCGATTCCCGGTCCCGTCAGACTTTTTCCGAGTCCATTCTTCCTTGGGATTTTTCCTGGGTGCGCACCATCTTGCGCAAAATCACCCTTGCCCGTTTTCCTGAATCAATTTATATTTATTTATGTAACTTTGTTTTTAAACGAAATGACACCAAGCTAAGGCCCATGCGATCGATAACGCGCATGATATTTGTTACAAATGGGCGATCGATGTCCTCAGAAGTTTTCGCTTTATCGAAACACATGCGTATGCCTTATGATGTGAAAGAGTATATAAGGTAAACCTCGATATACCTCTGTCTGTGCTGAATTTACGGAATCTACATATGAAAAATGTTGCCTGTGTCAAATGTTTCTCTGATTTATCCGTCTGATTGCTTTGTTTCTCACGATTATACAAATGTATTTAAATAGCAACTCTAAGGAAAACGGTCACGTTCCATTGAAATCGCTCAATTATAAACCTTTGAGAGTATGGCAAAGAGTGATAACATAAAATAATATTTCGAAGGAACTGGACAGGAGAGAATATTTTGAGATTCTATAATATTAGGTAGATATATTTGGCATGTATTGTACTGAATAGTAAAAGAAGCAAGACAGGATAGCAATACCATTTATAATACTTGCAGGAATTAAGAGATCGGTAATCCGAGAGAAAATTATAAACATGGTTATTCTCAGTCTACCAAAGGAGTTCTTCACTTTATCTTAACTATTAACGTTGACTTCCTTCCTTATTTCCTGTTTGTTTCACTTTTAAAATCAGTTACTGGTTACCGTTATTACGTCAAAATCCGAGAGGTAAGGGAGCAACTTTCTTTACGTACTAAGAGAAATGTGTTTAGAAACGTTAATGTAAGAAATATACAGTTCATTCTTTTCTCCGTCTGAATCATCAAGTGTATTATTATTCAGCAAGTATATTAGTTTCCCTTCGAACAACGTTGACTTGACAATTTAGAAGTATTCTCGAATTTTATATAAACCCTCTTTTCTTGGTGTAATTTGTGACATACCAGATCTAAAGCATACATTTCCTTTGATGTTTGTTTTTGAAGTTTGATCATGTATATTTGAATTCGTCAGATTTCCAATTTTTTTGTTCCAGATGAATTATTGATTATAAACGCTAGAAATCAATGTAAATGTCCTCTTCTGTTGAACCTAATTAAACTTAAACTTAGAGATAATTTAACTCCATCTTTTTTGAGGGTCTGAAGCTAATGTTTCATCTATAAAGCAATCTTTATATAATTATTGAAATTACTTATCACCTCGACCCCTTATAATNTCTTCGTTTTCTGTATTGAAATGACGGAACGAATTTCAGGTAGAGAAAGAGAAAAAGGTGAAGTGGAAGCGGAAGAAGAGTAGACGGGTTATCGGTGGGCTTTCATTGAGAATCAATCAAAACAGTATGTCAATCTTTCTCGCATTCTTATCTCAATACCTTTCTAACACGGCAGACGCACCTTTCTTTTCCATTATTTCTCTCGGGTCTATTTCTTTCGCTCTCCATCCTTTCCTGTTATTATATTATCATGTAAAGTCGAAAAATTATTTTGCTCCTTCATCGTTACTCCAACCAAATAAATAACCAGAAAGTAATTTTTCGGATCGATTAATCGAATCAATGAACGAGTTACGAATGTGCACTTCGTAGTATCGTAGAATGTGAAGTTGAGAGGTAGAATTATATTTTTTTGTTTTAGAGCCAAGTTTCACTTTTAAAATCAGTTACTGGTTACCGTTATTACGTCAAAATCCGAGAGGTAAGGGAGCAGCTTTCTTTACGTACTAAGGAAGTAATCGGAGAAGTAGAGAAAATTGTAATTTCTGAATAAAGCTTCCGTCGCTAATACGAGCCTAAGCATTCTGTCTAGGCTACGAGAAATAAATAGTAAACATAAAATAATACCTGCGGATTTTACGTCCTATAGAATTACTTAAAATTAAGTGAAATCAGTGTTTCAGGGGCCTTTTTCAAGCTCTGAGGTGAAAATTTCCTTATTAGTTCTACTTAATTACCCTGCGGACGCAAAAAGTAATTAGCGAAGATTTTATACAGATTATCTTACGCGGAATTTTCGTTATCAATATTAAAAAGCAATTTATAAGGCTCCTTCGGATGTTATTTTTAGGAGCATTTTAATGAAGATATTTCTGGCTCGAGGAAAGAATATTTTCCTTAACTGCTTCCCGGAACGGGCTATGTTGCAACAGGCCTCCAATGTTAGGTTAATTGCTACCATAACTATCACTTGGAAATTCGGTTTAGTCTTTCCATGCTTTAAATAAAATTGAATTTTTAAATCTTTTTCAACCTGGGAAAAGGGTAACGTTTCTAGTCATGCTCAAATGTAGACTTTATTGTAGTTTTCAAATGAGTTCAACAGTCTCGTTTAAAATATACAAGTTTACGCTAATTGAGAATGACCTGTATAGAAAGGAATAAATAAATACTCCCATGCATCAACTATAATTTTAGTCTTATCAAAGTCTTAAGCGATACATGGAAATCCGGGTTATTTCGAAATTTTGTTGGAATAATAAATTTGCTCATTTTCGGTATGTTACTTACTTTAAATATGTCCGTATTTTCAGCAGAATCATGCACCAATTTTCCTCATTGTTTTTTTTTATAAGTTAATATGGCTCACAGATAAAGAATTGCCTGTGAAGAAGACACCGAAATTTCCTCTCAAATTGGTCAATAAAGGCGAAAATGCGACGTATCGGTCCAAGTGAGTGTATTGTGCGTGCACCCGAGAAAGTAAATCCTGCAGGAGAGCGTAGAAATAAAAAAGCGACACCTGTCCCTCTTTGTTTTTAACGCCTTGAAGCGATGCTTTGCTATCACTTGGCAAACTGGACTTTCACTCTCACGGTTCATTCCACGTTTAAAAAACGCCTCGCACATCTCCCTCTCCATCGTCCCTCTCTCCCGCAGATTTCCACCCACTCTCCTCTCCGTTTTCCTCCCAGTTCTTTCCTTCTCTTTCATCTACGGCGTCGAAACCAATTGCGTTAGAACAGTTCTCTGTCTAGAAAGGCATTATAAAAGTTTTTATGCATGAGATGAGATCGCAATAGGCACTGAAGTGTTTTCATTGGTTTCCTTTTTTATTAGATACATATGTCTCTGCTTCCTCTCAATGAAAGATGTTACTAAGTTATTTAAAGCAGGCATGATAAAACATAGAGTAAACTAAAAAGATTTAATTATGTTAAACCATAAAAGAAACTAAGAGCATGGCTCGGTCTCGATGCCTTGCATCTACAAGTTTAGTAGAAATGAATCAATTTATCCCAAGGAAGAATGGACTTGAAAAAAGTCTGACGGGACCGGGAATCGAACCCGTGTCTCCCAATTGCCGGTCGGGTGTTCTGTCCGTTGAGGTATTCCGGCAGAACATTTCTCCAAGCCATTTGGGAAATCTGCCGGGATAGCTCAACGGACAGAGCACCCGACCGGCAATTGGGAGACCCGGGTTCGATTCCCGGTCCCGTCAGACTTTTTCCGAGTCCATTCTTCCTTGGGATTTTTCCTGGGTGCGCACCATCTTGCGCAAAATCACCCTTGCCCGTTTTCCTGAATCAATTTATATTTATTTATGTAACTTTGTTTTTAAACGAAATGACACCAAGCTAAGGCCCATGCGATCGATAACGCGCATGATATTTGTTACAAATGGGCGATCGATGTCCTCAGAAGTTTTCGCTTTATCGAAACACATGCGTATGCCTTATGATGTGAAAGAGTATATAAGGTAAACCTCGATATACCTCTGTCTGTGCTGAATTTACGGAATCTACATATGAAAAATGTTGCCTGTGTCAAATGTTTCTCTGATTTATCCGTCTGATTGCTTTGTTTCTCACGATTATACAAATGTATTTAAATAGCAACTCTAAGGAAAACGGTCACGTTCCATTGAAATCGCTCAATTATAAACCTTTGAGAGTATGGCAAAGAGTGATAACATAAAATAATATTTCGAAGGAACTGGACAGGAGAGAATATTTTGAGATTCTATAATATTAGGTAGATATATTTGGCATGTATTGTACTGAATAGTAAAAGAAGCAAGACAGGATAGCAATACCATTTATAATACTTGCAGGAATTAAGAGATCGGTAATCCGAGAGAAAATTATAAACATGGTTATTCTCAGTCTACCAAAGGAGTTCTTCACTTTATCTTAACTATTAACGTTGACTTCCTTCCTTATTTCCTGTTTGTGACTATTTTTTCTTATAATTTCCTCATTTTATTCAAAACAAGATTTGAGTTTGGCTTTGACATAATTTGACGATACACACTTGCACTTTATATTATTATTATTATTAAACACTTTATTTGGCGATGTTAGGGCCATGTGGGCCTCTCATACACTTAACGTCTGAAGTCATATATTGTATAATTATAGAATTGAAAATTACTTTAAAAATATTTATAAAAATACAGTAAAAAGTATAATGTTTACTCAGTTATATATCTCTGAGTATTTTCCTTGTGAAGGTTTAAAGCCCATCAAAGTAATAAGGAGTTATTTAGTACAGAAGAGCTCCCGTTTATTTAAATTGTTTACGGAAATAGAATCCTGAACTCACGACAATGTTTACTGTTTGTTTCAACTAATTCTCCTCTTATTGGATATTATTGTACAACCGGAGGCTCTTCATTTAAGTGTTTATAGATAACAGTATTTACAGTTTTGAATTCCACTGTTTCATTAATCGGATTTGCTCTGTGATTTATTTAAATAACCACTCTCCTTATTACAAGATAATTCTCATGACAATGGCCAGAAAACTCAATGGGTGCACAGTAATTCTGATGGTAAAGTGAATGGACGTTGAAGCGGAAAAACAATACGTATATAGGTATAATTAATGTGTAGCAACCTAATAGAGTAGAATTTAGGATTTAGTCTTTCAACTAAAGCCTAAATTTTGTGGAAAATTTATGAATTGATTAGTATATTTTACTATGGTCTTCCATAAGTAAGCGCCTTCCACATTAACGTCACCGTGAGAGAGATGTATTCCACAAGTTATAGAAACTAAAAACTTTTAATTTTTGAGATGTTTTTATGTGACCTCAGATTCCCATGTAGCTATGGTTAGCTGTAAACTGACTATGAGCATCTATAGTACAGTGGATTACAGTAGGACGTGTTAATGAATATCAACAACTATCAAACGCAAGCATACATGCGTTAAAGGAATTCAAGCGAAGATCCTTACCGTTACCTTACATAATCTGCGCAAACTTACTCCTTAATTGCCGATTTTTATCTTATCATTTTTATGACCGGATGCAAGGTTGTGCTATATTTTGACGAATCCTTTTAAATTATCTTTATCATTTGATTTCGAAAATGGAGGAGGTGAATCTTAAATATGTCAATTGAAAATATTAAATCTTTAAAAAGTTAATGATGTACTATTGAGGTTACTTGAGGATGAGTCTCAGGGGAGTCCCACTATGGAAACGACAGTTCTGGAGGATGTAAGGGATTGCTTGATTTACGATGGGAATTGCCTCAGCAACCGCCACGGTAGATGTGAAGTACTGTTATGAGGCCTAATAAAAATCCAGAACCAAGCTGGTGACATTACCGGAACGCATGGATGTATGTTTTATGTTTATGTGTACACATCATACATAAAAATAACAGAAAACTGATTCGTGATGAGTGTCTTCGAGACTTTCTGCTACTTATTATAATTAATAACGAGCCTCCTTCATAACAGATGTTGGGCCCATAATTAACCAAGCACTTTCACCCTCGGTGAAAGGCAGTTAGTTACCTTCGCTCTTCAAGATTATTGGTGACGGATTTTTTTCCTCAGGGGATGATACTATAGTACACGACTGTCTACATGTTGAGGAGGTATTATAGTTGGACTGCGGACTGAGGAAGGGTGGTAATCGTTTATTTATTTTATTGGTTACAAATCACAGAGAGGGGGAAAGAAAAAAGATACAAAGAGACAATGAAATGGGAGTGTATAGTTTTAGGAGAAGAAAATACAAGAGGGATCCGATGTCTTTTTTCTATGTGGGGTTTACCAGTAAAGAAAGAGAGGATCTTAAAGAAGAAAATTTTCTATCACACAGTAATTCATTTTTCCCTAAAATTCAAAACTAGATATCCCTATAAGTGAAAATAAAATTAACAGTATGAATCACTGAAAGGAAACAGAAAATGTGCTACAGAAAATTCCATCCGCCTTTTTTTTTCCTCAATATCCCATTGTTAATATTGCTTTTTCTTCCTTCACCCTAAATGTTTCCTTCGTGTATTTAATGATCGTCAATCAAAAATGTGGGGGTACGTTTTAATTGGTAAACGGATATTTATTGTACAGTCACGCTATCAGCAACATAATCCATACTTCGCCATTCACTGACCTCAGTTGGATGACCTACGGTCAATTTATGGCGATATGGTACAATAGCAATATTGTTTTCAAATGCAATTATGATCAATAATTCCAATACACTAATATCTCCCCCAAAGTAAAGTAGGAGTCACTAATTAGAGTTAGCTACTCAGTTTAGAGAGAGAAGATGTTATTAAAAGATATAGCATGAAAAGAAATATGCTTAAAAATTACATAGTTCTGACTAATAGTAGAATGAAAAAGTATGCGATACAAAATATTATAAATAAATTGAGACATTATTCACAAATCTGGTGAATGCAACAAAACATTACTGGGTCGTTAGTTTGCATCGACATGAACGAAAAAGAATTCGTTTTCATTTCATGAGTATAACGAATTCGCTTTACAAAATTGCAAAGTAAATCCAAATTTTCATTAACAATACGATCGATTTTCGGCTAAACATAAGGATGGATTCTAAGCAGTACTAATTTGTAAATCACTTAAGATCTATAAGTATCGTTGTCATTCTCCGAATTCAGATACCGACAAACAGGAAAACAATCTTCTCATCCCATCTGAGATTGAACAGGTATAGCTTAGTCGCATTAACCATGTCGATGACAACTCGAGAGAGGGTAAATTAGTGGAAGAGAGGGGGAGCATTTGATGAGTACTCGCCGTGGGTAATTCAATGAACGCTGTTCGCGTGTGGCTCTCCTCTCAGTAAGCGCTGCCTCCCTCATTTTCTGGGATGGACTTGGCCCAACTGCGCAGTAAGCTACTGAGTTTTTGCTAACTTAACGCGAATGAGCTACATACAAACAGAAAATCTAGTCAACGACTCTATCAGTGAGAAATTACGACGGGAAATAATGATCGAAGCCGCGGTAAATAAGACATCGGCAGAGGGACGGAGAGGAGAGCGGGGAGATTATAAATTTTCTGTGATTCTCGACTGCGCCGAGAATGTCCCTCCCCGCATTAATTTAAATAAAAAGCTCGGATTCGCTCAAAAGAACAGCCATGGGAGCGGTGACAAAAGAAACGAGAAAAAGCCTTTTGAAAACCTTTCCATCCGAAAGTGAAGAGAGATGGGGGAGGACGCGATTAATTTCGGTTGCTTTCCAATTCTCTCTCTTTCTCTTACCTCCCCGCACTCCCCCCTCCATCATCCCCCTTCGCCGTCGAAGCCATGGAAATGAGTCGATCAATACACATCAGATAGAATTCAATCGAAAAAAGCTTTTATATAACGGGACAGGTGACGCAAAGCTCTTGCAGGGAAGGATTTATATTTTACCAACCCTTTCTCGCGGGAAGGGATCATGATTTTGTCATATTCTCGCGCGATTATTTCGGGTTTCCGGTCCCATTCGAAACTGCGGAATAGGTTTGGATGTCAATGGCTCCGCCTTTGACGCTAGGGATTTTTGCGAATGCCCCCTCTTTTTTCGCTCGAGATAGAGTTTTGCTCATTTCCGTAAGTCAGCCACGCCTGTTTCACTGCGTCGGTTTTAGCCGTTCCGTGTTTGTTCTGGTAAAGAATATAGGTGCCGACAAATTGGTATTGTTGTCCTACAGGCACAAGAAGTGGTTTGAAAGGAGAGTTAATGGAAATTAGTGAATGGTTTTTCGCAGTTCAAGATCCTTATCGCAACATTAATTGAATATTTGTTTCCATATAGGGAAAAATTAGTTTGAGATGGTGTAAATTTTTATCCCGGTTCAAGCAGCGTAACCTTCCTCAATTGCCAGTTTAATAATGTCGTCAAAATAAGACAAGAATGGTTGGATACTCTGCCCTTGAAGCATCCAACCAAAAGCTTGGGCTTACCAAAGGCTTACTAGATTAGGTGAGGTGTGAGGTAATATTCCGCAGCTTTCCTCACTTAGTCAGGATTTTACAAATACTGCTGAACAATGATTCCACGAATGACACCGTTCATATCATTCAATTAGGAATGGCTGAAAACAGTACCACTTCTTAGCTTTATTAAAACGATTATTTTCTCTTATACAAGCACAGATTAAACCATGATATATAAGTAACTAAGGCATAGCTTTCTTCTATCCTGTGTGAAATGAATGGAAATTAAAAGACATAGCGGCTAGAACCTTTTCTATTACGTAAATTACATAAGTAATTGTGGGCAAATTAAATTTGATGAAGAAATGATGCATGTTAAGAGGATAAAAATGGAAACCTGATGATTGGATCAATTTTAAAATTTGCTCACCCTGCGTTTGCTTTTATGATTGTTTATTTTGAACAGATAATGAATTCATTCAAGCAAGAAGTAATTGGATTTCGATATTTAATTATATTAAATTGACCAAATATTTACGGTATAAGCTTAGGAACATTTATGTTCTTTATAAAATTTATTGAAGGATTAGTCTGTTTTTATCTGATACATCTGTTAATTAATGTACGCTTAAAGCCAGTCTGCAATTTAGAACAATGAAATAGTCTTACCAACCAACTTTTCAGTTCTTAATATTTGCCTGTATTTTTAAGTCAATGTGTATGATACACATAAAGCATAAGAAACTTCTGAGTAACGAGAGGAAATTTATATCCATTTATTTTCGTTTCAAATATAGTGGTGTGAAAAATATTTCACTCAATATTTACGCCGTCTTTATATTTCTCCCTCGGCATTATTCTCTCACGGGCGCCATGAAAGAATTTTATAATTAGCCAAAACACAAGATAAAACTTTTCCGAATGATTGAGTTTGAATCAACTGCTTACCTCATTTTTACACTCCGTGAGTTCGAAATTAATCTCTCTATTTTCCACACTTAAGGACACCTTTTATCCGAGAATGAATAAAATTAAGGTTTAGGAATCTCCGACTCTTACCAAATAATTTGACTTTTTAATTTAAAACTTTATGCTTCAATCTCTCTCTGTATCTCTAATGCGATAGAAAACGTCCTTTACTATCTGTCAACATTTTAAGGTGGATTCTGATGCGACGCGGTGGATTAAATCCATATTTTGCCTCTGAAAAGAAATTTGGCTGTTGCAATTTTTTTATTGCTCGGGTTGAATGATAACGAAGCATGAGTAATGACTTCGTAGGCGGTACAATGAATCTTCGAGGAGACTGTAATTTGAGTTTAATTGAGAGGAAAAACAAAACAGAGGATAACGCGCAATTTTGATCAATTGAGAATAGTTTCACGCATCGCCGCTCCAGCTCGCAAATTCCACTTCTCCCGCACCCCTCAATAGTATATTAACGTCTTCATTAGCGATCCGATCCATTTGCGGCGAGTAGATTTGTAAATCTGAAGTTTCGGCACGATTTGGAGATGTGTTATTTTACAAGGCGCGAAATGTTCCATATTTATCTTTCGAATAAGCGAATTCTTCATAATTTCGCAACGGCCTCAATATTTTGGTTTGTGAATTATTAAGTAAGAGCGCATATATGCGTAAAAGACCGGGCAGTTAATTTATTTTCAGTTACAAGATGCGTCCCATAAATATTCTCAATAGTTGTTTAATTGCTCGGAAACTTTTAACGTAGATTAAAGGCCGATCATTATAATTATTAATAGAATTTTCTCAAAAAGAATACACTTATTGGGTGAAACTGAGACTAGATGGTCCCATCTTCTATTAAAGCCGTGTCAAAATTATGTAAAATACGAAAATATAATATGATATAAGATATTCAACTACAATATATATAGATTTTTACTAACTCAGTGGAGATGGTAATAAAGGAAGGAAAGAAAGAACGGTTTTGTGGAGGAAAAAGACTGATTTCTTTTAATCGCAGGAAAAAATGCTTCCAGGAAAACACCCGCAAAGAGAAGGGGTGTGTGAAAAACCTGCAAGGTAGGTAAGAGGGAAATAAAGAGAGAGATATTTTAATTGAGAGAGGAAGAATGTAACTTATCGTTATAAATTATATAAATATATTAATTATGAACTTAAAATTATGTATTCATATTGTTCAGTGGATTGAACTTTTGGCGAAAGTCTTGGTTCATATAATTTTCTTCCCCTAATCAAACATTTTAATAAATCTTAAATTAAAGAAAAGATAAATAATGATCGAGCTAATAGTTATAACAATCAGTTTAGTAATAGTTAATAAGGATATAATATATCCTTCAAGATTAATTTTACAATACATATTCTAAGAACCCTAATCTACAAATTAAGACATATTAACAAAATGGGTCGAGTCACAAAAGTCCCCCACGGAAGGTTCTCTGGGAAGGATTTGGAAATGAAGAACTCACTTATACAATAACTTATAAAATAGCTGATCTCCGGCTCCGGAGGGATTCATTCTTCGTCAGAATCTGCATAGAATGAGAAGGAAAGAAACGTTCTGGAAAAGCTGCTTTTTTTGGACATCCTCCAACAGAATTTCTTTCTAAATATGATTAAATTTCTTCCGAGGAAACTAACAAAGGGTGACTCGTTCCTTCCTCCCTTCTTCTCATAAATATTAGCCGTATTGCGAGGCTGGTTTCCTAAATGTATCGCAATAAAACATTTTTTCAATTATTAATGCCTATAGAGTTGGGAAAATAGTCCACGGAACTGAAATCTTTTCCAGGCTTTCTATATAGAATGGAGATAAAAGAAACATTTCGGAATTATTTGGCATTTAACAAAAATTACATTTACAGACTGGAAAGTCTCCAACAACTAAGTTTGTACTATGGTGGTTTGGAAAGGAGATAATCAAATGACATTATGAACGGTCTAAATTGGGTATTTCTTAGTTGTAAAAGAGAAGTTAGCAAATTTACCTATAAATATGTACCTGATATACGCAGGCGAACCACTCTACGGGATTGGATAGTACCGCGTTTTTTACTGGTTTAAAATGATCACAAAATTAGAATCAAAGGTCACAGAAAAGATGTATGTCTGAACGTAACGATTTAATGTTGAGTGAAGTTAATTTCAACTATTTGGAACCAATCGAGAGTATACATGTACTAAATGGTACCCTGACCGAGAGTACACATGTACAAATGCGTAAATAAATAACCGTTGTATTCGGGAACTAGAAATGGCCCGTCATACGTCCATGTCGGTAATAGTTAGGAAAAGGAAATTTGAAAATTAGTTTGAAAATGCGGAATAAATTCAAAGATAATGCGCGTTTAAAAGTAGTATTACATTATATCGTATTTGGCAGTGTAAAAGATTCCAAATATGTCGTCAAAATATCTAACCCGTATTGCATATTATTATTACTTTGCGGCCTTCATTTACATAAGCAGAATCTGCGAGAGAAATATGGGAAATGAATGCTAGAACTAACCGTTTCAGATTCTTTTTTCTTTCCAGGGAACTTCTCAGGGACAGAGATAGAATAAAGTAATGGTTTTCTGACGCATGCATCTCCTGCAACCCGCCTTAAGGTGGCTCTTTGTGTATAAGTGAAGATGTTGAATGATACGTGGAAAAACAGTTTGGTCCCGTTCCCATTGGGACGAGTTCCTTGGTGCTGTGCCATTTGGATAGTAGGAATCCGTACTGCACGATAGTAATAATCGGGCCCTTCATATTACATCTGTGTGACTCCGCACCTTTTGGCCTTCATTACAGAACTCGGTTTAATTGCTTTCTCTTCGGCGTATGAGGCTCGTGGGGGATAAAGATAAGACATCTGTTGCTCCTTCATGCTCGTGGAATGAGCGGGTGAGCGGAGGCGAGTCACCAACCTAACCGCTCAGTGGCTGACCTTGGAAAAATTAACCGAATACGGTGTGATTCCTTCTCAAACATGATCGAATCTCAGCTTTTTCATCCCGCAGCCAGTAACTAAGTTAATAACATAATTGGCTATTAAAAGTGTGAGTAGGCTTCAAATTTCACTCGCTCATACCTATTCATATTTTCTTAATCCCCAGACATTGCTTGTATATTTCTCAAATCTATCTACATCGATTTAATTTTTCAATGGTAACTATTGTAGCAATATCCTTTGAAAGAAGTACTGCGGTACGTACTTAATTCGTTCCAGTTCGAAGTTCGTAACTCGGAAATTCCGTTTCTCGGAACATAGTTCGCCTTTAAATCTTTCGGTTTTTCCTATTCATATCTCAATATTAATTTAGCATCAAGAGGTCAAAATGGGAGGAAAAAGTTCATAAGTCCGGTTTCAGCTTCATAACATTAATGAAAAAACCTGACATTGGCGATGTAGCTGAAACCGATCGTCAAATATACATTCAAAGTGTGGAAATTACAGTCTTTTATTTTCTATTATTTTACGAAAAAATTCATAGTATATTTTACAGTTTTAAGCAGCTCTTGATCTGTCAGACTGCTTAATAAGTACCTAATTTAATTTTCAACTACTTTTTAGTGATATAGTTTTGCTTATTCTAGCGGCTTCTTAGCTATTATTCAGGACTCATCTAGCACAATTAAAAATTAATTGGCTTGTTTATATCAGGATGACTGGAATCCTCTTTATGTGAGAGAAGGCACTCCTGAACCTCTATTAATGAGAAAATGTGTACATGAGAAACCACTGTATGGTAGAACAAAAATGCCGGTCCCTTAAAGTCTCTTTTACCCAGGTTCGACTGTAGTAGTAGTAGCAAATTAATGAAATAGTACCAAACCAATTCATTCATTATGATTTGGTGGCTTTATCGACATTCTATTATTTCAGCTTTGTGGATACGAAGCTGAAACGAGAAGAGAATGTTTGAGTACCTAATGTAGGTGGACAGAAAACACGTTTTATTCCCTCACAGGATTCATCTCAGGTAGTTCGAGACTACGGTCTTCCCCGTCACAATCCGTGAGTGGTTGTGCGTTCTGCTCCGGAATGCTTCTCTTTTTCCCTCGGCGGATTTTCTCGCCCACATAGATTGCCATGTTGAGGTTCGTGAGCGGTTTACACACACCATATTTTGTGTGGAAACGGTCGCCGCAACGGTTCACCACCATATATGACAAACTCGGAGACTTTTTGGTCGACATCGCTGAGCAGATCTTTGAAACTGGTTTCTGCACGGATTGAGAGGTGTCCATTATCGAGATGTGCATTAAAGATACACTTCTTTTCATGTGGGAAATGGTGGCTGGTGGAAGATATTCCACGTGATTGTTCAGGTATCCGTTTTAATAGCTGTTAACGTGGTATCTTAACATTGCAGTGCATCGTAATTTGAAAGTATTACATCGCCGAATTGAGACGGTTGCTTTATTGCCTCCGCTATCCAAATTCGCGAATATTTCTCAATAATGGAATGTAGTAGACGTCAGCATATGTAATTTACAGGTCCGTAAAAATGCGGCCAGGTTTGAACCTCAAAATTTCCTCCATTAGCAATATAAAGCACAGAAGAGGGAAAGAGGATTACTAGGCAAACGTGGGATATCGGTAGTTTTCTATCAATTTCCTAACTGGGCTAGAATGCTATCAATGGAAAACTTCCTCGTATGTCTGTAAAGGATACTATGAATAACATTGTTCGTAACAAGTTCTATTAAAATGTCCTATATTAATTCCGTTAATCATTCATTCCTCAGTAGTTTTTGTATTATAATAGCCATTAACAAGCCTGTTTTAAAAACAAATAATAAAAATTGACAATAAAAATACTATTTCTACTATCCTGAAGCTTTTTCTCACAATGCGAATTGGGAAAATGAAAATTCCCGACAATTGTTTCCGCGAGGTGAGATATATGGCATACTCGATTCATGTATAATGCTACACTTTGGCAAATAAAAAATAAATCCCCTTAAATATCTTCGAAACATTCTTTGCAATAAGACACCAAGCAGAGAAGAGCAGGAGCAACTTATCTGGAAGATTTGTAAGAAGACATGATAGACAAACTAATTTATACTTTTATTCAAGTTTTTAGACCCATAATAATTCTTCTCGTTTCCTACAACAATAACCTTGTAAGTTTAAAGTAGGTAACAATATCTTGGAGAATGAGCGGGTTTACATGATTTTGTCAATAAATGAGATTTTAATCCACAGTGAGCTTATAAAATAAGTAGCAAATGTCATAATATCAGTAAGATATTTTTAGTGTGATATGTGAATTTTTTTAGAAAGTTTTGGAGATTCGCCAAAACCGTAGATTTTCTCGGAAATAGCTATAGATATTTTCAGGGATTTCATTAGAAATTAACTTCGCTTAAGACTAGAAAACAATTTTTTTTTAATTAAAGGATATTTATTCTATCTCATGATGATATTTTCATATACAATTTGAAGCAAATTCCTTCTAAAAAGGGTTAGCTTTTGTATGGATTCGGAGGTAGAGAGGGGAAAGTTGAATGGAGGCCTCTTTCTTTTGTATGGAATTTCCGCTGAAATAAATTGTTAATTAAATTCAGTTATGAAACTCAGAAATCCTACGGAAGGCCCTCTTTCTTTGGGACAATGGACATTCTTTTTATTTGCTTTCGATCTCAGTAGCGACAGAAGTAAGGAAATTTTTTTAGCTTGAAACGCCTCAATTTTCCAGAAAGCCTCTAAGCGTTGAAGAAAATTATCTTCTGACATAAGGTTTTCAATTGGATGAATCAAGGTCTATTTATCTGTAATATTTGCATTAATTAATGCTGTAATTTCGATTTTTTATTAGATGTTATTCATCCATCGGAATTTAGGATGTAAAGACTTACTTCACATTTCAAAGAATGTTTCCATAAAACTATTTAGTATACTTACCTCAAAAATATAAACATGGAATTTGTTGGTGAATAAATTTAAAAATAAAAAACAAAAATTTAGATATGTGCGACGAGGTTCATAGCTGTTTATATTCCTCATAAGAACAAAGTAGATAGAGAAGGGGTTCCTAACACTTTTTGTTCTCGTTATCTCATTGGATTCTACTTGAGTTTTCCCATACCCCCTATTTGTAACAATACTAAATAACTTCCTAAATATTTACACAATTCGAGTAGAAAATAGCATGGTAAATTTTACTTAAGTGTACTAGCAAGGGATAGTTGGTAAATGTACCTGAAAGAATGACATTGAATTCATAAATAGAATAATGCAATCATTTAATTAGTATTAACCGTACCCGCTAAACGGGGGTTTGCGTTGCATCAGGGGGATCGGGTAGGGCATCCCAGGTTGGAAACCCCAGGTATAGGTGGCATAAAACATACAATAGAGAATATTTTGATTAATGATTGACGGATTTAGTTTTACAGAAAATTTGAATCGTTACACACACTTAGCTTTCCCTTAAATTCACGTACTAATATAACTTAGTACGTAAGCAATGTAAGTATCTTCAAACACGCATACACACATATACACTAGCAAGGCAATGACCTAGTTGTACTTCTCAATGAAAATGGAGTTACTGGAAATAACTGAAACTCACTTTCTGTTTCTGATGGTATACATTTCGTTATTAACCTCCTTCTTACCTTTCGTGTCACTCCCTGTTGATTCTTTCAAGGTCTTACTTGTGCTGTTACTCTGCGAAAGGAGATCCACGGCTTAACAGGTTTTGCGCACCGAATAATTTACAAGTATGTACCTTTTACCGCAAAAAGACCGGGCGAAGCGCAGATATGGAATCGCTCTCCATTCTAAAGGACATGAAGAAGTAGGTACTCCCACCAGAGAACCACATCAAGTACGGTTTACTGATCTGATTTATCCCAAAAGTTACTTAGCTACTGGGAATTTGTATCTGATTCGTAATTCGGCCAATAGTAAAAAATCTTCGTATTCTTTGAAATTAACGTTTAAAAACTGAATTGAGCTAAAATCATTGATGAAAGTATGAAATTAATTTTTTTTTAATATCGGGGCATGCAGATGAGAGGGTATGGATTAAATTTGTACCACAATTGTTACTTATTAAGTATTTTTCATTTTCCTTTACAAGAGTATTTTTTGCAATATTCTTTTTTTTCCTCGCAAATTACAAAATATTTCCAATTTAACACGATTGTTTCACAAGTAAAGTGTTAAAGTTGTGTAGTTAGAACAATCACCAAAGAGAAACGGGCATGATAACCGTTTAACAGGAAAAGGAATCGAACCCAGATATCTCCTTAGCCAATTTAACAATTGTATTCATTTTAAAATGGTTCTGATGCGATAGCTTAATTAGTGAAAGTAAACGACCGCCATTAGGGAGATCCAGATTTGAGTTCCGGTCTTATCAGACTTTTTTCAAGTCCATATCTCCTTTGGAAAGATATTTTCATTCAAGAGAAGTTGTGCAATAATTAAGTGGAAACATAGAAGAACTTTAAGAAAGAATGCTTAGTAAATTTCATAAATCTCCAGTCTTCTTTGCTACTTCAGCTCATGAAGAGATTTCACGTAAAATCTGTCTACAATGGCATCTAAGATATTGTGTAGTTAGTGACACTGAAACTCAAAGTTAATAATAAGAATCTTTCCTCCTCATTTTAAGAAGAGCTTACTTTTTGTTTAGTCATTGACATCTAAGATGTTCTGTATCGAATGTCAATTGTATTTCACATTGTATTGTATGTACTGTGGTAGTATAGCGATGATAACGATCTTAAATATTTCAACAACATAAACTGTCAAAATGCTCCATGATAAAGATTTCCGTCATCTTGATTATTTGATGATTTCAACCTTAGTCAAGGGAGATAAAATTGTATACAGTATCATATCATAAAGCTGCTCGCGTTGTAAAGTCATTTTCAGCGATGCCCCCTTTTTTGCCTGTAGTCTATTTTAATTCCTCCAATGTTCTCAATGCATCGATATCTATTGCAGGAAGTATAAAGCCAACGCTTTCAATGAGAGCACTGTCTTGGTATCTGTCGTACCCAGCAAGAAAATACCATCCGAAAAGTTTAGATTGCAGGGCCGTTAAAATCGTTGGTTCCTACAGCTAGAGAATTATAGACTTTTTGCCAAGCCCTAGTCATTAAGGTTTCACTTGCCATTAAATTCTTTGCTGAAACACTCTCTGAGTGTGAAAAAGGAACTGTCTGACCTAAGTTCAAGTCGATTTGATTCGAGTAAGCGATTGCAGTTAGACTCGTTGGGATTTTTCAAGTTTTTGTTTGGAATATAGACAACAATTTGAGTCTATCACGCATTACTTCGTTATCAAGTTTCAGACCAGATCATTACGCTCTTGCGGTATTGAAGTCATTAACCGACAGGCCTAAAGTTGGAGATACATAGTTTCCTCACTTCTCAAATTCCGCAACTCTATATTACTTAAATTCGCCTATTGTTTTTAGGTTCGAATTGGCAACTTTATGTATTTTTACAAAATGATAAAGAGGAGCTAAGTTTCTGGGAACGTAAAATTAACCAATTTCTCTTAAGCGTAAGACCTCTACAGTATTACTTAGTGATCTATAGATTTAGGAGGGGAAATTACATAAATAAAAATTACTATTTACTTTATGAACGTAAAATGAACCTCTTTTTCTTAAGCACTGACCCCTAAATTATTAATTAGTTATCTATAGATTTCGGACTTGAAAGGTAAGGAAAGGAAATTCTTTAAATATGTTCACTTTTTATCGTGAACCTTAGTTCTCTGATCGAAATTTAGAACATAATAGTTGTATTCGCAAACGATAAATTTCTACATAAATGTTACCCAATGTTGTTACAAATGCAAAGTATTTTGTAAGATGGTTCAAATTCTTCAAAATTTTCTGGAAAAGTATCAGCCCCAGAAGATTGAAGCTTCTTTTACTTTTAGAGTTAACCTTTATATAATATTAATATTTATTAACAACACTATAGAATTATATAAATATTAATATTTATATCATTCTGTAGTGTTGTTATCACATTTCCATGGCAACCGAGAGTTTATTAAGCAAGAGTAGTTAATTTTATCGCATTAGGATAGTAGTAGAACCTTACTCGCCAAGCAAACTGAACGATTGTTACTGTATAATTTTTTCTATCGACAGTATTTTAGGATAGTTTCAATTTCTTTCTTCGGAAAATTGTGATTTTTAATCCAAAGTGAGAATCGGATAAAGAATATTTAATTACACAGCTAAAACTTTAACTTCTGATTTTTTTCGTTGTTACCACAATCAAGCTTTTCAGATATATATGTTAAACAGTATCGTTTACTTTCTTCTAATTGGGTAACATTTCCTAAATTTGAGGTCGATCCGTGAAGGAGACTCTTTAACTCTTCGTTGCCAGGTTTTAAGGACCTCTACAGGATTCGAGTTCGAGAAAGTGCAACGCAAGGTGATAATAAAGAATGCTATGCTAAACATGTGAGCGTTATAGAAATGTTTTCTGAAGAAGGCGGAGAATCCACGGAAAATAGGAGCTTTTGTTGCCATTGCTTGATAAATTCAAAGAAAGTGCATTTGCGGATGACGTAATATGTGTTAGGTGAAACACTGATTACTTCAGACGATCCGATATTGAGCGTAAAGTATGACAAATAGATGCGAGAGCAAGTCGTTCTACTCATTCTTTCCACGAATGATACGCGATAACAATAAGCGAGTTACGCTGTTAGTTGTTCCGTGACCTCTTGTCACACGTCGAAAGGCGGCGACACGGGGTATTGACATGTAGATCTAGATGAGGACCGCGGTGTTGGTGGATGCTGTTTAGTCTGAGCAGCCATTTAGTATGGCACTATCGGTAATAGTACCCGCCCAAAGATTGGGGGACCCAAGTTCGACCACCGTCACATTTTAAACGTCAGTTTACCCCTTTATCCATGCAGTTTGGTTAAATGCTGATGTTGTATTTATAGTTTGTGCTTTCAGTTAATACATGACAATGAGCAGTTTTACAGATGAAAAAAGGTTTGCCTTATTCTTTCATGTTAGGTCCACCCTGGTCCTGTAACCACGGTTTTATGAATGAAATATTTATCATTAGTCTTTTGGTACGGGATAGAGAAAAATGTATCTTTTATACACTTTTGTCTCAGTCTTCTGCATGGCTGTGATGATATGAAAGCTGCTGAGGTATGAGCTATGCTGAATAATGGCATTAATTATTTCTCCTTGTCCAATACTACGAAAATTGTTATTCATAGAGTCATTGTGCTTTACTAACGTGGGCTTGTTTTGCTTATAGCATTTTGGCTCAGTGCGGAAAGCAAGGGAAAAGTACCTCATTCCTCATCTTGCCTAGGAAGCTTCATTTCCCTCTCCTAGCTCTTCTTAGCTGAAGGTGGAGGGAATGAGGTCCCAACCGGCCTTCGGGCTGAATACTTTACAGAGAAAGTCTACCCGTGACATATCTCACAAGCGCGGCTGCCTGAACTTGATTCCTATTCCCATGCCTCTCAGTAATGTTTTATCATGTGCTTTGTGGGCATTTCAAGGTCATCTCCTTCAGCCTGGAGCAAATTTCACCAAAGGATAGCACACATTTCCGTTGCACGTGTCTTAAACAGCTTCAAGAACTTTCTGCTCGAATGCTCAGCTGTTATTCACAAAGGGAGCCTTACCACCGCGTGAAATATTTCTTTATCTATCCCGCAGTTTTCTCTTCAGCTTCTAAGCGGAGGAAATTGCGGGAACAATAGCTACCTTATGGAAACAAACTCCCATGAATTTCGGAAATAACGACATAAGAGATGACCGATCTCAAAGAACGCTCAGATGCAAAATTGAGGGGTGAAGAGTGGATGTAAAGTCAAAAGAAATTTGATGGAAGCGAAATAAGGAAAAGGCAGGCGGCACAAAACGCATTCAGTCCAAGGATTAAAGAGGTTTAAAGAGCCCGTTATGCACGTACAAATAACATGTATTCCGAGAGACTGATCTCTATAGATTATTGACAATGATGTTTCTGCCATGTATTACAAACTTTAAAATCTTCCATTTAATTTCTACCATTTATACCGCAATCTATCTTTCATCACTCTTTCCTATATCTTCCGCAGTTTTCCAGATCCCCCTTCTCCTCGTGGGTGTTTTCCTGCAGTGGAGATACTTTTTCTGTGCATAAAATATCACAGTTTTTAACTCCTCAACAAAAGTATTATTAATTTCTTTCTTTTCTGTTCTTTCATTTCTTTTTTCTCGCCTTATGACGAAAGGTAAGTGAAGGATGGGACTTTTTAGTCCCGATTTCGCCCAATAAAGACGTTTATTATTATTGTTATTATTATTATTATAGCATGTTTTAACAATTTATCTCGTAATCGCTCTGAGTTTAATTCGGATAAAACAGTTTTCGCAACAGAAGGTAGACTTCTATACCCTTAATCACAAGGAATGAGCTAGTTTTCCCTTCCTTTCCTCACTGAGCTAGGATGCAATGGTTGTAAAACATTCCACGTTAATGTTGCCGGATGACCCTAGGAGCTTTCGAATTATTGGTTTGAGGTAAACTGAAAAAATTAATGAAATAAAGATAAAAACACAACGCAGAAACGTGAGCGATGCTGTAAATTTCGACAAACCGCACGCCCGCGCCTACGAAATCTCCTGACCGGCATGTCAAATTTCTCAGGTACGATACTATAATCGGTTAATGCAACCAAACGGCAATTGGGGATCCGGACACCTACCGGCCCTGTCAGACATTTCATGGCCGTTTGGCCTTGGGAAAACAAGGATACAATTTTTATCATGTGCCAAACGATAAAAGAAGTATTTTTTTAATGGTATTACGTTAAGGGAAAGGGTCTTGAAATCCCTTGAATTTATGCTTGCGATTCTCTATCGATTGCTTGATTAAAAAATCAGACTTCCCCAGCGTTTATGCTTGTGTTCACAGGAGTACTTCTCGTTTCTCAGAGATAATAAGGTATTGACATTCTACATTACTTACATTCTATATTACACTGAGGATAAGAACGGTATTTAATACTCATGAGATATTTTCTAAGACAGTTTTATACGATTAATCCATCTAGTATATAATTCATTCAGTAAGCGGAGTCAGCTTAATATTTTTACAAGAGGGTAATTTCCTGCTAGAAATTAAACAAATTTTTGGGTTTGTTCGTAATCCAATTTTTCTGTATCATATCGTTAAGAGGCATCAATTTAATTAACTTATTTTTCAGAAAAACTATATTTCAGGAAAAAACTTTCTTTCATTGAAAGTCAATCTCTTTCCTATTGAGGCGTGGATTCTCTATAAATCTCTTGCACGTTTTCTCGTTATAGAGGGAGTTTCAAATAATGACTAATTTCGGCGTTAAATCTCAAAGAGAATTTAATATACCTTTCCTGAACACCGTTTTCATTTCGGAAATTGTATCCCTATAAAATATCCCTTCAAATACTCTCCATTTCTACGTGAGGAAGAGCGAACTCGGTCGACAAGAATGTTAAGGTTCCTCTAAAACATGTTTCCGCATGAACAACCAATTCTGTCGTCATTACAGAAGCTTACATTCAAAGTTAAAGGTATAAATAAAATCCCTTGTTACTTCAGATTGGTAGGTTGCCGTGGGAGGCGACTCTCGGAAAATTAGTGAAAGTGGATGGGCTGGCTCTGAAAGTGAAAGGAGGGAGCGACGGAGTGTAAGGCTTCGTGGAACGGAGGTAGTGACATTGGGTGAATTATAACGTCAAAATGACGGAATAGAATGCTTTTAAGGAAAAAGGGATTGGATGGTGGAGAAGATGGAGGTAAAGGAAAATGGAGGATTAAGAATGAGAGAGGAAGGGACCTGTGATATATAATGGTTCATAGCAGTAGCAGAAGGGAAGATGTTTGGATCAGAAAGGTTAGTGTCTCAAGGAAATGGGGCTGTTGAATGTGAAATGGAGCGAAAGGAATGGAACGAATGACAAATAGTTTAAAGACTGCTGTGAAGGGGAATGAGCAGAATGGGTAAATAATAATGATTTAGATGCTCGGTGCTTGATGAGTACTCGACGACGACTTTTCTTCTACGAACGAAGGAGAATTGTTCACACCCTCATTTATTATGTTAGTTGGCTTCAATAAGTTAATAAATTTAAATTAAAATTCCATTTAAGATACATCAAAAGTACATTCCAGAAAGTTTACTAGGCATCTTTACTAAGGAAACTACTATAGAAATGAAGGAGCTTAGTAAATTTCTCGGATAATGAATATCATTTTGAAGCGACTAGTGTTGTCAACATGTAGACAACATCAAAGATCCCCAAGCTCAACTTTGTGGAAGGGAGCCACAGTAAAGAAATAAAAGAACTTAGGAATTTCCACAGTACATATATAACTATGAAGCGACTACATGCAAACAAATGTAGTCGCTTCATAGTTATATATGTACTGTGGAAATTCCTAAGTTCTTTTATTTCTTTACTGTGGCTCCCTTCCACAAAGTTGAGCTTGGGGATCTTTGATTTAAGAAAACCACTAATTAATTGTGGCCAAAAACAATAAGAAGTATGATATTTATGTTTTCTTGTGTTATTTGGAGGCATTTCTTAATTTGTTTCAGAGAATAAAACTTCATTTTGTAAATTCCACCTTAAAGATTTATTTACGACCCAAGTTTCGTTGTGGTGCAGCATCATCGGGTGATCTTGTGCCATGGAGTAAACACTGTATTAGCTATAACCAAGAAGCAGGAATAATCCAATGATTTATTTCAATATATATTAAAGTACATTAACACGTATGCCCTGAGAGTATCCTGCGGTGTTTTTATGATGTAATTGCGAAGGTCTATCCTCTCGCATGCTTTCGTTTATTGTTGGCTCTGTTCTCATGTTGTGGGGGGGGGGTTTGAACCCCCAAAACCACCCCCTTGCCTACGCCTCTGCCTGTGACGATCTGACAAACTGAATTTACTTAGTTCGCCCCTTATTGATAACTCTGATAGTTTCTTTTTGTTTCGCTTACAATGACGTTTTCAAGATTGCATTATGTAACAACGAGATAACCAAGAGCAACCTAATTCATTCCTCACCTAGTTTGGTAAGTCTCATTCTCTTTCCAGGGCTTTTGGTAGCTTATGGTGGAAGGAATGAAAATTTCTTCAGCTTTCTGTCTGTTAACTTCACAGAGAAGCGATGAAATTCTCATTGGCCTGTTAATCAGCCACATATTTAACAGTTCATCAGTCAGTTACAGTTTATCAAACTACTACATAATTGTTCTATACGGCCAAACTTTTTAGTGTTTCACCTTTAGTTAAGTTTTTCCCTAAAAAAATCCGTCTTTTCATGATATGAAGAAGTACTTTCAGGTTAAACTTTCAAGAATTAGAAAACTAGCTAAAACTAGAAAAAGCCATTTACATCATAGTATTACCATTTCGATTCCCCCGAACTAGTGTTATTATTCAATTATCATGTTCCATCTTGAGCAACTATACTTACCCCTCTTCTCCATGTTACCACATTCAGATAATCTCTTGTACAACTTTCCTTGCTACATCTACTTCTTAATTTTCTGAAATCCTTACCTCCCTCTACAGATCCTTTTAGACTGTCTTATTAACTCTTTTTTTAAGATTTAATAAATCAAATTTTACTATAGTACTTTTGTGTATGCAAATGTGTGTACATTCAATCACATCATGACGGAATTCGTGTAACAACTGCTGAGGTATGAGCTATGCTGAATAATGGCATTAATTATTTCTCCTTGTCCAATGCTACGAAAATTGTTATTCATAGAGTCATTGTGCTTCACTAACGTGGGCTTGTTTTGCTTATAGCATTTTGGCTCAGTGCGGAAAGCAAGGGAAAAGTACCTCATTCCTCATCTTGCCTAGGAAGCTTCATTTCCCTCTCCTAGCTCTTCTTAGCTGATGGTGGAGGGAATGAGGTCCCAACCGGCCTTCGGGCTGAATACTTTACAGAGAAAGTCTACCCGTGACATATCTCACAAGCGCGGCTGCCTGAACTTGATTCCTATTCCCATGCCTCTCAGTAATGTTTTATCATGTGCTTTGTGGGCATTTCAAGGTCATCTCCTTCAGCCTGGAGCAAATTTCACCAAAGGATAGCACACATTTCCGTTGCACGTGTCTTAAACAGCTTCAAGAACTTTCTGCTCGAATGCTCAGCTGTTATTCACAAAGGGAGCCTTACCACCGCGTGAAATATTTCTTTATCTATCCCGCAGTTTTCTCTTCAGCTTCTAAGCGGAGGAAATTGCGGGAACAATAGCTACCTTATGGAAACAAACTCCCATGAATTTCGGAAATAACGACATAAGAGATGACCGATCTCAAAGAACGTTCTGATGCAAAATTGAGGGGTGAAGAGTGGATGTAAAGTCAAAAGAAATTTGATGGAAGCGAAATAAGGAAAAGGCGGGCGGCACAAAACGCATTCAGTCCAAGGATTAAAGAGGTTTAAAGAGCCCGTTATGCACGTACAAATAACATGTATTCCGAGAGACTGGTCTCTATAGATTATTGACAATGATGTTTCTGCCATGTATTACAAACTTTAAAATCTTCCATTTAATTTCTACCATTTATACCGCAATCTATCTTTCATCACCCTTTCCTATATCTTCCGCAGTTTTCCAGATCCCCCTTCTCCTCGTGGGTGTTTTCCTGCAGTGGAGATACTTTTTCTGTGCATAAAATATCACAGTTTTTAACTCCTCAACAAAAGTATTATTAATTTCTTTCTTTTCTGTTCTTTCATTTCTTTTTTCTCGCCTTATGACGAAAGGTAAGTGAAGGATGGGACTTTTTAGTCCCGATTTCGCCCAATAAAGACGTTTATTATTATTGTTATTATTATTATTATAGCATGTTTTAACAATTTATCTCGTAATCGCTCTGAGTTTAATTCGGATAAAACAGTTTTCGCAACAGAAGGTAGACTTCTATACCCTTAATCACAAGGAATGAGCTAGTTTTCCCTTCCTTTCCTCACTGAGCTAGGATGCAATGGTTGTAAAACATTCCACGTTAATGTTGCCGGATGACCCTAGGAGCTTTCGAATTATTGGTTTGAGGTAAACTGAAAAAATTAATGAAATAAAGATAAAAACACAACGCAGAAACGTGAGCGATGCTGTAAATTTCGACAAACCGCACGCCCGCGCCTACGAAATCTCCTGACCGGCATGTCAAATTTCTCAGGTACGATACTATAATCGGTTAATGCAACCAAACGGCAATTGGGGATCCGGACACCTACCGGCCCTGTCAGACATTTCATGGCCGTTTGGCCTTGGGAAAACAAGGATACAATTTTTATCATGTGCCAAACGATAAAAGAAGTATTTTTTTAATGGTATTACGTTAAGGGAAAGGGTCTTGAAATCCCTTGAATTTATGCTTGCGATTCTCTATCGATTGCTTGATTAAAAAATCAGACTTCCCCAGCGTTTATGCTTGTGTTCACAGGAGTACTTCTCGTTTCTCAGAGATAATAAGGTATTGACATTCTACATTACTTACATTCTATATTACACTGAGGATAAGAACGGTATTTAATACTCATGAGATATTTTCTAAGACAGTTTTATACGATTAATCCATCTAGTATATAATTCATTCAGTAAGCGGAGTCAGCTTAATATTTTTACAAGAGGGTAATTTCCTGCTAGAAATTAAACAAATTTTTGGGTTTGTTCGTAATCCAATTTTTCTGTATCATATCGTTAAGAGGCATCAATTTAATTAACTTATTTTTCAGAAAAACTATATTTCAGGAAAAAACTTTCTTTCATTGAAAGTCAATCTCTTTCCTATTGAGGCGTGGATTCTCTATAAATCTCTTGCACGTTTTCTCGTTATAGAGGGAGTTTCAAATAATGACTAATTTCGGCGTTAAATCTCAAAGAGAATTTAATATACCTTTCCTGAACACCGTTTTCATTTCGGAAATTGTATCCCTATAAAATATCCCTTCAAATACTCTCCATTTCTACGTGAGGAAGAGCGAACTCGGTCGACAAGAATGTTAAGGTTCCTCTAAAACATGTTTCCGCATGAACAACCAATTCTGTCGTCATTACAGAAGCTTACATTCAAAGTTAAAGGTATAAATAAAATCCCTTGTTACTTCAGATTGGTAGGTTGCCGTGGGAGGCGACTCTCGGAAAATTAGTGAAAGTGGATGGGCTGGCTCTGAAAGTGAAAGGAGGGAGCGACGGAGTGTAAGGCTTCGTGGAACGGAGGTAGTGACATTGGGTGAATTATAACGTCAAAATGACGGAATAGAATGCTTTTAAGGAAAAAGGGATTGGATGGTGGAGAAGATGGAGGTAAAGGAAAATGGAGGATTAAGAATGGGAGAGGAAGGGACCTGTGATATATAATGGTTCATAGCAGTAGCAGAAGGGAAGATGTTTGGATCAGAAAGGTTAGTGTCTCAAGGAAATGGGGCTGTTGAATGTGAAATGGAGCGAAAGGAATGGAACGAATGACAAATAGTTTAAAGACTGCTGTGAAGGGGAATGAGCAGAATGGGTAAATAATAATGATTTAGATGCTCGGTGCTTGATGAGTACTCGACGACGACTTTTCTTCTACGAACGAAGGAGAATTGTTCACACCCTCATTTATTATGTTAGTTGGCTTCAATAAGTTAATAAATTTAAATTAAAATTCCATTTAAGATACATCAAAAGTACATTCCAGAAAGTTTACTAGGCATCTTTACTAAGGAAACTACTATAGAAATGAAGGAGCTTAGTAAATTTCTCGGATAATGAATATCATTTTGAAGCGACTAGTGTTGTCAACATGTAGACAACATCAAAGATCCCCAAGCTCAACTTTGTGGAAGGGAGCCACAGTAAAGAAATAAAAGAACTTAGGAATTTCCACAGTACATATATAACTATGAAGCGACTACATGTAAACGAATGTAGTCGCTTCATAGTTATATATGTACTGTGGAAATTCCTAAGTTCTTTTATTTCTTTACTGTGGCTCCCTTCCACAAAGTTGAGCTTGGGGATCTTTGATGTTGTCTACATGTTGACAACACTAGTCGCTTCAAAATGATATTCATTATCCGAGAAATTTACTAAGCTCCTTCATTTCTATAGTAGTTTCCTTAGTAAAGATGCCTAGTAAACTTTCTGGAATGTACTTTTGATGTATCTTAAATGGAATTTTAATTTAAATTTATTAACTTATTGAAGCCAACTAACATAATAAATGAGGGTGTGAACAATTCTCCTTCGTTCGTAGAAGAAAAGTCGTCGTCGAGTACTCATCAAGCACCGAGCATCTAAATCATTATTATTTACCCATTCTGCTCATTCCCCTTCACAGCAGTCTTTAAACTATTTGTCATTCGTTCCATTCCTTTCGCTCCATTTCACATTCAACAGCCCCATTTCCTTGAGACACTAACCTTTCTGATCCAAACATCTTCCCTTCTGCTACTGCTATGAACCATTATATATCACAGGTCCCTTCCTCTNTTATTAAGATTTTATTTTAAGAATTCATTTTTCATTATTCTGTATGATATTGTATTATTTTTATCATAGTAATAATTTGAACTGAAGAGCAGACATTTTTTCCACCTTTTCTGCACTTATTACTCTCTAACCTGGTTATTCACAAACTTGTATTGTAATTTATAAAGAGAGCGTATGAATAATTCCGAGAAATAAGTTAGTCCGCAGCAGCAAAAGAGAGGAGAGAAAGATCCATTTGAAACTTTTTAAGAGCCGTCCGTATTTTCGATTGGCGACTCGATTCCAAGAGATTCATCGTATCTCTTGCTAACTCCTTCACTTCCCTAACCTTTCTCGGCTAAAACTGCTAAGGAGTGGGATTAGAGCGCCATTTCTTGCTTCACATTGGCTGCTTCCTTCCTCGAGAGATTCCAAATACACGCACACATTCGTATCAGCAATCCCATCTTCTCTAGTACATACTCGCATTAGCTTTCGCCATCCTTCCCATCCGCTCCACTACTTCCCTTTGACAATCCTTCTTGCTTTTCCTTACGCCACCCCTTTCCATAATCTCTGCCAATTTATTTGGCTCTCATCTCACCCTTTCTCTACGCTTACTTTCAAAAATTTGATTTCAATCTTACGTTGCCTTTTCCTCGTTCTATGTAAATTATGCTGCCCGAAGGTCGGATTGGACCTCAAACCCCCACCATTGACAACCGAAAGCTCTAAAGAGGAACTGCGGCTTACTAGCCAAGATGAGGAGTGAGGTATGTTACCTAGCTTTTAAATGTATGTTATTAGGTTATTTATTTATATAGAAGATTCACATACACTGATAACACCATTTTAGAATACATTTCATATAATAAAAATATAACAAATTAACAGTTGAATACAAGAATGCATGCACCTTAACAAATCAACACGACGAACCCAAAGAAATATTTACATGAAAATGGAAGAACTTGGCAATTTCCACACTGCAATAAATCTTTTATTTTCTTATAATGTTGTTACACGAATTCCGTCATGATGTGATTGAATGTACACACATTTGCATACACAAAAGTACTATAGTAAAATTTGATTTATTAAATCTTAAAAAAAGAGTTAATAAGACAGTCTAAAAGGATCTGTAGAGGGAGGTAAGGATTTCAGAAAATTAAGAAGTAGATGTAGCAAGGAAAGTTGTACAAGAGATTATCTGAATGTGGTAACATGGAGAAGAGGGGTAAGTATAGTTGCTCAAGATGGAACATGATAATTGAATAATAACACTAGTTCGGGGGAATCGAAATGGTAATACTATGATGTAAATGGCTTTTTCTAGTTTTAGCTAGTTTTCTAATTCTTGAAAGTTTAACCTGAAAGTACTTCTTCATATCATGAAAAGACGGATTTTTTTAGGGAAAAACTTAACTAAAGGTGAAACACTAAAAAGTTTGGCCGTATAGAACAATTATGTAGTAGTTTGATAAACTGTAACTGACTGATGAACTGTTAAATATGTGGCTGATTAACAGGCCAATGAGAATTTCATCGCTTCTCTGTGAAGTTAACAGACAGAAAGCTGAAGAAATTTTCATTCCTTCCACCATAAGCTACCAAAAGCCCTGGAAAGAGAATGAGACTTACCAAACTAGGTGAGGAATGAATTAGGTTGCTCTTGGTTATCTCGTTGTTACATAATGCAATCTTGAAAACGTCATTGTAAGCGAAACAAAAAGAAACTATCAGAGTTATCAATAAGGGGCGAACTAAGTAAATTCAGTTTGTCAGATCGTCACAGGCAGAGGCGTAGGCAAGGGGGTGGTTTTGGGGGTTCAAACCCCCCCACAACATGAGAACAGAGCCAACAATAAACGAAAGCATGCGAGAGGATAGACCTTCGCAATTACATCATAAAAACACCGCAGGATACTCTCAGGGCATACGTGTTAATGTACTTTAATATATATTGAAATAAATCATTGGATTATTCCTGCTTCTTGGTTATAGCTAATACAGTGTTTACTCCATGGCACAAGATCACCCGATGATGCTGCACCACAACGAAACTTGGGTCGTAAATAAATCTTTAAGGTGGAATTTACAAAATGAAGTTTTATTCTCTGAAACAAATTAAGAAATGCCTCCAAATAACACAAGAAAACATAAATATCATACTTCTTATTGTTTTTGGCCACAATTAATTAGTGGTTTTCTTAAATCAAAGATCCCCA
The DNA here is from genome assembly GCA_000376725.2 of Ladona fulva. Lineage (NCBI taxonomy): Eukaryota > Metazoa > Arthropoda > Insecta > Odonata > Libellulidae > Ladona > Ladona fulva. The sequence goes on along the minus strand of KZ308281.1, from coordinate 188,744 downwards.
AGCTCAACTTTGTGGAAGGGAGCCACAGTAAAGAAATAAAAGAACTTAGGAATTTCCACAGTACATATATAACTATGAAGCGACTACATGTAAACGAATGTAGTCGCTTCATAGTTATATATGTACTGTGGAAATTCCTAAGTTCTTTTATTTCTTTACTGTGGCTCCCTTCCACAAAGTTGAGCTTGGGGATCTTTGATATAAGAAAACCACTAATTAATTGTGGCCAAAAACAATAAGAAGTATGATATTTATGTTTTCTTGTGTTATTTGGAGGCATTTCTTAATTTTTTTCAGAGAATAAAACTTCATTTTGTAAATTCCACCTTAAAGATTTATTTACGACCCAAGTTTCGTTGTGGTGCAGCATCATCGGGTGATCTTGTGCCATGGAGTAAACACTGTATTAGCTATAACCAAGAAGCAGGAATAATCCAATGATTTATTTCAATATATATTAAAGTACATTAACACGTATGCCCTGAGAGTATCCTGCGGTGTTTTTATGATGTAATTGCGAAGGTCTATCCTCTCGCATGCTTTCGTTTATTGTTGGCTCTGTTCTCATGTTGTGGGGGGGTTTGAACCCCCAAAACCACCCCCTTGCCTACGCCTCTGCCTGTGACGATCTGACAAACTGAATTTACTTAGTTCGCCCCTTATTGATAACTCTGATAGTTTCTTTTTGTTTCGCTTACAATGACGTTTTCAAGATTGCATTATGTAACAACGAGATAACCAAGAGCAACCTAATTCATTCCTCACCTAGTTTGGTAAGTCTCATTCTCTTTCCAGGGCTTTTGGTAGCTGATGGTGGAAGGAATGAAAATTTCTTCAGCTTTCTGTCTGTTAACTTTACAGAGAAGCGATGAAATTCTCATTGGCCTGTTAATCAGCCACATATTTAACAGTTCATCAGTCAGTTACAGTTTATCAAACTACTACATAATTGTTCTATACGGCCAAACTTTTTAGTGTTTCACCTTTAGTTAAGTTTTTCCCTAAAAAAATCCGTCTTTTCATGATATGAAGAAGTACTTTCAGGTTAAACTTTCAAGAATTAGAAAACTAGCTAAAACTAGAAAAAGCCATTTACATCATAGTATTACCATTTCGATTCCCCCGAACTAGTGTTATTATTCAATTATCATGTTCCATCTTGAGCAACTATACTTACCCCTCTTCTCCATGTTACCACATTCAGATAATCTCTTGTACAACTTTCCTTGCTACATCTACTTCTTAATTTTCTGAAATCCTTACCTCCCTCTACAGATCCTTTTAGACTGTCTTATTAACTCTTTTTTTAAGATTTAATAAATCAAATTTTACTATAGTACTTTTGTGTATGCAAATGTGTGTACATTCAATCACATCATGACGGAATTCGTGTAACAACATTATAAGAAAATAAAAGATTTATTGCAGTGTGGAAATTGCCAAGTTCTTCCATTTTCATGTAAATATTTCTTTGGGTTCGTCGTGTTGATTTGTTAAGGTGCATGCATTCTTGTATTCAACTGTTAATTTGTTATATTTTTATTATATGAAATGTATTCTAAAATGGTGTTATCAGTGTATGTGAATCTTCTATATAAATAAATAACCTAATAACATACATTAAAAAGCTAGGTAACATACCTCACTCCTCATCTTGGCTAGTAAGCCGCAGTTCCTCTTCAGAGCTTTCGGTTGTCAATGGTGGGGGTTTGAGGTCCAATCCGACCTTCGGGCAGCATAATTTACATAGAACGAGGAAAAGGCAACGTAAGATTGAAATCAAATTTTTGAAAGTAAGCGTAGAGAAAGGGTGAGATGAGAGCCAAATAAATTGGCAGAGATTATGGAAAGGGGTGGCGTAAGGAAAAGCAAGAAGGATTGTCAAAGGGAAGTAGTGGAGCGGATGGGAAGGATGGCGAAAGCTAATGCGAGTATGTACTAGAGAAGATGGGATTGCTGATACGAATGTGTGCGTGTATTTGGAATCTCTCGAGGAAGAAAGCAGCCAATGTGAAGCAAGAAATGGCGCTCTAATCCCACTCCTTAGCAGTTTTAGCCGAGAAAGGTTAGGGAAGTGAAGGAGTTAGCAAGAGATACGATGAATCTCTTGGAATCGAGTCGCCAATCGAAAATACGGACGGCTCTTAAAAAGTTTCAAATGGATCTTTCTCTCCTCTCTTTTGCTGCTGCGGACTAACTTATTTCTCGGAATTATTCATACGCTCTCTTTATAAATTACAATACAAGTTTGTGAATAACCAGGTTAGAGAGTAATAAGTGCAGAAAAGGTGGAAAAAATGTCTGCTCTTCAGTTCAAATTATTACTATGATAAAAATAATACAATATCATACAGAATAATGAAAAATGAATTCTTAAAATAAAATCTTAATAAAAACAAGTATTATTATTTAAGTTGTATTATTTAATATTAGTATTTAAGTAGAACACTAAAACACGAACATGAAAAATAACAAGGTAAGATCAAGCAAGGCGTATACGATTATTATCCCAAAGCAGGGTAAAATATTGTACATACTGGCCGTGAGTGCATTAAAAATAATAATTTATTCATCACAAACAGATTACGAAAATTCCCAATTGCATGTGATGTAATAAAAATAAAGAAATAAAGTAGAGAAAAATAAGTAATAATATACATATATACGATACGCATTGAAAAATATGAATGTCATTACGGCAGCTAATGTGTCGGTAACTAGCAAATATCTTTGCCAATGATTTCACTAGATACTCCCCCTATAGCAGTTGCATAATTACAGATTACAGGGATAAGCTTTTCGAAAAAAATAGAACATAGCGTTTTCTGCGGTAAGCGAACGTTACTTTCTTAACTTGACCGATAAGAGAGTTAACAGCAAATGCAAATACTTTTGGTCTCTTTCCCGGTTAGTATTCTGCACGCAAATGATCTAGTGAATTAGGGGTTTGGCGTTTTTACACACCCTAACATATGCATAATATATGGTGGGTCGCATGATATAAATGCTAATGTATATCCTTTAGTAGCTTCATTGCCTCTCTAAGGAAGAATAACACTGGCCTTAATCTATTCGATAGTCAACGTGAACTCGGCTATCTTTATGCGCCTAGTATCAATACATCAGGAGACTAATAACGGAGAGAAAGGGGAATGAAGAAATGGGAGATGAGGAGAGGTTTTTAAGAGGCGAGAAAGGATAAAGGGGTTGAAAGGAGACGGACTATGGGGGGAGGTATTTTTGAGAGGAATGCTTTCCCCGTGAGGGATGGTGAAGTCGCACATGCATGTCTGCAGTTTGGAGGGCGTCTGGGTGCCAACCCACGCCTTTTTGCCACACTTCTTCACCCCCTCCCTCCCTAATGGACTCGCCCATCTCCGCTCCTTTCCTCCACAGCATTCCCTCATCAAACAGACGGATTCTTGTAAGTCTTCCCCGCGTGGCACTGGACGAAAGGCGCCTTGTCGCAATTTGTGAACTCTGGGGGGAGCCAATTTGGTCGTTTGAGAGAAAGTAAGCGTTTCTTTCCTTGTGGTTTGCTTGGGGAGACGAGGAAGTAGCTTATGTAGGATTCGGGGGGAGAACCCGCTTGTTCTACGACGTACGATTTCATTCCGTTCAGTTAAAGGAGTACGACATTTTTCCTGTATTTGACCACTTGCGGGACTTCCCTTAACGAGTGGCATTACGCAGATGAAGCCCGGGGTTTCGGATACGAGTGTTTCCTGAAAGGATGAGGTAGTCTCGGGAAAAGATGCATGTACGCACGTGTTGGCCTATGAATGAATTTGAAACGTAGAGCTGTGTTTCTTTACCCTCTTTAAAACCATTGAAGAAGAGACGAAATTTCTCATGAAAGAAACTACGCCCTAGTCCATAGGAAAGAACTTGTCTTTAACTAGAGCAGGATGTATCCAGAACTAGTAATTAAGTAGAAAGTTGGAATGTGTAATTCGTAAACATTTGTCTAAAGTAATAATTTTCTTTCGTGAAAATTTGCCTCATTTTTCAAATTCCGTAATTCTTTACTATTTTTACTCACCTTATGTTTTGAGGTTCCAATTAACAAAGTTTTGCATTTTCTTAAAAGGATCAAGTAATGCTAGATTTGTAGGAACGTAAAATAAACCTATTTTTCTTCAGCATTGGCCTCTAAATTATTATTTAATGCTCTATAGATTTTGGACGTAAAACGTAAGGAAGGGAAATTCTATGAACATTTTCACTTTTTATCGTGAGAATTAGTTTCCGAATTGGAATTTAGAGCGTGATATTTCTATTTGCAAACGATAACTTTCTTGAAAAAAGTTAGGCAATATTGTTACAAATGCAGATCAGCTTGACAGAGGTGCGTCCAATTTCTTCAAAATTTTCTGAAAACGTAAAAGCTCAAGAAATTTGAAATTTCTGTTCCTTTTCGAGGTGATCTCCGTAAAGGCTTAAACACTTTTCCTAACGTCATTGTGTTTAATGATATCATTGCTGATAATAATAATAATATTTTATTTACCGCAAACAGGAAAAACCCCAATTACATGCGATGTAATATATAAAATAAATAAAACATACATAAAAATTAATACATCACAGGAAATTTAAAATAAATTACAAATTAAGATGAGTAAACCTTATTTAGAGATGTGCTTTGCCGACTGGAAATTCTCTGGTAAATCGAGACGCAAGTTCTAAGGACTCCCAAGTTTTATTACAGATGATGTACGCTATCTACGTTACAGATTCGGAACAGATTTCAGGCTAAAATCGTCAGCCCGCATCTTTTAAAATCAACCGAATCTTTCTACCTACTCCCAATGATATACGCCTTTTTCAGTATTCTTATACACATTTTTCGACTCAGTGCACAAACGATTCTACCTGCTCTATTTTTGGATATTTCATCCGAATAAACAGTAAGGATTAAGGAAATGTTTAAATACTTTACAGGATAAAGTCCCGCGGCTGATCCCAAAGGAACAACAAGTGTGAAGAATAGCGACATGACTGGGACTCGAATCCAGGTCTCCCGGTCTCCCACTTTCCAGGCAGGTAAGTTACCTGCCCGGAAAATGGGAGACCTTGGTTCGAGTCAAAGTCAAATCGCTATTTTTCACACTTGTCATTCCTTTCGAATATACAGCGTTTGGAAAATTTGCTGGATTTTGTTTATTTACTTAATATTGGTTTTTAGCCGTTGTTTTACACATTCTATTTAGGAAAACATAACTTTATCATTTTTGATTGTATAGTTAAGTTTGTACTATTTATGGTAAACCATCTAAGATAATTCTGAATCGTCATGGGCCTTCTTTGGTGCAAGAGTAGTCCTCGTTATTCACCATCCAAACTGGTAGTCTACGGCTGCTCATACATTTCGTCTTCGCCAGTTTTTTTGGCTCTGAAAATGTCATTTCTATTTGTTTTCTCATCGAATTCGTTTTTATTTTGATTCAAAGTTTTCCGGATGCTATCGAAAATTGTATAAGCCTTCTTCTAATTTTTATTTGTCAAGTTTTTCCTTGTCACAATGATCGAGTTTTCTGACATTTCTGACATAATTTAGTTGCAATTTGTAAAGCTTTATGCTAATATTTTATACCCTCTTATTAGTGAATGTTTTTAACTACAGATATTTCTAAGCTTTGCATAGTTCTTTTTATTTCAAAAACTCTTATAACTATTCTTATCCGTCTTAATTTAAATTGATATTTCTTTTCTTTTGTGTTTTATAAAAGTAGACAATGTGTCATTGCCGGATCCTGAAGAGGCTGGGCTATCTTTCTTCTGGATGATATTGCAAAACGAATATGTTATTTAACGCATGGCGAGGAGCTCCAACTTAAAAGTTACATCAAAATGTTTCACTAAACGGGATGTACATTCATCGCAGTATTCAATATAAGATGGCATTCAAACAATAAAATTTTAATCGAGGAGAATTAAGGCACTTTATGTTTTATTTCTAGGTATATAAAGAATAACCTAAAATACATTCAGCTGGAAAGTTTCAAGATCCGCCTATACGATAGATTGGATGGTAGAGAAGATTCTCAATCAAATAAACACGATGTTTATTTACGAAAAACTTGTTTTGTAAGAACTATTATTGGAGTATTTTGTACATTATTTCGAAAAACTTGCCATTGCGGTATTTAAGCCTCTAGGTAGACTCTACGCTTAGATGCATGTAGAGAGGCTATATGCGGTTTAGGATGCCTAGCAATGCATAGAATAAAGGAACACGATTGCGGATGCCTATCAAACGCGGCGCTACATTTCCCAATAACGTGTTCTTTGGCATCAGGGAGACAATGAATTCTCGGAACGACCTGCGGCGTGATTAGTTGCATTTCTCATTACTCTATCCTACGGAACATTTTGCCAATAAAATTTATAGGTTGAGATCTAACCTCGGGCATAACAGGTCGATCGTTTCCCACTCAAATAGGACGTGATTTACGACGGATTACTCCATTTCACTCCTAATCAACTCGCGCTCACTCGTCATCCGGATATGAAAACTTTACAAAGGCCGTGGATCCATCCGCATATCCGCCACACGGTCGATAATTGTTGTTGTGTGACTCAGCGCTCGAATAAAATGTCCTTTGGCTTTGATGCATTAGGTCGGAGGGAAGATAATCGCCACTATCGCTAACACGCTCGGAATTAGTCGCCCGCTAATCAAATCCATTATTCATTTGCAAATTACCTATCTGAGTTGGCTTCTTTAGCGTACCCGTTTTCCCGTTCGGGTTTTTGTTCGCCTGTATATTTCGGAATCGCTTCTCTGGTGTTTGTATTAATCACTCTGTGAAAATTTTTGTTGTTACGGCAATGGATGGAGCAGAATTTTTTTTAATTCTCTAACTTTCGGAAAATATCTGGGGGCACTTGTAAAGATGAACTTTCCTTTAAGTAATACTTGTGATTGAAGTGCTCTTAACAGTCGCTCAACTTGTAAAACCTATATACATTAAGTGAACTTGTAATTCACTTAGCTTTCGTGTCTCCATATAGGAGAAATTTACGTAAGCACATAAGAAATTTGATTTACGATACTGAACCTACGATATTACATAGTTTACATAAGTAATATTTTTAATCTCTTGTGAGGGCGATTTCAGCGATGAGTTGTCGCACAGACTAACTACTTTACCTTGAATAAAACGGATTTGCTAGAGATAAGATAGGAGATATTAAGAGATAAGTTTCTTGTATTTTGAAATGCGCTTACTGAACCTCTATTGACTCACGAAAGAGAATGATAAACTCCCAAGGAGTATTGGACGTTAAAAAAATCTGAAAGTACCGGAACCCGAACCCGGGTCGTCCACTTTCCGGGTTCCGGCTTTCCGGGCTCTGACCATTGAGTTTTATTGACAGATCATTTTTTCAAGACGTTTGGTAGGCTTTGTATGTACCATCCTTATCCCTTTCCTTGAGAGAATGGTAAAGGTATTTAATCCATTTAGCAAGCACCTTGAAACCCAAATGTAGAGTTAAGAGAAAAGTTGAAGTGGCTGGTACTCGAACCCAGATATTCTACAATATTGCAGAGGGTTTGTTAAAGACCTTGGTTCATGTTCCAGTCTTCTTAACGTTTTTTACTTCGGTTTATCCTTGAACAGTACTAATATTTTTTGATGAGGGCAAAATAAAATATATTTAATTCCCCTCGTTTCTCTCTCTGGGAAATGCATGAATACCAACATTTCAACCTTAACTAAGTCAGTGCTTTGAAGTAAATGATACCGAATTGCAATCACCAACTTATTATGGTTCACATGAAGCGTAACGTGCTTCTCCTTTTTTGTTTACACGATATATCTTTGACGGTACGTTATCTCGACAGGGATCTCGTTTACATTTGTTATTAAGCACCGTGACAGCTGTACGTATTTAAGTCCACTAAGCAGTTTTCTCCAAATGTCACGGGCGTCGGTAATTGTTGGTTCAAATTGGAATCTGTGTTATCAATCGTGAAGAATCCGTCGATACAACTGAAATTGAGTTTTGCTTCCTTGTTTCACCAAGCCCGAAGAAGTGAATATTTAATTTGAAAGCTCACCAGGTATGACATTTACACTGATAGATACTATGCCCTGAATCCTCTTATCAGCTCTATTCCAGGTAAATCGTTTCCGGTAGAGAAACTGCCTCGGTAAACGTAATTATCCCGCTCGGTGTAGAATATTTCGTATCCTTCCAGTCTTTTTTCACATCAAACGGAGCATCCATGCAGATCATATTTTTCATTTCAAACCAACGTGAAAGTAACATTTCGTTCATACCGTGTCCAGAGGTATCAGGAAAAAGTTACCCAAAAGATACATTAATTTATAATGCTTCACTTGTCGGTGTTCCATAACAGAAACTAAGATTTTTTTCTTGTTACTTGAGTGATTGGTTTCTCAACATATCTGGTGTTCTATATGTATCCTCTGGAAATGCGGGAGTTGTAAGAGCTGTAACTGACCGTTTATTTTGGGAGAGATTGAGTTGTATCACGTTCCTTATTTCTCGAAAGAATTTTAAATGAAATCAGTCTTGTGAATCTCTGATACTTACGTCTCAATGCTGTCATATTTTAAGAGTTCTACTGAATGTGTTTTACTATATATTCAGGGATCAATTGACACAAAGAACTTTTAACAGTGCTTTTCTCGTAAACTAAAATTGGTATGAATTTCTTTAAATTTTTGGAGATTTTTATTCTTTAGGTACTTCATTCGGAGGCTGAGAAACATAGAGCTCGATTATGAATTTTTTTATGTCGGATTGTTTGAGGAAAGTGTATCGCCAAAATTACCGGAGTAATAGAATAGACTGGTATTATAGAGCTCTATCGATGCTTATTAATCAATTCCTCTTATTTTCATTCTGTTGCCGTATCCTCATAAATATTTATTCAGTTAGTGGTTGAATGAATTTCTAAAAGATTCTAAAATTTCTTGAATTCGAAACAACATATTTGGAATTAACAATATAACACGGCCGTAAGAGGCATTTCAACTACCGTAACCCATGGCATTTGACATTATAAGTCGGATATGGGTCACAAGGAAGAATGCATTGGGAGACCATTGCAACTGGGAGACCCGGGTTCGATCCCCGGTCCCGTCAGACTTCTTTCAAGTCCATAAATCCTTGGGATTTTTCCTGGGTGCGCACCATCTTGCGCAAAATCACCATTACCCGTTTTCCTGTGTCGGACATGGGTATTTTTCATGAGTAAATACTTCACTTAAAGTAGTAATGCATCTATATTTACAACATTTAATTCCATTATCAGCAAGAGGGTGCGTAGACTGAAAGCAATCGTCCTTAGATATTTGTTGCTATCATTTACTGAAAGATTGTGTTTGATTATACATCCTCGGTCTCAAGCACCACATTTCGTAATCCGATCGGCCGAAGTAGCAGAGTTATCGCATAATGCCTTTCATAATCACACTTTCATCTAAAATATTGAACACCTTAACGTAGATGAGAAAAGGTGTGTTTGAGTTATCAAGGTAAGCCGTGCGGCTAAATCCCAAGGAATAACAAGTTTGAAAAATAGGTAATCTGCCCGGAATGTGGGAGACCTGAGTTCGATTCCCAGTCATTTCGCTATTTTTAACACTTGTTATACTTTAACGTACCTTATTAACCAAGGCAGTTCATTATTGCGGCATGATTTAGGCATTAATGGGAAAGCTGGACCCCACCCGGGATACCTTACCATGCATTTTGAAAGACCTACAATTTTTTAGCGACCACTGTTTTTAGATTCTATTGAGAAGTTTCATATAAAATTTCAGAAAATCCCTTTCAAGTGACAGAATTTAACATTATTAATAATTAAAACCGCAAATATGCAACACGAATTCTTTATTTGAAGTTACTTGTGTCACATTGTATTTTGAGAGCCTAGATTTATATTATCGTACCTCAGATGTATGACGCAGAAATGAACAAGAAATGTAGTATTGACATGATCTTACTTGATTGGGAGACGCATACCATATTCTAATATACTTCCTTCATTTTCTTGACATCGAAAATTCCAAGCTTTGGTAGACTGTCATCCTTGAGCTATGTTTTAAGTGTACTTTATTCTCACGTCGCGTCGCACGAATAGACAATTTTAGGCTATTGACTATCCTTAATTCATGACTACATTAGTTATCGCTGTTTTTAGATCTCAATAGAGTAAACGATCACGACTAATCGATTCATTTCATATGAAGGTATAGGAGAAAACTTTTCAACCAGTGGAAATTGGGGACCTTTGAGGATATTGATCTTGGTGATCATGAGCGAAAGAGGCAGTCAGGTCGAAATTCCCGCTCCAAGAGTTTGTCCTCGTTCCGTCGTACTTTGCTCGATCGAATTAAGCCGAAACTGCCCGTCTTCGGAATAGTTCCCGTGGAGATTCATTCTCCATTGCCTCCATGGGTCACGGCGTTTCTCCACAAAGTTAACCATTCTCATGATTTTTTCCGTATCCCTCTCCCTGCAATCAGTAACTTCTCTTTTGCCCTTTTCCGCAGCCTTCAATAATCTGGTGTTAGTTCCTTCAAAGTGGAAATCCGAGAAATACTTTTTCTTTTCATATTCGTGAAGGTAATTGACCTGGTTTACTTAGATAGTATATACTTCACATCACACGACGTTAGTAAAGACAGTTTAAATTTTAAGTTTTTGAAATCGAATCTTGAATTTTTTAACGTGAACTTTAAACGGCGTATTATTGCTCTGAAACTTCATTGACTGTAATTTATAACTACAATGGTTCAACTCACAAATTAAATTTTATATTAAAATTATTCCTTTGATTAAGTTGATATCTGTCAAATATTAATCGTAGGAGACAGTAAAAAGCTGCGCCAAAGATATAGCACATATTTTTTATTGGTTTCTTACTTTGTGAATTGCGATTTCAGTTTTCTATCTGAGTATTTGAGTTATAATTGTGAGGATATGAAGATGTTATTTCGTGATAGGAGAGAAACTGTGAAATTGTTATTATTACGTAAATGAATGTCAATTATACCGACATTACATAAATTCCTTGTTTATATGATATTGTCTTCAGATATTTATTTAATGACGATATTTCTAAGATTTGCGTAAGTAGGTTTACAAAGTAGCATTCCAGTGAGCGATTTAATGCAGGATCCTTCTAAATCAATCCGGAAGATGTCAAAACGAAATGATATTTTTTTTCATTCCCATTGTTTCATTTCTGCCAATGGTTAATGCACTCAGGTCCGTTTTTCTTTACAACATACACTCTACATTGTAAAATTAATTGGCCGATCATTAAATATAGGCTAAATTGTCTAAAAAATTGAATTGGACTTTTTATTGTTTATCTTATAATGTTTTTGTATACGTAAAGGGTATATCAAGCAAAATTGTTTTTTATGAAATTTACTAACTTAAAATTATATTGTTTTTTAGCCGAAGACGAACCGAGGTCTGCGACATCGGATATCCATTTAGAGTAAGTTTTGATTTTGTTCTATGAACTTGAAAATGAATATTTTGGAGTATGAGTATTAAAGAAGCGATATATAGCAACTTGACAGCTCGGAATTTGAAAAAACGTCACTCTTAAATAATTTATGTGTACATCATAAATCATTTCGCAGTGTTTGAATTAGTCTTTCGCCGTATTACACGTCAAAGTACTACTTGTATAGTACTTTTGTAGGTATCTTAATTATATGCAGCTTTTAGAATCTCTGAATGATTTCTATGGAAATATATCCATTTTCAATGTAATTTTGTTGCCAAACTTTTTGTGACTGTAATTAGCTTCATAAGTTGCAAAACGATAAGAAGTTTATACTAAATTCATTATAGTGATGGAGAAGATCATCGATACAGTACTCTGTTATGCATGCTTTATTAGTCAATAAAAGATTTAAATTCGACTGAAGTTTTTATAAATTAATTTTCGTAAATGAGATGTTATACCTCGTAGAGGGATACGTCTGTCGAACTTATTCCCCATTGGGAATACCATCCTTACCTTAACGTTTCTGTGTCGCCGTGGACGCCATCTAACGGCGGTCGTGAAAGTTTCCGCTCTCGAAGCCACACTGTAAGTGGCGTTCAAACCGATCCCCCGCGGGAGTAAGTTTTCCAAACCCTCTTCTCACCATTCCCTTGTTCATCTACTCCTACTTTCTGGTCTTGGGAGTGCTTGTTTCACGCTCTACTCCTATCTGACTCCTCCACAGACTGCTCCTGAGGCGGAGATCCTTAGGGATCCGATCGTCTATCCATCCTTGCTCTTCGGGAATTTCGTCAGGCGTAGTAAGTAAATTCCGCTATATTTGCATACATTTTCGCCTATAAAAGGTTCCTTTCCCACGGCTCGGTCAGAAATTGACGTAAGTGACAAGTTGTATGCCTGTGAGAAGTCCTCCGTCGCGGGAAGTTGTCGGAATAAATTTGTTTAGGGCCGTCGCGACGGTCCAACTCCCCTAGTTTCTCTTCTCTATCTGGATGTAATTGGGAGTGACTAGTAATTAATTGAGTGAGCCAAACATAGAAGTCGCTGCTCAGAGGAATGCAAGTTACAATGTAATGAAACGTAATGGATTCGTTCTCTCCTTATTCTTCGTGTTGTTATGGAAAATAGTCTATTTACTGAAAATGACAGAGAAATTACAAGATTCGCGAATAATGAATTGTGAGGGGGTGAAATTCTACACCAAAGTACTTCAGGTTATTTAAATAATTTTGATATAGATATTTTTGTGGGTTCTGTAACTCACAGACAATGCATTAGTTTATTTAGTTAATTACACTTGTTAGAAATTATGTACTAAATATATATATATATATATATTTATTTATTTATTTATTTATATTTATGTACATTTCCGTAGAAATTTAAGAAATCTTACCTATAAATATTTTAAGTAGATTCGTTTGAAATTCATTCTTTCGCAACGATTTTCCATTTAGTTGAGCCATCCTCCATTACTTTCTCTTCTACATATTAGTCGAATATTAATTTTAGGAGTGATGATAGAGTAACATAGTTGTAGCAGACGAAAAAATATTTATTTGCAAGTTTATCATTCTATTACCGTTTATAATTTAATCCTTCAATTTTGTTCTGATTTTCCCTTTGATATTTTCGTTTTGAAATCATAAATGAGACGCATTAGTCATACTTTAACTGGATAAATAATTTAAGGGCTCCGTAGATGAGAAAAATTTTAATATTTTGCGTTCAATTGTATGATATTGAAATATTGACAAACAATTTACATTTAATGAATATTTATCGGCGACGAAGTAGTTTGCCAATTGGCGTTCCGACTCTACACTCCAGAGTTCGAATCCCGGCCAATTTGAATTTTTCTGGTTGAGAAATGGTTGCTCGTGTACGTAAGTTATTATAATTATTAGCACTGATACGATTGGAATCATCCTTATTTTTTCATTATAGAAATCATTCTTATCATTGAAAGTTATACATACCCAGGTTGTACATATATATGACAATTTTCATATACTCACCTGAAGTATTAAGACCGCTGTTTAAGAATCAACAATCGTTCTCACACCTTTAAAAGAAAGCCATTCCGATAGTATTTCGCAAACTCGATACCACGCAGGCATGGGTTGCAGAAACATCTCCCCCTCTGCTCCTCAAGGAGCCAAGTAATTCTCCTGTGTAACGACATTCGATACCCAACCTTTTTTCGCTAAAAGTCGCGAATCCATTTATCGGTTTAAGAGCGTTTTCACTCACGGCGGGGAAGTCATAGACCCTGGGGTCTAAGTGGAATCTCGCGTTACCCGTGACCTTTGACCTAAAACACCTCCGTTGTGAAACTATTACACTGAGGTGGAAATAGTCGCCAGCGGTAGGAGTTGAGACGAGTTCTCGTTCTAACAATGACAGCAGCATTAACGGACAGAGCTGCGTCTCGTAATCCGCTTTCCTGAAACCCACAGCCCACAAAGGCGACCACTTGAGTGCGCATGACGTGAGTGATCTTCCTGAACCTGAAGAGAGAAAGACGCGTGTTCCCAGGGGAATGAAACCTTTCATATTTTTATGACGGCCAGACTGATGCATGTGTTTTAAATGGGCGGTAAAGCGCTCCGATTCAATAATTTAAGATTTTTTAGGTAAAGAATTGCTGACCACTTATGATTCTTGTGATTAAATTGAGGGAATTTATAGAAAAGTAATGAATAATTTTGAAATTCCTAAAATACTTTTTATTTAGAAGGCCAGTTTCGGTTACAATGCCATCATCAGGTTTTTACCTGGTGATAACCGAATTACCTCAGAAATTTATAAATATACATGATAAATAGCGTCATAGGCTATCAGAAAAGAGAACACAAGCATCAGATAGTGCTATTTTTTATTTCGTATTCAGATAGCTTCATTTTAAAAGAAGCGTCGGAATTCTCAACAGGACAGACATGGTCAGGCAAGCCATGCAGTAAATCCAAGATGTTAGGGGATGAGTGGAGGGGAAAATGTATTCTGGTCAAAGAATGGCTGGAGGAGACGGAGGAGAGGATGATGGGTGGATGAGAAAACATGAGAAGACAAGATCTTAATGCAGGAAAATGGAGATCTAAGGGATAGAGAGAAAGAGGGATCTGTTGTTTTAGCGCCATTAGATGAAAATGCAGAAAGTGAAGAGGAATAGATACAGAAATTCTAAGGAGAAGCAGGTGAAATGTTGCAGGATTTCTGAGAAGAGTCGATTTAATCTGGTGCGGATATTCGGCAATGATGGATTGCTTTGGGATATGGTTATAACAATTTATTTCCTCGTTATACCCCGATCGCGAGAAAATTCGTGCATAATTCATGTGGAGTTGACTAAGGGATCTCGTGCATTCTTCTTCCTAAACGATATTAAGAAAATTGATCAGAAACCATGGCGGCATATGCAGCAGTTACCGTCTTAAATAATAGTATCTTGTTATCCTCTTTTATCTCTTTGAATTCCAAGTATTATTACAAATTTATTCCTATACACTCTCTATTTAAACCATTTATTACGCATTTGAAGTTTTATAGCCAAGCGTTGCATTCGTAAACCAAAAGATTTGAACTTAATTTTACATGTTTATACAATTTAAGTTATCGTAGTAATATTGTTAATAGAGCTTCGATAGCTTAGGTAACTTAGCACGTAGGCCCCCACCGGGAATCGAACACAGGATCAAATTCGAACGGGTTGCCCACTCGGCTATACGGGAGCCCCTTTTAGTTATCGTAGTAAATGTAATTACAATAAATCCAAGAGCGCTGCCCCGAGTGTCCGTGATATAATGTCAATATTGTTTTTTTAGGTTGAACTTGGTTAGAGCAATATATTCTGAGAATAATTGCTGAAAATAGAAATACTTCCTTAGAGGACGTAATATATATATTGCGTTCATCATGTTACTCTCGCTAACTAAAACTGCTCGCTTCAAGGATTTACATTTCCGCGGATTATACGCAGTAGTTGCAGATTGGAGGGTCATTAGACTCATGATCACACACGTGTGTTACCTGCGTACACCATGCCACACCCCGAAGTGCGTCTCACAGGTCATGTATAGCCGTGGAAATCTAATATGTCTATATTCACTTATCATATTCTGCCTATCCAATTCCATACGGTATGGACTCTGCCAGGTGGTTAGGGTATTAGATATAATGCCTTTCGTTGGTTTTCGTGGGAATTGGGGCCGTATTATGCCTATATCTCAAATTTTCTCTCTAATTCAACTTTATTGCTTTGTATAAGAATCTGCGATAATTAATGCTTTTAAGGAAAAGCAAATCTCAAATCGAGAACACACGCAAGCTTTCTATAGCTTAAATATGAATTGTCAATAAACGAAATTTTCTACAGCTTCCCAAGAATAGAGTGGGTTGGATTTTAAGTTGCCATAGCACATTGTACCCTTTCGTATCAAAAATATGTATTGCGCTCGATTTAATTTTCCTGTGATAAATGTATCGATGCTTAGGACTTCAACTTACTTCCCAAATCTTCCTTTAAGCGTCGATCACTGGCGAAGTTCCTTTGATACCTTGTAGGATTTTTTACACCGGTTAAAGAAATTTCATGAGTCGCAATTCATATCTTTCAGCGTATTTCAAGCCATACATGATTATGTAAGCTTCATCAACAGGTCTTTTTAAGCGTTATTTCCCATCAATTAGCAGGAGTAGTCATTAATAATTACAAGCATCAATTAAGTATAAAGCAAAATTTCCAAGGTTTTACTTCCATTATAAAAAGGTAATTTCACCTTTCATTAAAATTCTACTAAGATTATATTAACGCACTAATGATTCCAGTTCTATTTCTTCTGAATTTTTGGATAATTCTCTTACAAAATGAAAAAAAAAATAAAGCAAATCGAATGAAAATGAAACTATTCAGTGCAAATCGAAGAAACGCAGCTGAAGTTCTATCTCTGCTGTAATGCCATTCTATCTCTGAATGTTATTAAATGAACAACCCTGCTATAGTTAAAATCCAGGAATGAATTGTAATAGAGGTTGGATAGGTGGATATCAAGTAGTTGAAGAAATATTCTTCATCCCAAACTGTTGCAAAGGAGTTGATTCACTTTCAAATTGCCTTTGGGTTAAATCCATGGGTGGCGTTGAAAAAGTGCCTGTAAGTATAACACATCCATAGTCACATAAATCACACAGTTCACTAGCAGAGGTTGCAGAAAATTTTGCCACGTAAGTGGCGCTGAGCGCAACCAATCTCTAAACGACGTAACAAAGGCTTTTTCTTCGGGAGCTTATTGAGAGGAGAAAATGCGGTGTAAAATACGAGAGGCGAATGATGGATGAATCAGCAAAAATATTTCAGAGAAGTTGAGGGTCGGGAATTTTTCAATGGGCGCGAGATGGACTAGAATCGAATTCTAAATAAAGAGGCTCCAAGGAAAAGGATTGATATGCTAAGAATAGAGGAGCGGAGGGTAAGACCAGTAAGACGGGGAGAAGGTAGAGGTGACGAGGAAATAGGCTTGATAGATGGGGTGGAATAAGGGCTGGACGATTGATAGCCTGAGATTAGACGAGAGCTAACGATAGAGGCCAGGGAGAGCACGACTGATTCGGGGGTTGATAAAGGGAGCAATTGTTAAGGGGAACAGTATTAAGATCCTGGGACGTCGAGGTCATTGGTTCAATCTGGGAGATTCGAATGGAGAAAGTGGGACCTTATTTAAATTACGGACTTTGGGTTGTTATTTGCAACGTCATTAATTTAAGACCCGATTTATTCCTCGGTGATGAAAGATATTAGACAAGTACATATGACATGGCATTTATTATCCTATCGGCTTCAAATGTGTGAGATTCTATTTGCTAAATGTTCTTGGCGTAATTAAATGCTGCGTTTAAGTAAAAAGTGTCCCTTATGTAATGAAAGTCTACAGTTCTACAGTTCGGATGTCGGTCATTTTACAGTTCGGATTTCGAATCTTATTGGGAAATTCCGAGTTTTAAGAATCTCATCGGATAAACCTGTGTACATGTTCACATATCAATCCCCTTGTTTTCTCTCAAAGTAATGGGTAAATGCAGTAATGGCCTCCCTTATCTCAACGCTCCTCCTTGCTTGCCTTTCCTAGCGTGTTTCACTTTATGGATCTATTTAAAATATTCCCTTATATTCTTCAGAATTTTTAATTTTCTTTACTTCATCTCATCCAATTGACTCATTCTTGGTCTTCCTCTCGCTTTTATCCATTGATGTTCTCATTTTATATAATCTTGGTCTATCTAGGTCAGACCATCCTCTTCACTTCTTCACACCAACATAATAATGTGCATGCATTCTTTATCGTTGCTCAAACGCTTTCGCCTTCCGGCCTTTTCTTTCTAATTTTCCACGTTCGTACATAATTTTTGTACAATATATTAGCACTTAATCACGATCAAGACATTTGATTAATGCGATTGATAGAAAATAATTAAATTTAATTCAGTAGTTATCTTTCGTTATGTTCATTGAAAACAAGGTTGTAATTCATCCATATTTTAACTCGTAAATTTGCTATAACGCTCGTAAAAATAATTTTTCTCTTACATAACTGGAAATAGGGATTTAGTATATCATGCGCTTTATATTCTTCAAAATATCTTTCTTTCTTTTACTTTTCTATGTCTTATTTTTCTTAGTTTTGTTTTTGCTTTCCTGTATTTACTAAATAAACTACTACTGCTANTTTCTCTAAAGTTATCAAGCACCAAGCACTAGCCTTGCTTCTAATCTCCTTTCTTTCAAGGATTCCCACCCTGCGTCAGAGAGCATTTGCGTAACGCTTGCTTTTCTATCATATCCCTTTTTAACAAATCAGATCCCCTTGCGCTGCACTTTCTCCAGTTCAGGAGTACATGCTTCACCTGCACGTTGTTCATAATACTTACTCCACTCTTTCAGACAAATCTCTTAGGATTTTTACGCCCCTTCTCTTAGTGTTTGTTTTTCGCAATGAAACCATTTTCTTTGATCAAAAGTATAAGTTATTTCCTCCACATAACCATTCTTTCTTTCCCTCTTTTATTTATATTTCCTTCGTGCCTGTTAAAAATCTGTATATATTCTAGTTTAATATATTATATAATTTTATGTTTTCGTATTTTTGTATCAATATCTGAGCCAAATAGACAGGGACCATTTAGTCCCAATTTCTTCCAATAAAGACGTATGTATTGCATTGTGCATTGTTTATTTTTTACATCGGTCGCCGCTACGTGTCAGGAGACGTAAACGCACTTTCATTGTCGAACACTGCATTCAGTGTCGGACAGTCTCTTAGAATTTTAATTTTACGAGCGGCACAAGCACTCCTACTTTATGTTCGTTGCGGAATACCCCGAGAAACATTTATATTAGGCTGTCATGTCATTTTGTTAATAATCAATTTTCACAAAATTTGCTGGCAGTTAAAGGGTCAATGAATTCCATCACGAGACAATGTTCAAAAAGAAATTCATTGTGTAGCAAAATATAGGGCTTCCAAATATAGAAAAAACTTAATTTAACGTTTCCTTTTCAGAATGTTTTATCAACTTCAGTCACTTCCAACACAATACATATTTTTCTGTTTATTAAAAACATAAACTGATTTTAATTTCAATGAAATATTTATCATAGAAAGATGAATTTGTTGAAATGTAATCGGTTTTAATCCTATCTAATTAGTTCCAATTGTCCGAGAGAAACTACTGGGTTAACGTATTACTCAATTAAGTGTTATTGACAGAAATTATTATTAATGCAATTACTAATCAATGTAGAGAAGAATAGAAAAGAAATCGAAAGGAAAACCTGCGGTTTTAAAAAATGATTTGGATGCCAACCTTTTTAAGCGAAAATAGACGTCAAAATTGTTTTATTAGCACATCAGTAATTCCCCACATAATTTTCTCAGCTTTGCAGTATTAGAAAGGAATGTGCCTGTCTGAGTCTGTTTATATTAATGGATCCTCATAATGGTTAAATTATCATTCTTACTTTTCCTGGACCAACTAGTTTACACTTTTTAAACAATATTAAACTCTCCTCAATGTGCACTGCGAAGTTTTAACATTTCGAAGACGTCTAAAACTGCATAAATATCTCCCTTGAATACTTCCAACGACTCCTTTACTAGCGGCAATAAAGTGACGGAATGATCTGGATTTATATTTGAATTCCCTAAACATAGACGTCGGCGTTAAAGAAGGTTTCCCCTTAAAAAGTAGGAGAACTTGTGAATGAAACTACAGTGGAAATAGAATAAAAGAACAAAGAGGGGATAAAGTTTTCGAAGGGCTGAAGAGCAAAAGGCGGAACGGATTGCGAAGGCTCGGATCGAGAAATGCAGAAAGGTTCGTAGAGGACGAAATGCGGCCCAGGGAGAAGATGGGCCGAAGGGATGCTGGTTCACTGAGAGGAGTAAAGTTGCGGAGGGACGTGTAGTGGAAAAGGTCTTTTTGAACGGCGGATGGAGAGAAACCAGTAGTTAGATAATACCTAAAATAGGGATCGCTAAGAATTACCAACACTCCCAGGTTTTCCTCCGAAACCGGAAGGGAAATTTGTTAAGAATTTTTTAAATGTCTAAACGCTCACTGATTTATCGTAGCAATATTTTACGGAACATATCGCTTTTTCTTGTAATTGTTGATTACCAAATGCAACTCTTGTTCATATGTTTTCGTACTCTATATGCATACTCAAGGTGAAGTCTTTTACTTCTACCGACTGTTTTCTTGACGAACTCGAGTTTCTCTTAGAGAGAACTTAAGTTCTTGTCCACATATATTACGCATATGGGTACCCCATGATATTATTAGGTTAAGCATATAAATAGTTTAAAAATAACTTTAAAATATCCAGTACATTTGAATAACACAATCGGTATTAATTATTTTACATAATCATCACGGGTAGATTTAGGAAAGGAATCTTTGTTTAAAGGAGTATACATACGGTATATATAAACAAGAAGTTATGGAGGGATGAAAGGAATGAGTGTGGGTGGAAGAGAGAGATTACACTATAGGTTAAACTTGTCCGATAAATTCGGAGGTAATGCATTCTCGAAAGAAGATTATACGTAATACATCATGTGAGTCCACGATGTAGATCGTTCGTAGATCGTTCAGTTGATACAAAAGAATAAGAGTAGTAGATGCTAGGAATAGTCAATTCAAAGGTTGTTTTATTCCCACGGACAATGTACGACGGTTGTAGATTAGAAAAGTGGATATAAAATATTATCGGCCGGATTTCGCGGAAAGACATAATGGTCTACGAGAAAATGGACTTACGGAGCATTCATCTCCTGCCACAAGCTGTTAGGCAGCTATTTGGGTATGTGCGTAGATGTTGATGAAAGAAGTTTAGGTATTTTCTCGTTGCATGAAAGGAGGAAGTAAACGTAATTTCATTTTTTCCGAATTTGAATACTCGTACTACATTTTGTGTGCGCTACTCTTCCACGGCTGCAACTCTTTGGAACCAATATCCCTTTGTCTATGAAAACAGGATGGATTATAGTTTTTCGCTAAGGGTGAAGAAAAAAATCTATGAACACTTCCATTTTGCGCTAGTTTGGTCTCATATGGAGTATGCGTACAGTAGTTGAGAATCTGATGGAGAATAAAGTTGAATTCCTGAACAGGAAAATATTGGCCGAAATAAGAAAGTTCTCAAAGTAAAGAGAATGCTCGACTAGGATGAAGATTGGCGTTAGGAAATTATGCAAAATTGCGGTCATATAGTGCGGATAAAGGTGTTATATTAAACAATTCGAGTGTTAATGTAAGTAGTGCTTAAGCTTATACAATAATGGCAGCAGATAAGTAAAGACTGTAAGTGATGGAGTTGTGAATTCAACAGAAATTTCTCGACACATCTACATCTAGATCTACATAAATATACTGCAAGTCGCCTTTCAGCGTGTAGACACAGAGAGTTTGAGTTATTTGTTTCGTTTATTGTTATCGCGTATCGTTTACAGAAAGAATGAGTCCCTAAAACGATTTCTCCTCGCATCTATTTCTCACATTTTACACTCATTGTCGGATCGACCGAAGTAGGAGGTGGGTCCCATGATACTAATTAGGTCTTTCGCAAATGTACTTTCTCTAAAGTTATCAAGCACCAAGCACTAGCCTTGCTTCTAATCTCCTTTCTTTCAAGGATTCCCACCCTGCGTCAGAGAGCATTTGCGTAACGCTTGCTTTTCTATCATATCCCTTTTTAACAAATCAGATCCCCTTGCGCTGCACTTCCTCCAGTTCAGGAGTACATGCTTCACCTGCACGTTGTTCATAAATGAAGAAGAATGGGCTATAAGTGATGATTATAATTTTTTTTCTCCCAGAAATCAATGAAAGCATAGCATAAACCATCTAGGTTCACTTGCTGGCGAAGAATAGTCCGGTAACTGAACTGATGGCTTTGAAAGTCTTCACTTTATTTCAGCCCACAAATAACAGTATCATCTAATCTTGCATCTTCATGTTTAGGCGACGAGGAAGTTATTTGTGATGCGCAAATTCTGCAGAGTTAGTTTCTCTCCAGTTGGTACCGCTACTAGTGGGATTGTGATAGAATGGAGCTCGGAGAACGCGTATTGCGCGTGAATGCGATTCGAAGAATAGTAAAAAAGAGGAGTCGACAAAGTGGTGGAAAGAAACCTTGGGAAGATAAGAAGGGGCGAAAGTTTTTTGAGGTCTGAGAGGGTCGGAATGGTTAGATGTTGTGTGCGTTTCGAGACTGGTGGAAAGAGTACGAGCGCGTACAAAAGTTTTCGGATTAAAATTTGCGGAAAATTCGAAGAGGAAAGTGGAAAGAAAGAGAATAAGGAATTTCAATGGAGTAGGGTATGCTACTCCACGAGAATTTCCGAAGTTGAACGAATAAAAAATTTCAGAACCCATTCTGGGTCGCCAATTCTCACCCCGCCTACTTTGCTTTTCCACTTATGACCTAAAACAATAAGAGGTGAAGCTCGCTTACTGTTGAAATTATGATTTTAAATCGATAATTTTAATCTTCATTGTACTCATTGCTAAGTGATAATCAATATTATAATCACATTGTAAGAAATACCTTCTACCTTCGCTCACGAGCGAAATGACCTAAATCGTCAAAGCATTTTTAAAATAACTACTACTCCTAATACCTTCCACAAATCGAATAAAATTATAGTCGATTTTTTAGGACGACCTCTATATTCTATACTAAGAAAAGTCTGACGGACCGCGCCCGACTACGCCCTTTCCTACAATGTCTCCAAAGTGGAATGTGTATGTATGGCGAAAAGCTTAATAGAAAGAGGAACCAAACTAAAATATGGAGACCTGGGTTCGTGTCCCGGTTGCATCAGACTTTTCTCATGTCCGTTTCTCCTTCGATTTTCCGTTACCTTAATAAGAGGCGTGTTACTAGCCGATGGAGCGGAAGGATGAACAAAAGATATAAAGAAAAAATTGATTGCAAATTCAAGTTTAAATTTCCCATTAATATTGCTCTCCTTAGATTCATATTGCAGAAGTTTTGGACATAAAATGCAAAGAATCTTAGGATTCAGCAGTTATTCGGTTTTACGTACTCCAAAGTTTTTTTCTAGTCGATAAGTTATCTTTTTGAAAAACGGGTCTTTTGCTTAGGTCAAATCTGCTGAATAATGGGTGCAAGAAACCACTTCGTGACCTATGCTCATACTGGCCGAACATTCACGTTAAATATACACGATTTTTTGAAGAAATTCCTATAATTTTGGAAAAAACGTTTAGGTAGAAAGGACTGTTTGCATATCTTGACTGGTCAAATTCCTTTGAGGTTTCTCGTTGCGTGTCATCCCGATGTTAAACTTGCCTTAGACCAGCTCTTTAATATTCGATTTTACCATAAAATTAAAGCCACTGAATAGAGAGCTAATGGAAACTATAAGAAGTAAGAAAATCCCTAATATTGAAATCGTGGTAAAGTCTTTGTTGGTTGTACGCCCAGGAGCGATAGGAGACTCTAATAGTATATCAGTATAGAATGACTCACCTTCTTAAAGGAAGCAATTTTGTTTTTTTGTACTTCTGCGGAACTTTTTAACTTTTATTACATGCGAATGTACCGCTAAACTGACATTTTTCAAAATTGGACTATAAAAGCAAAATTAATCAACTGCAAAACTATCTATAACATAATATCGTTAGTATTTGCTTTCTTTTCTAGTATCTCCCAAATAATAATTAATGTATGTACCTTTGCTGTACATTCAAGATAAAATCCTCACCATTGTCAGTATGCGTCTTAAAACATGTCTTAGCTCGAAAAATATGGGATATTAAATTTGGGATATCATATTTGGTCTATACATCCTCTCTGTTAATTTTCGGCCACGTGTGGAAGGAATGTCATACCCTATTATTACTATACCCGTAAATAAATACGTGTTATTATTATTACATGTTCCAATATATTAGATAGAAAACATTCAAGTTACGGAACATTGCCTGAAAGAAAAAATTTCATATACAAAGAGAAATTGCTAATGCTTATTTGATGACATTTTACAATCAGCTTCATATCGACAGCTTTACTCAGCGACTACATAAGAAAATAAGTAATATTTTCTTATTTAGTGGTTAAGTAAAGTTGTCATAGATGGCATTTTACATTAGTGACATTATTTGTATAGGACCATACGTGACATACAGCACTTTTTTCTTAATAATATTAAGAAAAAGGAAATTCTCTCTTCCTTTTTGTAGGAAGAGGGAGACTCTTCATAAATTCTTGTTCTTCGTTAAAGTAAGTAGAAACCCTTTCTTTTTAAATATGCACTAATTTCCTCAATCTATTTATATTTCAATAACGTTTGCGGAAAAAACTGATTTTTCCGGTTTTGATTGAATTCTATTAGTTTTCTGTAATATGCCACATGTGTTTGAAATAAAAACGCAATCCTCTCGGTCAATTTTCGGCCACGTGTGCAAGGAATATGATACCCACCTTTTTAGCAGATAAAAGAACTTTATCGCACAGCTGGATCTCAGAGGTAGATAAAGGGCAACCGAAATTACATTTTGAGGATAAGAGAGGTCTTAGCATACGCCGCACAACTGGGATGCGAAATATTGAAGTTCATTTTAAGTAGATTTAGGATGAGGAAACTTCTGTTTCATCTCCTTTCTTTCGACCGAGCTTAATCTTGAACCCTCCGCTCGTGGTAACTTTTTCTCTTCTTGGCATGGTTTCATTTCCCCAATGCATTCATGTATTCGCCCGTATTGTTTACACTTCGTTGTATCTCTAAAGGTATTTTGGCGGAATCATTTAGGCATTCTGTATTTAAACTTCCTTACCTGGGCCCTCCTTCAAGTCGCTCTTTCCTCCATTGCAAGCTTGATTCTATTTTTCTCCCATATTCATTATTTTGGAGCTGCATATTCATTTCATATCTTTCCTGACAGTGGAAGCATTTGTTTTGGTATCCAGTGGAATGAATTCAAAGATGTTTTTGCTGTCATTGTCGGTTCGCTGATGTCTTATTAGAAGCCTCTTTGGTTTTCTACCACTGTAACGATTTAGAAATACTTAAAAACAGAAGCTTTTTGAACCCACTATCTATAGTATATAACAGCACCAGTAGATTATTACGATGTTTCTCTTATTGTTTTAAAATATGAGTTAGATTTCATACCTAGCACTATTTCTAGACAAATAATTTTTCATGAGCGATTAGAGAATGCCGTTGAAATAATTTGATCGCTGAATAATAAGTATAGCGTGAAAACATACAGTAAAATACGCAAAAAGTACTTGTAGATTTTTTAATGTTTGTAGATGTAATTTATTGCTGTATTTATTAAAACAGATGCCTTTTTATAATTCTCAGATTTTTAGAAACTTAACTCATAATGAGCCGCATAATGTAGAATTAAATAGAGTCCGTGGGGAATAGAGGCTGGGAAAGCTGTCTTTTATTTATTTATAATGAAATTCCACCGCACTGAGACACATTTTTACTTGTCTACCCAGTGTTGGTGACTGAAGGAGGGTTGATTATATAATAAAATAATATAATGAAAACAAAAATAGCAAATAATGCCCAAATTTCATTACGGACCACCGAAAGCTTTCGAGTGTGCCTATTTTATTTACTATGCTGATATCCTTTGTAAGACACATTACTTTTTATACTTAACTCTATATATAACGTCCCTTAAAGACTTCTGCAGATAGACTTTTCTAATCCTTGATTTATCTTTTCGTATGACCGCCAATAACGCTTTAATTTATCATTTCAAACGGCATGTTTTCCCTGAGACTGCATCCCAAACCTTAGTCCACCCAGAAATAAAAATAGCCTAACGTAAGCAAAACCAGGAAGAACGAAAGAGGACGGAATAAAAGGGCAGGACATTGAGGAAATAAAGGAAAGAAGGCCAATGATTCGGCGCGGAGAGGAAGATAAGGGTAAAGATTGATTGAAGGGACAAGAAAGGTTGGGCTAGGAGGAGGAGAGGTGACGGACTGGTACTGAATGGAGAATACGAGAAGGAGACGGGATAAGGAACCTTGGGCAAAGAAGGGGGGTGGAGGGTCAGGAGAATTCGGACTTGAAGGTGGAAGGAGATGGATCGCTAGGGGAGGAAAGAGAACACTTCCGCTTTGAATCGTTCCCCAGGCGTAGCTCAAACTCCTTCCCTCGCCTACAATGCCTTTTCCCGAAGTGATCTCCGGGTTGGTCCAATGTGCAATCGTTCCTTTAAAACTGCAACCGAGGACCTTTACGTCCCTGCGTGGAAGAGTTTTCGTCTTTATCGGTAGCTATGTCCCTCTTAGTTTTTTTACGTGCAAAGTGTCCCTCGTAACTCTTTTTCTTCGTTCGTGATTTGTTTGGCCCTTTTAAGGTTTTACTTTTATCCGTGAATTCGTTTCTTCAGAGTCCTCTTAAAGGGATCCGGAGAGAAAATTAACCCAACTTTTTTGGGAACGTTTGACGATTATTTGACGGTTTACCTACTCTTTGTAACAATTTAAGAGGAAGGAAAGTTATAAATAGGCAAACCGATTATTTTGGTGCTATGAAGCTGTAAGAAATTCACAAAAATTATTAATGATTAACTTTGAATTTTTTTAGTATTATAAAGAAACATATATTAACATTACATACATCTCAATTTTTAACAATTTGAATATCGCGCGCGGCAGACGAAAAGCGGATTGGTCAATTGGTGTTGGTCATCGTTTTCAGGTCACTATTACTGTAATTCAATAGTCAATTTATTCTAGTCCTTCGAGTCTTGCCGTATAAGCAGCATCTTTTACNGGTCCTTCTCCCAAAATAGACTATCTTCCTTAAAAGTCATTCATTTTTATGCGCCTTTATTATTTGTACCGTAAAATATTCCTCCCTCTCCGGATCTGACGCAAGAAATATCTTTCTCCTTCACTCATTCCACTACGAATACCTGTTTACCTCATTATTAGAGTCATTATCTCTCGTTTCCTGGGGGAAATAAACTTTCAGTACAATGTTACAAAAAAATCAAATAAATGTTCTTACCAATATTTTATTATTCTTCACTGTACTATATTTGATATATTATAAATGTATAGATATTTAAGATTGTGTAATTACTAACACCTGTGTATGGTGTAAAAAAGCAGATTTAGAGATTTAAGATCGATGCCGAAAGACTGGATATAAGCACTCATACAAAACAGTCACACTAAGAATAAAAGTAACAGTGTAGTTTAAGTAAACCTAGTGGCATACATGACATAAAATGTTTATGTTTATTCACCACACCCTGATCATAATATATATGCAATAATAGTGCAGTGGAGTGAATCGTGGGATATCAGTCATCTGAAATTGATAATCGATCAACTACCAGTCGAGTACTGAAATGTTTCTCTAAGAGTTAATGCAAAATCTAATGTTAGTCATTCATATGAAATTCGTCAGCATAATCTTCATTGAGCAAATGGCTTGTGTGCCTAATTATACATCCATCCCTGACTGGATGAAATATTTTCAGTGTGTTTAGTTTTACCTTTCATGTTGGGAATAGAGATTGATTATTAACGATTATTGCTGCTCAAGGCAGGAAAACTCGGGCTGATCCTTTCAATGGCGAAACGGTGAGGAAATAGGGCTAGAAAAGTAGCGGATAAAATCGGAAGTAGTGACAGGGATGAATTGAGTATTTTTCAAGGTACCCCTTGCGTTCTGGTTTCATATGAAAAACAGATTAGGCCCTATCCGTCATTCTCTTTTTCTGGGAGGCATTTAGGAATTTGACTATATCGAGACCTATCCCAGATCCATTTGTCAATCTCTCGGGATATTTTTCAATCTGCCGGCCACGTGATATATATCTCATCTTTTCATTATATATAATGCTGCTTTCCATTCCATTCGTTTACATGAGTTTCCCATTAGTTTTTTTATTTATTTATCAATTGATTTATCCATTTTGATTAAAGAAATTTTAGCATTTGCCTTATAAAGATCCAGTATGACTTAGGTAAGTGATATCTTCTTCAAATTTTAATAAGAGATAAACAATGGATAAAGACCAATGGCCATTGAAAATAGTATCAATGTCAGATGGAGAGAAGATACCTTGTGTAGCGAAAATATGTGAAACAATTTAATAAACTTCAACGCTCTTTGGATGGTGGTTTCAATTCAAAATTTTAACGTGATAAATCGCTATTGAAATGAATGTAATTTCTTAACTCTCAAATGGAATATAATATCAAGATTGCTAAATAATCTCAAAAGATTCTCTATTTGTATATTTTTATTAACAAGGTTTCTCATTATGTTACCTTCAAATATCTTGGAATCTTTAATCAACTTGTAATTCTAAATATTCTTGAACTATCGACTTAAAATTAAGCGCAACAATATTTATACAAGAAGTTGATATTATTGTATTTGAATTTCGGTTAGAATTTCCTCCAGATTAATTTCTCCTTTTAAAAAAGCCTCTAGTTACTAGAATATATTTCTAATTATGTATTGACGCAACAGGACGGTAATTCAGAATCATTTTTAGGATCAATAACCGTGGACACGGAGAGGAACTTGTGCAACTTCAAAGACCTAGCATGTACCGCTGGCTTATTTTGAGACATAACTGCTTAAAATAATTGAAATTTGCTTACTGAAGACTAGGAAGTGTCATCAACATCATCATCATAGTAGATCTGTCCTGGGACAGGTTTCAGCTCAAGTTCTCCAATAGGGTGTGTAAGATTAGAGAATTCGGGAGTTTAATAATAAGAGAAGAATTGTATACTATGTTACTATGCTTAGTGACGTAATAATGTTACAGTCTTATCTCAGAATAATCAATGAGGTTTACGATACATTAGTTGAAAATTGACATTAAGTGTGAACTTTTATTCAAAAATCAATGATTTTTAGATAAGAGAGTTTCAATCAACAAATTTTCATAAATGACTATAAATGATTGCAAGCTGGTAACGTTTTTGCCGGACATAATTTTTCCTATTTTCCTGGGTTTCTTCCTCATCCGCTTAAGGTCCTTGCAAACTAATTCCTTGCTGTGCTGATTAAAATTCTGCCTCTTGTTCATTGTCTTTGTTTTCTGGAAATTAATTTTCTTGAGCTATCAGTGTTCTAACCATCGCTTTCCATTCCATTCGTTTACATGAGTTTCCCATTAGTTTTTTTATTTATTTATCTTTTAAATTATTATTATTTTTCTTTTTGTTTTTTATTCTCTCTTCTTCTTAATTTACCAAAGATCACTATAGGGTAAACCTGGAAGATATACCCCCGTTGTCATATTTCCGACGTTAGTTGTTAGTTTGCAATTCCCCTGCCACGTCA